>CM021100.1:764019692-764124787 GCA_007115665.2 Sequoiadendron giganteum
TCTCTCCCTCTCTCTTCCCTTCCCCTCTCCTTCCCTCTCCTAATCCTCTCTCTCTCTCCCCTTCTTCCTCTCTCCCTTCCCCCTCCTAATTATCTCTCTCCCCCCCTTATGCCTCCTAATTATCTCCCCTTCTCTCTCCCCTTCTTCCCCTCTTCCACTCTCCCTTCCCCCTCCTAATTCTCTCTCCCCTTCTTTCCCTCTTCCTCTCTCCCTTCCCCCTCTTGATTATATATCTCTCTCTCCTTCTTCCCCTCCTCCCCTCTCCCTTCCCCTTCCTTCTTCTCTCTCTGTCCATTTTCCTCTCTCTCCTCTCTCCTTCTGTCTTCCCCTCTCCTTCCTTCCTTCTTCTCTCTCTCTGTCCTCCCCTCTCTCCTCTCTCTCTCTCTCTTTCCTCTCTCTTGTCCTCCACCTCCCTAGATTATCTGGGTCTGTGTGATGGGATGATTTGGCTTTCAAATCTTCAATAAAATACATTTTTAAATGTTTTCAAATATTGCCCAACCCCAAATCGGATATCTGGTTTTTTTACTTTTAAAAATCAGATATCCGATTCAAAACAGATATCTAATTTGTAAAAATTAGGCTTGGGCATTTCTATGGAGCAATGTATTGACACCCAACCCCAAAAAAAGTCAACTCAAGATTTTTCGCATTTTTTGGCGAGTGCAAAATGCTACTTTTTTCATATTGCCATGTTTTGGCCCATCATGATCCTGCACATGCCCTATTTAAACAAACTATGTGATTTTAGTATATTTAAATAGGATAGAAGAATTGGATAATTTAACAAACTATTTAATTTGTTTATTAAATTAAGATTGAAAAAATAGATAATTAAATTAAAACAAATTATTGAATTTGTTTATTTAATTAAGATGGAAGAAATATAGAATGTGAACTATATAAATAAATATTTCTATTTATTTATAAGTAGATGAAATAAATGTTAATTAATCAAATAATTGTATTTAATTAATCTGATTTATCCAAACCATTTTTAGGTGTATATAGAGGTAAATAAGGGGCACTAGGTAAAATAGGTTGTGGGAGTGGTATCCATGAGGGAATGGTTTGTGTTTGTATTGGTTGCTTGTTATTCCTTGTGGCATATGTATGAGAAATTATGTGGTAACTCGGTTGTTGTGATGCATGATTATTAGTGAGTTGTTTTGCAAATTTTAAGATGTGACCTTGAGGTTTTTGTTTGTTTTGAGGTGGTCCTACGATAAGCATGGGTTTTTTTTGTGATGCAGGAGCATCCTTGGTTCTTGGCAATCTTGCATCAACGAAAAAAAATAAAAATATTTTCATTCAATTTTTTTCTTGTTCATTTCAAATTAGTAGATTCGATATTCATCATGTTTCCTCTCTAGACCCTAAAAATCTATATTTTCTTTGAGAACATGTTAATTTTCCTTATTCAAAATTTTCAGCTCGATTGGATATTTTTCCGACAGGTTATCGCTTTTGGAGTAAGTGACAGTTTTTGGAATTGGCCTTGAAATAATTTCAAACCTAATGGCTAGTTTGATTGCTCGTGGATCTTTCCCGTAGCTTGCGGATCCTTACGGTGTGTTTCGAATTGTTTTGTGGAGTGTCCTCGAGCTTAATTATTGGTCCACACTTCATCATATGCACCTACCGATATGAAATTTGAATTTAAGGCCGACTTGTTCATGCACACGTTACATTTCCTTCATTAGAGATTGTAATGATATTTGGTCGATGCGGGTATTTCCAAATCTTAGATGTGATATAAATCATTGTAATATATCATTAGGAAAGTAGTGAAGATAATTAAGAAGAAGATAGAATTCAATCTGTAAGATTTTTGCTCGCATGCAAGAATATTGTATTTTAGACCATGTTGTATCAGGCTTGTGAGCCAAATCTGTAAGCTCAGATGTTGTCAGCCAATTGTAATTAAGATTTATGTTAATGAGATTGTTTTAATCTACATTTGCCTCCATATTCTATGATTCTTTTGTTGTGTGACTCTTGTTGCACGGTCTGGACTATTCTCTTTGAGGACCCTCTTGTCGTGAGTGCACCAGATTGGTATCAGAGCGAGATTCATTCTATGAGATATCATGAGAGTTTGCAAAGTCTTGTTGAAGATTTGCTGTGGGGTGGCAGACTAAGGGTCTGACCTGCAGCTGTAGATGACTTGTGTAAAGATGGAAGAGGGAACGGAGTGCGTGGAAATGCAGACCTAGCTATAATGGAGATATTGAGAGGAATCACTACTAGATTGGAAGCAGTTGAAATGGCCCAGAGGAGAGGTTGACCTGTTGATGATGTGAGTGATGAAGAGGTAGAAGAATAGGAAGAAAGGGAAAGAGAAGATCAACCTAGCCTTGATTAGGGAGAAGAGAGTTTCCTAAGAGCCCTAGCTAGAGTAAATACTAAACCACATTTCAATCCACTAGATTATAGTGGCAAGTTGGATTCAGATGAATTGCTTGATTGGATAATGGAGTTGGAGAAGTACTTTGATTTTGAAGGAGCCACAAAAGACAAGAAGGTAAAATTTTCTTCTACAAAGTTGAAAGGACATGCATCCCTTTGGTGGGAACATTTGCAGACAGATAGGTAGAGAAGAGGAAAGGAGAAGATAAAATCATGGGATCAAATGGTGAATACGTTCAAGAAAAAGTTCATGCCTGCAGAATATCAGATTAAATTTTGTTCTAAAAGTTGTAGAATCTAAAGCAGGAGTGAAGTGTGACAAAGTATATTGAGGAGTTCTAGAAGTTGAATAGCATATCTAGAAATTTGGAGGATGAGATTGAGCAAGTAGCCAGATATGTGAATGGTTTGAGGTCATCTATATAGGATGAAATCAGTTTGATCAAGTTGCTGAGTGTAGAGGAGGCATATCAATTTTCCCTAAAATTAGAAGAGAAATTGAATAAATGACATGAGCAAAGACAGAGAGGAAGAGGTGGAAGATTTCAGAGAGGAAGAATTTTTACTGGAGGAGGAAGAGGATCTTTTGTAGATCAAAATAAAGATAAGGAAGCCAGTAAGAATGATAATTCATACCGAATAGATGATGGAAAATATTACCAGAGAGGAGGATATGGTGGTCATTGGAATAAGGATTATAGAAAAGATGATGGAAGATAGGAGAAAAAAATATTTATGGGAACTTGTTTCAAGTGTGGTGGAGAAGGATGTAGAGAATTTGAGTGTAATCAGGGAGAGACAAGTAGAAAGATAGAGAATAGTAGAAGAAAAACCTTTGTTGAGGAGGATCATGTCAGATCATCTAATAAATTGGAAGAGGGAGAAGTTTTGGTGAATAGAAGAGTATTGTTTCAAAGTGAGATGGAGTAGGAACCGTTGCAGAGAAAGAATTTGTTATGAACTAGATGCAAAGTAGTTAGTAAATGTTGCAGAGTGATTATTGATAGTGGAAGCTCTGAGAACTTGGTTCCTAAAGAAATGGTGACCAAATTGAAGCTAGAAATATTGAAACACCCAAATACCTATTAGATAGCATGGATTCAAGATGAGCGTAAGATACTAGTAAGTGAACAATGTTTGGTGAAATTCAAGATATAAAATTATCATGATGAAGTCTTGTGTGATATCATGCCTATGGATGTATGTCATATTTTTTTGGGAAGGCCTTGGCAATATGATAGATAGGATATTCATGATGGAAAGAAGAACATATATACCATTGTTGCAAATGGGATGAAGCAGACTTTGTTACCATTGGAGGATGTTCCTAAAATTGAGGTTTGTACGAATGCTAGAGTTTGTTTGGTTGATGGAAGGAGATTTTTGGATGGATTGAGACATGAGAGCATGTGTTATGCCTTGAAGGTTGAATACTTGAAGCATGTAGAAAAACAACCAGAGGAGATAAAGGAGTTGTTGGAAGAATATGAAGCTATCATTTCGGATAATGTACTTGATGGATTGCCACCTATGAGGAGTATTAGTCATTGCATGGATCTGATTCCAAGAGCTAGTTTTCCTAATAAAGCAACACACCAGATGACACTGGCAGAGAATGAAGAGTTGAATAGAAAAGTGCAAGAATTGTTGAGGAAGGGTTTGATTAGATTAAGATTAAGTCCTTGTGTAGTACCTATTGTGCTAGCACCTAAGAAGGATGGAGAATGAAGGATGTGTACAGACTCTAGAGCCATAAACAAAATCATAGTGAAGTATAGATTTCCTTTGCCCTGGATGGATGAAATTATGGATTGTTTGAGTGGAGATAAATACTTTACAAAGATAGATTTGAAGAGTGGATATCATCATATCAGAATCAAAGAAGGGGGTGAGTGGAAGACAACATTTAAGACAAATGAAGGATTGTATGAGTGGTTGGTGATGCCTTTTGGACTAACAAATGTACTGAGTACTTTCATGAGGTTGACGAATGAAGTATTGAAGAAGTTCTTAGGTAAGTTTGTGATTGTCTATTTGGATGACATCTCGATTTTCAGTAAGACTAGATAAGAACAATTTTTGCATATAAGACAAGTTTTGTAGAGGTTGAGAGAAGAGTAGTTGTTGATAAACCTTAAGAAGTGTAGATTCATGAAGAAAGAATTGGTATATCTTGGATTTGTGATATCTGCTGATGGATTGGAGATGGATCCTGATAAGGTAAGATAAATTATTGAATTGACTACATCAGAAAGCATTGGTGAAGTAAGATCATTTCATGGATTGGCTAGTTTCTACTAAAACTTCATTAGGAATTTCAGCTCTATTTGTAGTCCTATGAAAAATAAATGAGAGGAGACAAGAAATATTTTAGGTGGACATTTGAAGCAGATCAAAGTTTTGATTTGTTGAAACAAAAAGTGAATGAGAATCCTATGTTGGCTTTACCAGACTTTAATAAGTTATTTTAGGTAGACTATGATGCAAGTGGAAATGCAATTGGAGCAATACTAAGTCAAGAAGGAAGACCAGTAGCCTATTTTTAGTGAGAAATTGAATGATGAAAGGAAGAGGTATTCAGTGTATGATCAGGAGTTCTATACCATAGCTCAAGCCTTGAAGAAGTGGAGACATTACTTGTTTCCTAGGGAATTTTTGTTATATACAAATCATCAGGCTTTGCAGTATTTGAACAGTCAAGGTAAGTTGAATTAGAGACACATGAGATGGGTGGAATTCTTGTAGAGTTATACTTTTTTTTTGAAACAAAGGAGTGGAAATTCAAATAGATTTTTTGATGCCTTGAGTAGGAGAAGGAATTTGTTGGCAGGGATGAGAGTGGAAGTGTTAGGCTTTGATGAATTGAAGAACTTGTATGAGGAAGACCTAGATTTTACAAAACCGTGGAGAGCTTGTAAAGAACCAGTCTTGGAGGATAGGAGTAAGTGGTTGGATTACTTCATTCAAGAGGATATTTTGTTAAGAGGGAATCTATTGTGTATACCTCGAAGCTCAATGAGGGATATTTTGGTGAAATAAAAACATAGTGGAGGATTGGCAAGACACTTTGGAATCGATAAAACATTAGCATTGGTAAGTGAGAATTACTTTTGATCATAGTCAATTCATAAGGATGTTAGTAGATTTGTGCAGAGTTACAGAGTTTGTCAAGTTGCAAAAGGGAGTAGCCAGAATGTTGGATTGTATAACCTTTGACAATTCTAGAGAGACCTTGGGAGGATATCAACATGGATTTCATAAATGGTTTGTCGAAGACACAGAGAGGTAATGATTCTATATTTGTGGTGGTGGATATATTTTCTAATATGGTACATTTTATACCCTATAAGAAGACAACAAATTCAGTACATGTGGTAGACTTTTTTTTTCAAGGAAGTGGTTAGATTACATGGATTACCTAGGAGTATTGTTTCAGATAGAGATACAAAGTTTGTTGGTTACTTTTGGAGGACACTTTGGAGAAAGTTAAAGACAAATTTAAAGTTCAGTTCTACTTTTCACCCATAGAATGATGGAAAGACATAGGTAGTAAACAAGATTTTGGGGAATTTGCTGAGATTTTTGGTTGGAGAGAAGACCAGAAGTTGGGATTTAGTCCTTGCACAAGCAAATTTTTCTTACAATAATTCAGTGAACAAGAGTACCAGAAAAACACCTTTTGAGATTTTTACTGGAATTCATCCTAAAGGTATATTCGAGTTGTGAGACATTAGTAAGGAAGATAAAAGGAGTGCAAAATATGAAGAATTTGTAGAACATATGAAGAAAGTGAATACTCAAGTAAAACAACAACTGGAAGATATGAACCAGAGGTATAAGGAGCGAGCAGATGACAAGAGGAGACATAAGGAGTTTGAATTTGGAGATGAAGTGAAGGTATATTTGAGGAAGGAAAAATTTCCATTTGGAACATACAATAAGATCAAGATGAGGAAGTTTGGACCCTATAAGATTTTGAAGAAATTTGATTCAGGAAATGCATATGAAGTAGAGTTACTAGATGTCATGGGTATATCACCTATGTTCAATATTGTAGATCTACATCAATACCATGAAGCAGAGTTTAGTGAAGACAGTAAAGAAAAATTGGAGAAATAATTTCCTAAAAAACAGTTATATGAGATAGAAGATATTTTGGATATCAAAGATGGGAGGAAAACTCATGGAAGATAGTACAAAGAATACCTTGTGAAGTGGAAAGGTAGACTAGTGGAGGATTCTTCTTGGATATCTCAGGTTAAGGTAGATCATATTGGTTTTACTTTATCCCCAACAAAGTGAGGGACTCACTTTTCAAATAACCTCAGATGTCTAATGCAGGAGCATCCTTAGTTCTTGGCAATCTTGCATCAATTTTGTTCTTGTTTAGTTCAAATTGGAAGATTTGGTATTTCATCATGTTTGCTCACCAGAACCTACGGATCTATATTTTCTTTGAGGACATGTTCATTTTCCTTATTCCAAGTTTTCAACTCGATTGGATCTTTTTCCGGTAAGTTATCGCTTTCGAAGTAAGTGATAGTTTTTGGAACTGGCCCCAAAATAATTTCAAACCTAATGGCTAGTTTGATCGTTCATGGATCTTTCTCATAGTTTGTAGATCCTTACGATGTGTTTCAAATTTTTCCATGGAGTGTCCCCAACCTTAATTATTGGTCCACACTTCATTATATGCACCTACTAATACAAAATTTGAATTTAAGGTCGATCTGTTCATGCACACGTTACGTTTCCTTCATCAGAGATTGTAATGATATTTGGCCAACGTGGGTGTTTCTAGATCTCGAATGTGATATAAATCATTGTAATAGATCATTAGGAAAGCAAGGAAGATAATTAAGAAGAAGATAGAATTCGATCTGTAAGATTTTCGCTCAAATTTAAGAATACTATATTTTAGAGCATGTTGTATCAGGCTTGTGAGCCGAACCTGTAAGCCCGGATGTTGTCAGCTGATTGTAATCAAGATTTATGTTAATGAGAATATTTTAATCTGCATTTTCCTCCATATTTTGTGTTTCTTCTATTGTGTGACTCTTGTTGCATGGTCCAGACTGTTCTCTTTGAGGACCCTCCTACCATGACTGCACCAGTTTGGACGTTAGGTTGTTGGTTAGGTGGGAAAATCATAAGTTGAGGTGTGATCACATTAATTGTTTTTTGTTGTGTGGGAATGGTGCAAGCCTTAGTGGATGAGCTTAGTGAGATGAATTCTTCAAGGGATTCATCTAACATATCAAATTCATCATACTAAAGGGCTTGATAGGTATACAAAGCACTTGTAGAAAGAGATTTTTCATGATTAGATGGTTATGCTTTATCCAAGATTAATCGTTAAATTTAAATTTAAATTTATGTTCACACATGTTAAGGATAACTAGGAAAAAAATTATAGACCTAATGCAAGTATAGATTTGGAAACCAAGTTCTAGATTAGCCAATTGACAACAAGCTTCAGTTTGTTCTAGAAATCTCGAGTAGGTTTATGAAGGACTAGGACACCCTAGGGCATTTGTGTCCTAGTAGGGCTCTGTTTTTGAAATTTCAATTTCAGAGGCACTAGTGAGAGAAGCTAGTTGTGTGACAGTGTGCAAACTAAGATTTTGAATTGATTCTATTGCTATTTTGTGAGTTTCAATATTGTGCAATGTGTTGTAACAACCTAGGGTTTTACGTTTTTGCAAAAATGAAACTAATCTATCCAAATTATGTAATGCTTCGGAAAATATACACAATTTTCCTAGAGATTTGATAATTTCCAATACTGAAATACAAAATTCTTTCAAAATTTGTAACAAGCTAAGAAAAATGACACCTTTCTTCAACATGCAATAACACCTTTTTTTAATTTCAAAGAAAAAACACTTGCAAGCAAAAATAGCTTGAAAATACAAAGACAAAGATCTGTAAAAAGATTTTTTGAGCTACCTGTAGTAGGATAGAGGAATCTTAGGGCATCTAAGTCCCTAACAAGGATTCAAAAAAAATAAAATTGAATGTTTAGGTTGTCGTTTCTATCTAAAAATAGGTTTGATAATGACCATTTTTCTAGAATTTTTCCAATTGAAGACAATTTAACTCAAATACAAATGTTTGAACAAGAAATGATAAATGAATGCATTTTTTAATGTAAATCTAACCTAAGTGACTAAAATCAACCCTATTACAACCTATAATGTAATATGATATGCAATTTTTTGAATTTGTATATTTTTGTATGTAAAAATGAAACCCTAAATGAGAAATGAAAAACAATACAATGCAAAACCTAGATCTAGGGTTGAATTACTTTATATTTTAGAAAGTTTATTATGTCAAAATTTTGGGTTCACTAAAATGTAACATAAGAAAAAAGGAACCCTAAGTTTAGTGCATAAAACCTAGGATTGATTTTTCTCCTTCAAAGGTACATTAGGATGTAAATCAACAAGATTTTTAAATTTACTTTCAACCATGAATGTGAGTCACACAGACCTGGATCTAATCCTTTAGAGCCTTATAAATGGATTGAAAATGATTTTCTATGTTTAACCTAATTCAACTATGTCCCCTAATATGAAAATTTCAATATTCCAATGATTAACAGATTGAAACAACAACTTGCAGGTAGATCTAGGAAGTGTTGAGTGATGTGTACCTATCATAGAAAGTTGGATCTGGCATGAAATGGAGGAATTTTTTCCCAAGGGTGTATGGGTCCTTTTAGGCTTTTTTTGAAACTACAGATTTGATCCTGTAGCTCTTTATTCGCTCTTTGATGTTTTCCCTGTAAACCTTCATCTTTGGATCTGAACCTGTAATAAATTTGTAAAAGAGATGGGGGTGGCTATATAAAAGTTTTCCTCAGTCAAAACCTTGTTTTTGTATTTCTACCTCCACAATAGCTAATAAAATTGATTGATAACAGTGTGTATGCTCTAACCTTAAGTGCATCTAAGGTTACAATTATGAGCTAAAAATGCATAAAACCCTAGTAAAGTGTTTTAGAGAAGGATTCCTATATGAAAATGATAAAATCTACCTAAGAGGAATTCAAAACACCCTTAAGAAATCTGAAACATAATGATACCTTGATTTAGACTACAAGTAGGATGAAGCTTGAAGATGAGAACACTAGGAAATAAGTCATTAGGTAGAAGGAAATGGCCAAATGCATCTCCCAAACCTAGAATCCATGATGCTCTTCTATTGGAATCAGCCTTCAATCATGAAATAGGACTGGACAAAATTTGAAAATAAGTTTGAAAACTTGCAAATTCAAATGTGTAGGACACATTGTAATGATCTCTTACTTCTCCACTTGATCCCAATTCTTGCTTTCTAGTTTCAAATGGTGAAAAGACTAGGTATTTATAGGCATTTCTCTAATTTTTCAAAGATTAGATCATGATAGATGGCATCTACTATTTGAATTTTGAATGTTATAGTTTCGACATCAACATATCCAAAATTGGTCGTGGGTGATCCCACAATAGTGGTTTACAATTTTTGGCCAAACTAGACACTGAAATTATTATTTTTAACTAAATCTTCACATTCGGGCACCTATAGCGGCTAAACCATGAGGAATTTGAAGATGATGCAAACTAGATTCTCGTTACATTTTGTTTGTAGATTCCACAAAAAAAAACAATTTTTTTGGAATCAGATTGCACTTATTTTTCCATCTCCCATGAAAATTGATTTTTTTCATAAAACAACATTTTTAAAAAGTGACGAGCATTGTATAACACATAATTTTTTTTCCATGAAAGATAAAAATCTAATTCTCTCAAATTTAGATTTCTAACTCTGATATCTAGTGCTTCCACTTAGTTAGATAGTTTTTTATTGAATATTTTTTCTTTAATCAAGTTTCGAAGTCAAACCAATTACAATTCAGACATAGCACGACCGTATAATGCGTAATTTTTTTTGTATATATCGAAATTTATTTCTTTTTTTGTTGGATCAAGGAATTCAATATCTAGTGCACTCATATTTTTCAATTTTTTTTTGATAATCTTCTATTTTTCCACATGTGCAGAACAAAGACCTTCATTTTCGATGAAAAACCTATGTTTAATAAAACTAAAAAAACAAATACATAATAAAACCAAAACATATTAAAATTATATTCGTTGGATAGCTCGTTTTGAGGAATACCATAATAATTTGAAATAAATTTTAAATGAATGCATTTGATCCCCCAAAAGGTAAATCAAAAGTGATTTTTAATCAACATTTTGATAGGTGTAAAGGAGAATCATTTATAGGTATGGTTTAAAACTAGCGAGGTTATATCCAAGGGGGTTTGATCTAAAGTGATTTGATCAAATCCTCTTCAATTGGAATCCTTAAAATGGAAATTTTTAAGGCTTAAATCATTATATTTTCTAAAAATATGTGATTTCAGCAAAAATCAGTTCCTCACAGAAATTGTAAACTAGCTTTGTGGGATCACCCTCGTACACCCTAGGGAAAATGGGTCTTGGCCCTATTTCTAGGACATTAAATGTCGAGGGAAAATATCAACTGAAAGCATTTGTTCAATGCTTGCAATTTATTGAAAAATGATAAAATAGGCCTCAAAATGCATAATTTAGGAGATTAGGGCCTAGTTAGGAGGTGTTGAAAAAGCATAAATGTAAGGGTCACAAAAATAGTTCCAAACTAAGCATGAAATTATACTATCACCTACAAGGGAGTATAATTTTTGATGCTACAAGAGCAACACAAAGATTCATAGGGCACATAAGAGTGGAGGTTTAGGTCTTGGTTGGCATTGAAACATTTGGAGAAGGGGCACATAGGGGTGTGTCCAACTCGAGGTACAACATACAGTTGAGAGTGTCATGGATAGGGTTTTGTTTATGCCATGAAGGAAGGTTGGGTTCCATGTAAGAACTAGTTTCCTCTAGGGGTGTTTATACCATGAAAATCCTAGATTTGTAACTATTCCTCTCAATGCTAGATAGCAGCCTCTTCATGATTTATAGATAATTATTAAAAACTATTGATCCTACTATATATAGGGAATATTGTCTATATGAGTTTGATGTTAATCTATGTGAATTATATGGATGTTTTATTCAAGTTAAACTATGTTTATTATTTACTTTATAATCCTTGTCTAAATATTACATATTGTGGTTTACACATCATTTAGTGACATGACATCTTGTAAATTTATCTTAACTCTAATATTTAATCTATTAAAATCTATTGCTAACACTTAAACAACTTTAGGAGGATAAGTGACATCACATTTGGTATCAGAGTCTAATGATCAAGCCTTAATACTTTTGAAACTTCCTTCATCTATAGAAAATTCATATTAGCTATGTTTAAAATGATCCTTGTGTATGCCTAGGATTATACACTCTCCCTAATCTTTGAGCATAAGACTTGATTGTATAAGACCCTTATGCTAATTTTGATTTTTCATTGACCTTATTATAAATCCTAGATCATAAATGTGTATGTTCATATACATATTTTAAATTTTGTCTAAATCTAACATTACTTTGAGTACTCCCTATTTATACCTACATTTAACTTAAGATACCATAGGTCCATAACTTATTAATAATATTTCTATATATATTCAAATAAGTTATTGACCTATAAATCTATAATCTTAAAAAATCATATAAATCATTTAAACATGCCTTAATTCTAAATTTAAGTCTACCTCCTCACATCATTTAAACAGGTTCTAGGTTAATCTTACCAATTTTATTTTAAGGATATGTCATTAGGTAGCTTTCAAAATAATCTTAAAATGAAGTTTTCACATTTCAAGGAATGTATATTTTTTCTTTGATTATTTAACATCTAAATTACCTACATCATCATGATTTGTCCAAGTTAACTTTAAATAGTAGATTCATTCAAGAGAATCAAGAATGCATTGTCACCTCATTAGTTATTTCAATCCTTCAAAGATTACATATCTTTGATATTAATTTTACAACTTAATGTCTTACTTACCCCCTCACTTCTTAAACAATCTATTGAAATAAATACATTTTGAATTAAACAAAAAAATAAAAATAAAAATCAAGAATCATTAACAATATATTATTAAATATAAAAAAAAAAATTAATTCATTATACATCAATTTTTTTAAAAAGTTATGAATCTTATATATATATAATTCCCTTTATTTGAAGAATATATGATATAGCCCTTGAATAGTTCCAAGCCTACTCTATTTAATAGATCGGGTTAAATCTAATGGAATTATCTTGTGATTCTTTTTTCTTATTAATTTATTATTTTAAAATACATACTTACTCATCTTGAAAGATTGTACCCCTGTCAATGGGCCCTTGGTCTATTGGTGAAGTTGAAAGGTTCTAAATGAACCCACCAGGGATCAAGTCTTGCTGAGTGCAAAGGCTTCGACACCGAAAAAGGGATGAGGCCGAGATCGTGCCCTGGGCGAATTTGGCGGAATGGATACCCCTCAGTCCTTGGCCCTTAGCCAAAGAGGTTCAGCCCAAGAAGGCTCGTGCTCCCGTATCGGGTAGCAAAAAAGAATTTGTGGATGACCTCCATCACAAAAAAAAAAGATTGTACCCCTTTCTTCGAAGGGATACATGATCCAATCTTATGATAGAGAATAGAGTGAATTTATCGTAATTTAACAATATTATCAAAAGAGGGGATTCATCTCATAGTGCGATGATTAAGTAGTGGTATTGTTGTTATGGTCACCAAGATTCAAGTCTTTATTAGACTATTGTAATCGCAAACACTATACTTTCGCTGATCCAATGTGCTCAACCTAATTCTACATCCTACCTGCCCGCCACACAAGAAGAAACCATAATAAACATGCATGCAAAATGTGGAAGCATTGACAGGGCATACAAACAGTTTTAAATACCCTCCTTGCAGGGAACGCACCCCCAGGAAAAAAATCCTGGGGGTGCGTAAACTGTTTCACAGAATGCCTGAAAGAGGTGCAGAAACTTCCCCCACGTATATAGTATTTACAAGGTGCAGAAACTGTTTCACAGAATGCCTGAAAGAGGTGGTCTTGCGTGCTACAATGATTGCAGGATATGCACAAAATGGATATATATATATATAAAAAGAGGCTATAGAAACTTTTAAGCAAATGCAACGGCAGGTGTAAAGCCAGCTCCACCGTGTTTTGCCAACGTCCTCCCTGTCTGCGACAAAATGGGAGCTTTGGAACGTGGAATAGACATCTATCTAAGCAAAACAAAATAGATGAATTACAGACTTGCAGTTACAACTGATCTGGTAGATATGTATGCAAAATGTAGAAGCAAAGATGAATACCATGATTGCAGGATATGAACAAAATGGACTTTCTTTTATTATTTTAAAAGTAATTAAGAACAAATGAGAAAGCCAAATTCTACAACCTTACGCAGGGACAGCAAGTACTCAGATGATCATGAATGCAATATTGGAAGCCTAAGCAAGATACATTTTAAAGCCAAAACGAGAAGATGATGACGATGCATATCATATACATTTTAAAGCCAACAAAAACATCAACGAGAAATTAATTAAGATTGAGTTATATTTTTGGAATGATTGTTCAAACTAGAGACCCTCTAGGGATAGTTGGATGGCACAACTTTAGGTATAGGTTCATATATGTCTTAATCAAAATCCTTTCTACAAAGCTGGTAAGTTGTTCCTCATATCTCAAGATTGAATTAAGAATCATTACAGATTATTGGATTTTTTTTAACAAGGGCTTGATGTGTCTTAAGCTTGTTCTTTTGGCACCAATATAAAGGTCAAATGTGTATACATATTTTATATATTAGTTGAGTTAAATTAGGTTGGAGTATTTTTCTAGGAAATATGATGTTGGGTCATGTCTTAAGTTTATTGAAAAGTATCTAACCTATCTATGAAATACAGATCTAATTATTAAGTTGACTCATATGATTATGATCCTACTTGTATGTGGATTAAAATATTTTCTTATTGTCGGGTTTTAAATGAATATAGATCATCTAATGGAAAGGGTCGATTACCTAAATTTGTCAAGAAGTATCCTTTAGTGCATAAGAACTTCTTTTGGATTAAACTTAAAGGATTTATATTTGTAGCCGAAGACTATAAAGTCATATTGTTGTGCTGAGATACATATTCAAAGAAGTATATATGTTGTTTGTATCCAATGTATTATATATATATGTGCATATGTTATGATCTTGATACTTATAATCCTAAGAGAGATTTAAAAAAAACTAAAACCTTTAGTTTTTGTGTCTAGATTTATTTTGTAAAGTTCAAAGGTGAATTTCAAGGATAGTAATATTATACTTAATTTTAACAAAATTGACCTATAGGTTTACCTAATTCTAACTTAGGTTATGTTGTGGGTCCTTAACCCATAGGTCCTAGGATTATTATCTTCTAAATTGGTGAAACATTAAGCTATTAATACATTAGTCAAAATAATACATTTTTTTTTAATAATAAGGAACTAAAATGTTTCTATTAGCCTTAGACATGGGGACATGTCAAAAATTTACAAGGGGAGAAATCACCTCTATTTTTTTTTAAATACTCATTGTCCTTTGGGGGTATGAAAGTGGTTATGTGTAATTATTCCATATATGTGGATTAGATTGATCAAACATATTAAAAAATTTATTTGATTATGTGCATTTGAAGAGTCTATAGTTGCAACAATATTAAAAGACGTAGTGAAGGCCTTGAATTATCTTCACAAGTTAGAATTCATTTATAAAGATCTCAAGGCTAATCATATCTTGGTAGATAATGGTGACATAGGTAAAGATAAACATTGGACTAAATTTGTGAATGAAAATAGGAAAATCCAACAAAAGAACTTTTTATGGTCTTTTGGGATCACTATTGTGGAACTTTCTAGTGGTGAACCTCCTTACATAAAGAAATATATAAAAAAAGAAAACTTTGAGTGAGTCTCATCTCATGGAACATGCACCTTGATGTGCTAGCAAGATTAAGAAATAATAAGGGATGGGTTAGCTATAGATACCAGGTGCATCCTAGTTTTAATATAGTTTTATTTTAGGTGGGTGCACTCTAGTTAAATTAAGTAAATGATTGGTTCTAATATTTATCTATGAAGTGCTCTGTGTATGTTAATAATATACTATTATACTATTCATGTTAGAATTCCTAGAAAAATTATCATATTTTATTCTATTGTACTTGATCAACCTAATAACTTTGTACATGTGTCTTATAAAGTATTGTATGGGAAAAGAGGATACTCATGTAGTCTAGAATGCATGATTATCATCTTGGAATATATTTTGAGTATATATATATATTATATATAGTTCAATAATGAGTGGCTACATGGTATGAGATATGCATGTCATTCACTAGGTAAATGTTATGTCAACACATGATAATAGTTTTGTAAATTTACTTTTGAAGATTCATATGTGATTGAAGCATCTATATTAAATATATGAGGTTGCATAAGAACAAAGTGATAAAGTTGAAATATATGTGATTAAACATATAGAATAGCATTAGTTTCTTTGATTGTGAATTCCTAATTTAAGTAAGTATGTATAGTTCTTGTCATTGGAAAAATGATTAAAAGAAGAACAAGATGTAGATGAAGTAAAATAGAAACATTATGAAGAATATATATATATTCAATATTAGCTTCTTTAATTATTGATTATGTGTTTTCTGAGTTGTGATGTAGATGCATCTCATGCTACAGAGGACAACAACTAATTTACAAGGGGAGCAATGTTGTGACTTTTTCCCCAAGAGAAAGGAAAACTATGAGATAACCCTTTAGAATTAAAAGGGAGATAGAAAAATAAGGATATTATGATCCTTTGGTTAAAAGAGATATTAATAAATATTATGCAAGAAAACCCATTTAAAAGGTAGAAGAATTATTATTTATTTAAATAATTATTAAATGCAACCTTTGTGAAAGGGTGTGATGGTTTGGAAACCATCCCTTAAGGCTTATATAAGCATTTATGTGAGACTTGGAAATGAGCATGGAGAACATTCAAGGAGAGAGAAAAGAGGGAGCAACACAAGAATTCAGAGGGCACACAAGAGTGGAGGTTTGGGTCTTGGCTAGCATTGAAACATTTAGAGAAGGGGCACATAGGGGTGTGTCCAACTCAGGGTGCAATGTAAACCTAAGAGTGCCTTGGCTAGGGTTGTGTTTATGTCATGAAGGTAGGTTAGGTTTTGTGTAAGAACCAATTTTCTCTAGGGGTGTTTATGCTATTAAAGTTTGGACTTGTAACTATTCCTCTAAGTGCTAGATAGCAGTCTCTCCATGATTTATAGATAAGTATTAAAAACTATTGATGCTACTATATATATTAGGAATATTGTTTGTATGATTTTTATGTTAATCTATGTGAAATATATGGATATGTTATTTAAGTTACTATGTTTATTATTTACTTTAGAATCCTTGTCTAAATATTATATATTGTAGTTTACACATCATTTTAGTGACATGTCATCTTGTAGATTTATCTTAACTCTAATATTTAATCTATTAAAATATGCTTCTAACACTTAAACAACTTTAGGACTCGGATAAGTGACATCACAGGTCCATAGTATAGTGTAAACTAGTTTTCTTTTTTTATAGTTTTCATATATCCATTAGGGGTTAAAAGGTTGAGGGAGTTAGGCCATAAGAATGTGGACAATGTAATAAGGCTACATCCACTCCTTATATTTAGCTAATTGGTATGTGCATATTAGATAGACAAGAGGGGAATAACATTAAAACTTTTACTTACCTAGATTGTGTGTACCTAGTACTCTAGGATATTTACTTTAAGAGCCTTATCCTTGATAGAACCCTAGAGTCCACTTGGATGGGGCAGATAGAGATTTCTTGTCTAGATGGTTGGGATCATATTGCACCATACCACTCGAACCAAGGACCATGTAGACTTATTAGAAGAAATGTTCCCGCTCCAATGATCTATCACATCTAAGTTGAATTTTGTTTAGTTTTTTATATTAATATTTGGTAAATAATTTGAATTCTTCTCTGGAATTATTGTTACTCAAAAGTTATTATTTGCTTATTATTTATGAACAATGGTTCATCTATTGTTTTTTGCATTTGTTGTAAGGACCTCATAATTTGATGTTAGAGTAAATTACATTTAGTCTTAAATTTTAACTTAGACATAATAATACATTTATTAATTAGAGTAGTTGTGTTTCCCATGTATCGAGAAGTTTCATATCTGTCACATTTTTCATGCCTTTAAAAAGGTTGTACATGTAAATTATCATCTCATATTTTTCCTCCTCCTAATGAAATAGCCTGTGTGTGCTTCTCTTGTTCTTCAGTGAAGGTCTATCCCGCAAACAGTGATCTTGGGCTCCATGAAACTTGGGCTCCACCTTCATGGTATCAGAGAAAACCATTTTGCAACCCTTCCAATGAGATTTTTCGCTGGAGAGACTTTTGAGATCGATTTATTCCGGCATTTGAAATTTTTTAAATTTCAAAATTGCCTATTTACAGATTTTGCTGGCAAATTTCTTCTAAGGCATTTGTTTTGGCATTCCTGAGGCTGAATATCTTGCATTTGGAGGCGTTTTGGGAGGGCCGCCCGCAATCTTCTTTGTGGTTGTTGTTTTCCTCTGGTGGACACGATTTCCTTTATCCTGGGCATGATTTGCACTTGGGAGGCAACAATTCAAGTTGGCACTGGAGGGATTTTTTGCTGTGGTGATTTCCTTGTGTAAGATCTTAGTCGATTCCTTCACTTGGCGATTTGGATCTACTGAAATCCCTCTCCTCCAATATTTGTTTGGCGTGACTATCCTTTTTGGCTGTGATTTGGAAGAGGCTGGGTGCGATTTGAAGGGGCAATGGACCATATGCATTTGGTTGTGTAAAGTTGCCACAACCACTGCCAGCGTCCTCCTTACCTGTGCCAGAGTGGATAGGCGTTTTGATTTGAAGAGGGAACGATTTTTATTGGAGGCAACGAAATTCAGTTTGTGAAGAGAGGAAATGATTTTATAGTCGGGAGGTGGCAAATTTCATTGGAAGCCGATTCTTATTACTTCCATTTCATTCCTAAAGGCACTATTTCTCTGTTTTGAGGAGGCATTTTTCACCTACATATGATCCTGGCTCCAGCAGCAACTATAACTCCTCTTTAGCACCCTTATTTTGGAATTAATATCATTACGCTGGGCCTCGAGGCGGTTTAGATTGTGAGTCTTTTGACAGACCTGAAGCTGCAGGTCGTGAATATGTTGTAGGTAATATTGATGCCAAGCCTCACCTTGTTTCATCATTTTGTTACTGTGCTTGTGTTATGTTGGTGTCTTTGCTCGTCTCCCAGTTTCAATTCCTCCCACTTCTCAAAACCCCACGACAGACTTACCTCCATCACGGGTATTTTTTGGAGTTTGAAGAGTTATTCCTCAACCTGTGTGCATCATTGTGGCCCTCACACGCCCCTGTGTATTTGCAAGGGTGATTGCTAAGGGTAGCTTGTGCTTTGGAGGCACGATATTTTGTTGTAGAGGCATTCAGAGAAGGCATTTTTTTCTTGTGGGGAATTTTTTTGTAGATCTGGAGGCTGCGTTTTAACCTTGTCTTGGTGCGATTCTTCTTTTGGTGGCCTTATATATTTCTCAAACTTTATACATTATAAAGTTCTGCAAGAGATTTTTCGTTGGGGTTTGGAGGTGGGCCCGTGCATAGCTTTTTTTGAAGTGCTATTTGGGATCTTTAATCCCACAGTAGCCTTTTTCCCCTTTTTTTATATTTAGCACTTATATCTTGTTTGTGAAGTGATTGTGGGAAGCTTGTGGATCTGCTTTTGGAATGATTGCTTGGTCAAACGGCTTGGAGATTGCATGCTCGTGGTGGTCATATGGTGTGATTGAGAGTTCTAGAAGATTCTAAAATTGCATCTATGGGCCTTTTTTCATTTTTGCATATCTTTTGCAAATAGAGGCTGATTTTCATAAACCACATATCAACGAAAAGGTATTTTCGTCACCTTTGTAGTGGTTGAGGAATTTCTCTCATTATTTTATGTTTGGTGGTTCTTTCAATCCATTGAAGTTTGATATTGGTTTTGCTTCATTTTTCAATATTTGGAAGTTTCTAATTGTTGTTGTTCAGGTTATTGTCTTTTCGGATTTTTTTCATAGTTGATTATGGGGTTTTCATTGCATCCTATTGTGATTATGTTGAAAAGGGGAAACTATAAAAAATGGAGAGATGGTATCATAAAACATCTCAGATGGCTTCATTTGTTGCCACACTTGTATAATCTTGTTCCCCTTCCTGGTACTGATAGTAAGAAATTTGCATGGAATTGTAAAAGGGATTATGTCCTAGGAGTTATTACAATGCATATTGATGATGCCACTTTGGATGCTATTGATCATTTTGAGTGTCCATATATTCTTTGGAATTGAATTTGGGAGATACATGGAGATCCTGATACTCTGCTATTCCCAAATGATCTCATTTCAGATTGTCTTGTGCCTCTTCATTTTTTAGATAGGGTACCCTATGATCATGCTACTATGCAAGAGTTTGAAGTTTTGGAATACTTTGAGTCTTCAAATGAGGATGATGAGGGTTCTTCAGATGCTTCTTCTCCATCAAGGATAGTTGATGTACCTTCACCTTCAATGATTCATTATGCAGTCATTGATTGAGGCTCCTATCATTCCTATTCAACGGGACCATTCATCTTGTGTTTATGAATCTTCATTGTGCACATCCAGTGATTCATCACACCCAATATCTCATTGTCTTCCTACTTGGGATTCGTATTTGTCATACATTGGTTCACTTTTCATGGAATCTCACATTTCTGACTTGGAAGACACATTTGATGGTATATCCCTCCTATTTGATGATAGTTTTGGTACAACTGTTGTCACCCCATCTCAGTCTCTGGAGAGTGTTCAAAATCATTTTCTAGTGGTACCTTGTTTGTCACCTCCTATTGTGATTGGGCATGTTCTTGATTGGTTCATGGCATCATTTTCCAAGGTCTTGGTGACACATGAACAAATTTTAGAGACACCATCATACATTTTCATGCTTCCTTCTTTCAATTCCTATTCGAAATTGGAAGCATACCTACATTTTCATTTGGTTTTGTTTCTTCCAAGAGGGAGACAAGTTTGTCGACATTGGATCATGTTTTGTCTTCAGGCACTTACCATTTTTACAAGTGATTACACATTGTGGGGGGGCTATATAGTCTCTCTCTTTCCCTCTTATGGGGGGCCATTGATTGTATATATGTGATGTATGTAGTCCTTGGGGTTTTGATTGAGTCCTCCATCCATGCATCAATTTTGTGTTCTTTTCTCTCTTTTGGAGAGGGGTTTTCCCATAGGATTTTTCTCCTTTTCTTTGGTTGTGAGAGACTACATTATAAATGGTACCTAAAATGGTTGTGTAGCTGGGACCCATACTGCATCTTCATTTTTGCATTTTCATTATCCCTAAGTTACACTTAAGGGTGGGTGTTAGAGTAAATTACATTTAGTCTTAAGTTTTCACTTAGGCATAATAATGAATTTATTAATTAGGGTAGTTATGTTTCCCATATCGGGAAGTTTCGTACCTGTCACATTTTTTTTTTCCCATAAAAAGGTTGTACATTTTGTAAATTATCATCTCATATTTTTCCTCCTTTTGGTGAAATAGCCTGTGTGTGCTTCTATCATTCTTTGGTGAAGGTCAAACGGTGATCTTGGGCTCCACCTTCATTTGATCCTTAAATTTTTACACAAAAATTTTCTTACAACTTATCTTCAATTATATAAAAAAATCCACTAGAATAATTAAATTTTAAAATATTTATCAAGAAGAATAATTAACTTTGGGTGGATGCAAAAATATGGGGGGCCAAAAAGTGGCCAAGATTTCAAAAATCATTTGATAGGCTATAACACAAGTGCGTTATAATGTGCACACCTTATGGCTTGGTGTGACCGAACCAAAGGCTCGGTCACATTGAGCCTATAACACGCTTGTGTTACAGTCTGAGAATGTTATAACATTCTTACGCTATAAAGTGAGCACGTTATAGCACATTAAAACAAAAAAAATCAAACAAATTCATTTTCACTAGTGACTGTGTTTTTTTCTTGCCCGCGACCTAAAACCTTGCTTTTGCACACTCATGTTCTGGACTTGAAGGTTATCTTGTGTTTTCTTCATCAATTTATTTCTATTTCATCACCAGGATATCGAAACATCAATGGGGAGGTCGAACAAGTAAGGATTGTTTGTTTTTTATTGTGAATTTGTTGTTAAATTGGTAGTTTTAGGTTGTTTTTATATTCATTTACTTAATTTGTAGGAAATGTTAATGAACCTGAAAACCCTCTTGAAAACATTGAACAACCACTACAAGAAGCACTTGAACAAAATCCTCAACAACCACAACAAAAATCTCCTCCACCAATTCCTCAACATCCTCATGGCACTCAACAAAATTTAATGGGGGTAATTGAAAACAATAAAAAAAAATTAAGGAGTTAATCACAAGGTTGAATGATCCAGTAAGTTCAACCATGGAAAGAACACTTTCAAGCTCATTTAAATAAATGTTGAAACATGTAGGTGCAATCAAAAAACAATTAAGTGGTTAGGCAGATAGGAGGTAGGCGGCTATGAATTTTTACGTAGATAAATTATCATATAAAGAAGTAAAAGATGAAAAAAATATAAAATATCATTTGTGCTCATTATTCATCGACCCACACACAAATCAAAATATTAACCTTAATTCCAAGATGTTTCTTATTCATTGGTGCCACCACCAAGGGATTGGGAATAATTTTTGAGATAGGTGGTACATGGTTTTTGAATACCCACCATGCAACAATTGTGAAGTCTCACAATATTTCTTGAGGAGACTCTACTGTGAGTTCATCCTCAACAAAATCCTGAATTATTTTGATGTGAGGGACTTCTAGGGGATAGGTAGGGGTTCATCACAAGATAGAACCAGTGCACAATTGGATCCTTGGTGGCAAGCGAGATGATCTCTCGCTAGGCCAAGTCATGAGCACATCGTTATCCCTTCCATCACGAAGGAGAGTGTTGAAGTAGACACTTTGTATTCTATCAGCTCTTTGACCCAGAGTGTCATCCAACATGTTAGTCCTGTAGTACAATGCCATCCAGGGGAGTCTTCAAATGGTATGCTTCCACCCCATTCATGTCAGGTTTTCAGGGTGACTTGTATATATGACCCCATAGACACACAGGAGGCTGCTACATAGGATACGTTTGCAGCTACGAAGATGGCGAGGGTAGCTAAAATTTTGAGTGAGGCTTTTGGCATCGATATTCAGGTATATTTTA
Organism: Sequoiadendron giganteum; assembly: GCA_007115665.2. NCBI lineage: Eukaryota > Viridiplantae > Streptophyta > Pinopsida > Cupressales > Cupressaceae > Sequoiadendron > Sequoiadendron giganteum. Next base: position 764,042,477 of record CM021100.1, read on the forward strand.
GCATGTTCATTGAATTTAATTTATTAAATTTCCTTTTTGAAATGCAATATTAACTAATTTAGTCTTATGATTGTAATAAAATTTCAAGGTCATAGTATTGATACTGGATACATCGGCCCTACACCTATTTATTATTCCACTGCATCTACCACTAAGGTATGTAACTAGTAAACAATTATAAATTTATTACATGTGAATAGAATTGTTATAAGAATGGTATTCTAATATCTTATTTTGGATGTTCAATAGGCTAATATTGGAGGTTTCATGGGAACACCTCCCAGTGCTAGTGGAGTTAGAAAACCTACACATAGGTAATAGAATAAAGAGTTTAATTAATGAACTGTACTTAATAGATTTGTGTATTTTATATTCATATCGTTGATTACATTGCATTGCACATCTTTCAAACTCAAAACATTACTTCACATTCCATAATTAATAACTAGATGTTGATAGATGACAAAATTTCAACTAAAATATAAGAAATTCAACATAAGCAATGATGCAATTACTTCACATAGCATAAGTAATAACTAGGAGCAGCTGCCAATTATATTTTCTTGTCATGGCATTCCATGAGACCACTTTTTATTGAGGCATCTTTTCAAAAATTTCACTACCTTGTTTATGCTATGGATGCTTGGAAGAAATATATGAAGAGTAATAGTAAGCAATAGCATAGACAAGGCAATGAGTTGTTTGAAAAAATACGTCAAAGAAATGTTGTCTCATGGTGATGTCCATCACCATGAGATCCAATTTCTTTGAGGATTTTTTTCAAGAAAATCACTACCTTTTCTATGCTACCACATTTCCATACATGTCTACCAAAGCATTTTATCAAATAGTTCACTTCCTTACTGATATGGCTAAAAGCCTAAAAAAAGATGCTTTCCAAAAAACTATGTATTCTTGGAAAAAATCTATCAAAGAATAATAGTAAGCAATAGCATAGACAAGGCAATGAGTAGTTTGAAAAAATTCCTCAAAGAAATGTGGTCTCATGGTGATGGAATGTCATTCCATCACCATGAGACCACATTTCTTAGAGGCATTTTTTCAAACAGCGCACCGCCTTTTATATGCTACCACATTTTCTATACATGTCTACCAAACCATTTTATCAATCTACTCACTTCCTTGCTACTATGGCTAAAAGCCTAAAATAGGTGCTTTCCAACAAACTATGGATGCTTGGAAAAAACTATCAAAGAATAATATTAAGCAATAGCATAGACAAGGTAGTGAGTAGTTTTTAAAAATGCCTCAAAGAAATGTGGTCTCATGGTGATGGAATTCATTTCCATCACCATGAGACCACATTTCTTTGAGGTATGTTTTCAAATAGCTCACTGAATTTTCTATGCTACCACATTTTCCATACACGTCTACTAAAGAATTTAATCAATCTACTCAATTCCTTGATGCTATGGCTAAAAGCCTAAATTAGGTTCTTTCCAACAAACTATGGATGCTTGGAAAAAAATATATCAAAGCATAATAGTAAGAAATAACATAGACAAGGTAGTGAGTAGTTTTAAAAAATGCATCAAAGAAATGTTGGAATTCCATCACCATGAGACCACATTTCTTTGAGGCATTTTTTCAAATAGCTCACCACCTTTTCTATGCTACCAAATTTTACATACATGTCTACGAAAGCATTTAACCAATCTACTCACTTCCTTGCTACTATGGCTAAAATCCTAAATTAGGTGCTTTCCAGCAAACTATGGATGCTTGGAAAAAATCTATCAAAGCATAATAGTAAGAAATAACATAGACAAGGTAGTGAGTAGTTTGAAAAATTTCCTTGAAGAAACATGGTCTCATGGTGATGGAATGGAATTCCATCACCATGAGACCACATTTCTTTAAGGTATTTTTTCAAATATATCACCGCCTTTTCTATGCTACCACATTTTCCATACATGTCTACCAAAGCATTTTATCAAAATACTTGAACTTCCTTGCTGCTATGGCTAACAGCCTAAAAAAGGTGCTTTCCAACAAACTATGGATGCTCAAAAAAAGTCTATCAAAGTATAATAGTAAGCAATAGCATAGACAAGGTAGTGAGTAGTTAAAAAAATGCCTCAAAGAAATGCAGTCTCATGGTGATGGAATGTCATTCCATCACCATGAGACCACATTTTTTTGAGGTATTTTTTCAAATATCTCACCGCCTTTTCTATGCTACCACATTTTCCATACATGTCTACCAAATAATTTTATCAAACTACTCACTTCCTTGTTGATATGGCTAAAAGCCTAAAATAGGTGCTTTCCAACAAACTATGGATGCTTGGAAAAAATCTATCAAAGCATAATAGTAAGAAATATCATAGTTAAGGCAATGAGTAGTTTGAAAAATACCTTGAAGAAATGTGGTCTCATGGTGATGGAATGTCATTCCATCACCATGAGACCATATTTCTTTGAGGCATTTCTTCAAACAACTCATTGCTTGAAGAATAGAAAGTAAGCCTTTAGCCAAAATTCCCCTCCAAATTATTTTCAAGGTCCTCATCCTCATCCTCAATTTACCAATCCATGGAACCTTCCACCTTTTATTCCACTTGTTCATATTCCCACCCCTCCCTCTTCATTTCATGATCACCCTCCATTTCATAACCAAGACCACACTATACCATCCACCCCATCCCAACATAATACCATAGAGAAGGCAACAAACTATTTGGAAAAATGTCTCAAAGAAATGTGGTCTCATGGTGACTGAATGCTATGACACATTTTTTTGTAATGGCATTCCATCACCATGAGACTGCATTTATTTGAGGTCATTTTTCAAACAGTTCAGTACCTTCTCTATGCTACCACAATTTTTGTACATGTCTACCAAAGCATTTTAACAAATGGTTCACCGCTTTTCTGCTATAAATAAAAGCCTAAAATAGGTGTTTTCAAACAATCTATGGATAGGTAAAATTGTAAGCATGATATTTAGAAATATGTACTCAAAATTTTGTTCATTATCTCATACATTATAAGCCATGACATGCATCACTATTTTAGTTTTTGTGATTGAATAATTTTTTGTTTTATTTTTAGATGTTGCAAGCGGAAACACCTCCAGATGTTAGTAGAGCAATGGAGCTTGGTGTTTCTATTGCTATAGACTCCTCGATGCCTCTCACGGGGGTATATAGAAGATTACTAAATTTTAATTTGCATTCATTGTTATAGTTGTTAGTTAGTGAAAAATCAAACCATTATTGATTTTTAGTTAAATTTCTCTTTGGATGGTTTCTATAGGGCTTTAGCACGCCACAACATGGGCATGCAATTATTTCCCTCAAGGAGAGTGATTTTCTAGAGGTGGTAAGTGATTATTTTGTTAAATATATCATTTTTTATACTATAATTTATATATATTAATGTTCTTACTTGTTATTGTAACAAATAATGCTTGATCGGGAACTAAACCTTAGGAGGAGGAGCATGAGAACTCCTTGACCTTAGAGTAAACGAGTGACAGACTTATCGCCATCTGGCCGGCCAACAAAGGGAAAGAATTTATTTCGAGAGCATGGAGAGCAATGAATTTTGATTCCAGAGCCCTTTGTTGTATGCCTATATGGCATTTTTGTACTTTGTTTTGGATATATTTGACATTGTATACCTATATGAACTTCTCATAAGCCTATATGAATATTTTTATATATTTTATACTTATATAAACATTTTTTGATGTATGCCTACATGGCTATTTGGTTAATACAAATATTTTTTATCGATGGTGTCCATATTTGCATTATAAATCCATGGTTCAATATATATAAGTTACGTGTATTCAAGTGTATACTTTACAGCTTACGTGTATACATTGTGACTTACGTGTATTCCAATGTATACTTTATGACTTACATTTTTTCATGTGTATACCGTGTATTCATGCATATACTTTATATTAATTTGTGTATACTATTTTTTCATGTGTATACTTCAAGGCTTACATGTATTTGAGTACTTGTGCTTCCCTTATTCACATGTATGCTTGACTTATTCTCATGTATACTTATTAATTGGTTAGCCCTAGCATTGATCATTGTTGTCCTTCATGGTTTGTCTTGAATATGTATTGATTGATGCTAAACAACTTTATTAGTTGATGCTAAACAACTTCAATATTTCTAAGAATACTAGTAGAGTTACAAATTACAAAATTCTGCAAATTGAAAAGAAAAGATTAAATGTAAATAAATGCACTGATTATTAACTTTATAATTGATTAAGAATGAGTATAATATATATCAAGATATATGAGTCTTCTATAATGGAAACTGCCAACTAGAAAATAGGCATGAAACTCCATGCAAGATTGCAAAACTAAACAATCATTATCATAAAATTCTAATAACTAGAAAACTTATCTACATGAATATTTTAGGCAGAATATTCTACACTAACATTTTCATAATCAATGGCTTGTTTCCATGCTCGCTCCCCAACTATCAACCAAATTTATTCAAGAAACCCTTTTGATATATTTCTATGTCCATTGGATCAATGGATATAAATCTAACCAAAGCATTCCCAATACTTTGAAATAAATAATCCACCCAAACTTGTAATGAGAGATAAGGCAAATGAACCCACATAGGCATAACTGAATAAAGAACAGTTCACCCTTCACAACTTAGTGAAACCACTACCAAACTTAGAAGATCTTAAAAATAAAGAAGAATTATGATCTATATAATATTGAATTAGTACCCATTTTGATGATTACAAAATTTTCAACCATGGGCTTATCATGCTTTTTCAAATTTCGTAAGAAGGCTTATTTAAGATCCTTGAGCAATGCATTTCCTAATGCTCCCTTGTTCTTACATATGTCAATTTAGTTTAATTCAAAGAGTTCCATCAAATGCTTTATCTAAAAGAAAAGAAAAAACATGTTTTCAATTGGTATTCCATGATATATTTCATAAAAAGATTCCAATATATTTAATCTTTTGATTGTAACAACTCAATTAAGAAAAGGATACATAATCTTCACAACACTTGCAAAACATAATATTCATAGTAGATGACGAGTAGTTAACTTCTTGACACATTATCATAGAAACACTTATCTTGAATAGTCTTTAAAAAAATTCACAACATAATCCTCATGGTATAGAATGAATTGTTATGTTCTTGATTCATCACCTTATAAACACGTTGAAAGATGTTTATGTAAACTTTTTGCAATATTATTTCTTGTATAGGAAATGGACTTGGGAGAAATATTTATGATTTATAATACAAATAATAAATGGACTTGGGTGAAAACTTTATTTCTCATACCAAATAATAAATGTACATGAGATCATCACTTGTTTCTCTTAGAATCCAATTTTCAAGCATAGAAAATCATTTCAAATGAAAATGACAAAATGCTTCACAACCAGAGTTGTTAATTGAGGAAAAATTAAATGTTTCCAAGTTCCACCATTGTACGCATTTTCACTTGGTTGTATATTGTTGTAAGGGAAAGGAGGATAATTAAAAAATGTATTTCCCTTACTAGACTTGAGGATGATCATATGCTTTTAGTGTGGAAAACTCAGACTTCTCAACTATCATATGAATGTTTCTCTTTTCGATTATTTTGCATGCCATCATAAGGGATCGAGCCGGTTGAACATAACTCAGAGTGATTCAATTTGTTTGGGTGCAAAAAATGACCATTCCTAGTGTAAACATATGCATCTGAATGCATTGGAAGAGTTCATTTGGTTATATGAGTTGCAAAATGAAAGTTGCACCATTTTGCAACTTCACACTACTTGCATTTGACACTTTCCCATCAAGTGAAAACTAGACAACAGTGGGAAAAAACTCTGAGATAACGAAAATTGAGAGGGGATATTGTAGAAGGGCCCAACATGATCCCATAAACTTAGACAGAGATTTCATAAGCATCATGATTTTTGAGTAATATCTTATCAAAGATTACAACCATTTTGCACTTTGGGCCCTAGTCTGGTTGAACATAGCTCGAAGTGATTCGGCATGTTTAAGTGTGAAAGAGGACCATGCCTAGTATAAAATTACCCATCAAAATGTGTTGGAATAGTTCATTTGGTCATATGAGTTGCAGAACAAAAATTGCACCACTTTGCAAGTTCACTTTGCTTGCATTTGACACTTTTTCCATCAAGTGAAAAATGGCCACCATGGAAAAAAAAACTCTGAGATAACAAAAATTAAGAGAGGTTATTATAGAGGGGCTCAATGTGATCTCATAGGCTCATATGAAGAGTTCGTAAGAATCACGATTTCCAAGTAATATCCCATCAAAGATTGCAGCCATTTTGCACTTTGGACCTTTAAGGGATCAAATCGATTGAACGTAGCTCAGAGTGATTCGATGTGTTTTGTAATACCCCTCCGTTTTGTTTCTTGTTCAAGCTGCTTTATGCTATGTTTGGTTGCAATTACTTTGATACTGGATACATTTTGTTATGATGTTTTGATCGTTACTATTGAGTGACAAATATTATTGTGGGATGTAGTTATCTGATTATTGTTTCACATGCATTATAGATTAATGTTGTTGTAGAGTTAACATGAGATGTTATTATGAGATTACTGGATTATGATGGAAGTGTCAGTTTCGATGAGTGTATTGGTGAAGAGGAAGAGTTTGCATCACTCGCTTGCGAGCGCCCTGCGAATCCGTAATTCTTTTTTCATGGTGTGTATTATATGCTGGATATATTATATGATGTTGTTTACTTGGTTGTAGGATTGTAGGTACATGACATCGACTCCACCTGGTTTCACAGGTTTGAGCGTGTCTATCCAACGGTTAAGTTGAACGGGAGATAGTAGCTAGGTAACATGTGTCAAGTCTATGCCCTAGCCTTAGTGTGTCGTCAATTGTGTGTGTCGAGTTATTGTCTGTCTTGTTTTTAATGTTATTTATTTCTGAAAGATTATTGATTTGGAAATAGATACTTAGAATAATTGCATTTAAATCATATTGATGATTATTTAATTTAAATAATGCAATGTGGATAAAAGTTTATACTTAAATTAATTAATTATATTTAGTTTATTTAATTAATTAAATTTGATCCAAGGGGTTGAATTTAGTTATTAAATAATTAATTAATTAATTAAACGTGATGCAAGAGAATGAAAGGAAATAAAAGAATTAGAATTAATTTTGGAATTTAATTCCAACGTGTGGGAATTAAATTAGAAATTGTAATTAAATGTTTATTTGGGAAATTGGTTGCAACTTTGGAAATTAATTTATTATCTGAAATTGCATTTTAAATTGAAAGTGAAATTGAAATTGAAATTGAAATATCTAATTTGCATGTAATGTGAATTAGGGTTGTAAATATTGAAATTGAAATATCTAATTTGTATGTAATGTGAATTAGGGTTGAATTAGGTATTTTTGATTTATAAGGATATATGTTTTAATTTTAGGGCAATAGAAAGTTTTTTTAGAAAGAAATACATTTTTACAGCAGGGAAGAAATTTTGGAAAATTTGCACAAGGGTTTGAAGAAAGATTGATTGTAGAATTAATTGAAGGAAAGATTGTTTGCATTTGTTGGATTTTTGATGGGATTCATTGGAGGATTGAAGAAAATTCAGGAAATCTTTGGAGGAGGCTTGCATCAAAAATTCATCTCTTCCTGTAGCTTCTTATACTAGGTTTTCCTCTTTGTGTTTTATTGTTCTTGATTGTTTTCTTTAAAATAGTAATGATGAAAGATTTGTTTGTTAAATCTGTTTTAGAAAACAAATTTGATATTAGAAGAAAATAATTAAACAAAGTTACAGCCTTTGCTTGTGAAAATTGTGAAAACCTTAGTTGAATTTAAATTATTTGGAGAAATTGATTTTATTGTTATTAAAATTAAACATAGAGATTGAACAATGTATTTAGAATGTTTTTAGAAAATGAAACTTTCTGTTTATTATCAAAAAATGGATTTTAAAATCTGCAGTATAATTATATTTTCATGGTAAAATGGTCTGATTGCGTCGCCTATAACTTTACTTTCACAAACTGGGTTTTCAAGAAATTTAAAGGGGTTTTGTATTTTGCAATTTTCTAACCCCTGTCCAAAAATCGCAAATACCCAGATCGTATTTTTTGAGTTATGCTTAAAACATGAGACTGCTGTTAAGATATTTTTCCATGACTGTTCTGGAAATAAAATAATAATAAATTCATATTTAGAAATATTAATATTTTATGTATTGTTATTGTAATATTAAAATATTATTTAATAATATTTTATATTATAATTTATAATACTAAAGTATTATATTTATTTATATTATTTTAAATAAAATTTGTATATTAGATTAGTGGAATTAAAATTATAAACATATGGGGAAATTATTGTTTATTTTAAAATGGCATGTTAAAGTTTAATTGAAGGAGTTAAATATTTGATTTAAAGAATGCATAATTTAAAATTGAATTGTGGAATTTATATTTATATGTAAAAGGTTCAATTATTAATTTGATTTAATTGGAAAAATATATTTATATTTTGGAATATTGATGATAAATGATATTTTATTTTGAATTAATCAATTTGATATTCTGCAAAGGATAGAAGATATTTTAATGATTAAATATATTTAAATATATTAATTTATATTTAGTATATATATAGTGAAGGTATATATCCATTTGAGAGAATAAATAATATTTTATCTTATTTTATTTTGTTGTTTGCAAATTGGGTATTATTAATGTTCTAAAAGAAATAATTAGTATGTGTAGAAAATGTATAGAGAAAAATATTTAAATATATTGAAGAATTATAGAAATATTTATATTTAAATGTTTGTTTTAATTAATGAGATTTAATTAGAAACAATATGAATGCGTGGCCAAATAGACAAGCCAAAAGATATTTTTATACATTGATGAAATTGCATGTTTTTAAATGGATAGTTGATGAGACATAGACTCCGGATAGAAAATTGGAAAAGATTGTTTGCAATAGTGTTAGGTTGCATTAAAAGTGAATTTAGAAACTAACTATATTGAAAAAGATAAATAGTTATTATGTTTTATTTAGTTCCATAGAGTAATCTAGTCATTGTGAATGAAATATTAATGGTGTCTATATAATATGGAGCATATATATATTCTGTGTAAAATTCATTATCGTATTTTATTTTAATGAGATACATGCAATGTATTATTGAATAAAGATTTAAAAATGGATTGATTAGTGTATATGGAAAATGGATAGAGAAACAATATGTTATTATATTAAAGTGATTGAATGTTTTAAATAGAAAATTGAATGAGATGTAAGATTTGGTTAGGAAATGAAAAAAGTTTATTTGCATGGATTTGTGTCGATTTAAAAGTAAATTAAGAAGTTGTTTTATTGATGAGGCAATCAATTATGTTATTTATTAATTTCTATTTAGATTAATTAAATCATTGTAATTGGATTATGAAAGAGATATGGATTTAGTATATCCAAAAGTAGTATCTTCCTCATAATTATCTTAAAGGATTTAATTCTCTGTATTCAGTAAAGGGAAGTAAGTTTAATTGTTTTAGATTTTCAATAATGAAAAGGGAAATAGGGGTTATGATTATTTTAGATGATCTAGTTATCATGACTTTGACTTTTCTACATTACCTATTGAATAAGTATGGATTTAGAAAATCCAAATATTATATTTTATTGATGATTTGAATGTTTTTGTTGCTATGTCGTCAAGTTGCATTGTTGGTTTTGGGATTTAGTGTTAATCCTAAATTATAAGTCTTTCATAAGAATGTAGATCATAAGGGTTGTTGAATCTTTATGCCATCCAGTTGTTTTCCTTTGGGTAGTGCATGGTGTCATTCTAGTTTTACCTAGTTTTCATGAACGGGGATGTTTGCACCTCCTTGGTTTAGGAGCGGATTATGGGATCCGTGTCTCCTTGTATGGAGTGACCTTATTATATGGTTTCATCTTGTTGCCTCATGTGAAAGGAGTAGACTATGTGTTGTTGCCTCCAAGATGTTTGGAGTGAGATCTTTTGTACCTCCTGTGAAAGGAGTGGACTATGTGTTGTTGCCTCCAAGATGTTTGGAGTGATATATTTTATACCTCCTGTGAAAGGAGTGGACTATGTGTTGTTTCCTCCAAGATGTTTGGAGTGAGTTTCTATTATTTGTATCCTCCTTGTGTTCGAGTGGATTATGATGCCTAGTTGGTATGCATTTGTGATTCCCTTGGTGGAATGTTTGGATGTGTGTTGTCGAATAGAAGAGTGGTTTCTGTTAGGCGCCAGAGCCCAAAGAGGTAAACTGGATAACCTTCAGGAGTGATTTAAACAAGTGATAATTAAAATAATGTACTTAGAAGATTATGACTAACTTCACATTAATCAAGATAACTCAATCCTCACTCATAGACACAAGGGCTTGTTTAGACTTAGGATGAGTGAGAAGGCCTGGAATGGCAAGATCAACTATCTTGCTCTTGCGAGAGGTAGTTGATTCCGCATGAGTGAGTATGAGTGCCGGGATTCGGTTGAGGCCACCAGGATTACTTGTGCCGGAGCCTATGAAGAATACTCAGAGGAGATCTCATGACAAACCTTGCGATGACACTCTATCTATGACAACTGTTGTTAATTATTTTGTGTATGATTATTTGAACATACTTGATCTACTTTATGTTTGGAAGCAATGTGACCTATGTGAATGATGTTGGAGTTGTACTTGTATTGTACTTGATTTGTACATATATTGTTTTTGATTTGTACTTGTATTATACTTGAATTGTACATATATTGTATTTGATTCGTACTTGTATGGTGAATGAGTTGTACTTGTTAATTCATTTGGTTGGTTATAATAGTATGAGTTAGTTTGAGTCTGTCTTTGGTTAGAGGTAGTAGAATCTTTTTCCATGTTACTTTGTTACTATCTCTTAGCATGGGGGGTGGGCCTTCGGGTACCGCATTGGTAGGGTGGAACATGCACCAAAACCGTTGGGTCCCCATCGATCTTCAGTACTTGGTGGCGAAACTTCTTGATGGATAGCTCGCGGTTCTTGTTGTAATTTTTTGCATTGTAATATTTTAACTTGTATAAATTATTTCATCCCTCTTTTGTTATGAGGTGGAGTTATGTAATTGTAATATATTTGTACTATTGCCTCATTCGGAAAATGAGTGACGTATCTATTAGATTAAGATAATGTTTATGAGATTGTATCTTGGTTGATTATCTTCTTATGTTATGTGGTATTCTTATGATATATGATGTTTATTTCATAAAGTCCATAATGCTATGGTTATATGTAATATGTATGTGTGGGTTTGAGTAATCCTAACCTTGTAGCCTTAGAGGTTGTTGTTAACTAGTAAGTGAATGTGTATGTTAAATGCACTTTATAAAGAAAATAAAAAATTGGTTTGTTTATGATGTTAATTGCAACTTCCTTTTAAGGTTACTTGGTGGGGCATTACACGTTTGGGTGTGAAAGAGAATCATTTCTAGCATAAATTTACTCATTCAGACGCATTGGAATAGTTCATTTGGTCACATGAGTTGGAGAAAAAAATTTGCACCACTTTGCAACTTCACACTACTTGAATTTGACACTTTTTCTATCAAGTGAAAACTGGACACCATGTAATACCTTGCCAAGTAACCTTAAAGAAGTTGCAATTAACATCATAAGCGAACCAATTTTTTTTTTATAAAGTGCATTTAACATACACATTCACTTACTAATTAACAACAACCTCTAAGGCTACAAGGTTAGGATTACTTTAACCCATACGTACATATTACATATAACCATAGCAGTATGAACTGTATGAAATAAACATCATACATCATAAGAATACGACATAACATAATAAGATAATCAACCAGAATACAATCTCATAACATTATCTTAAACTAATAGTTACATCACTAATTCCCAGAATGAGACACTAGTACAAATGTATTACAATTACATAACTCCACCTCTTACAAAAGAGGGATAAAGTATCATATACAAATTGAAATATTACAATGCAAAAAATTACAACAAGAACTGCGAGTTGTCCATCTGGATGTCTCGCCACCAAGTACTGAAGATCGATGGGGACCCAACGGTTTTGGTGCATGTTCCACCCTACCAATGTGGTACTCGAAGGCTCACCCCCCATGCTAGGAGAGTAACAAAGTAACATGGACAAAGATCTACAACTACTAACCAAAGACAGACTCATACTGACATAACCAAATAAATGCCATCAATAAGTACAAATCCAATTCAACTCAAGTACAACACAATTACAAATCAAACATTACCGATATAGGTCACATTGCTTCCAAACATAAAGTAGATCAAGTATGTTCAAATAACCATACACATAAAAAAATTAACAACAGTTGTCCTAGATAGAGTGTCATCGCAAGGTTTGTCATGAGATCTCCTCAGGGCATTCTTCATAGGCTCCGGTACAAGTAATCCTAGTGGCCTCAACCGAATCCCAACACTCATACTCACTCATGTGGAATCAACTACCTCTCGCAAGAACAAGATAGTTGATCTTGCCATTTCAGGCCCTCTCACTCATCCCAAGTCTAAACAAGCCCTTGTGTCTATGAGTGAGGATTAAATTATCTTGATTAGTGTGAATTGCATCCTAATTATCTAAGTACATTAATTTAATTATCACTTGATTAACTCACTTTTGAAGGTTACTCGGTTTACCACTTTGGGCTTCGGCCCCTATCAAAAGCCACTCTTCTAATGGACAATGCACTCACAACCAATCACCAAGGGAAACACAAGTGTATACAAACTAGGCATCATAACCACTCCAACACCAGGAGGATACAAATAAAAGAAACTCATTCCAAACATCTTGGAAGCAACAACACATAGTCCACTCCTTTCATAGGAGGCAACAAGATGAAACCACATAACAAGGTCACTCCATACAAAGAGACACGGATCTCATAATCTGCTCCTAAACCAAGGAGGTGCAAATATCCCCGTTCGTGAAAATTAGGTAAAAACTGAAAATACGCCATGCACTACTCAAGGGAAAACAACTGGATGGCATAAAGATTCAACAACCCTTATCCTCTAAGATATTCTGGAAGACTTATAATTTAGGACTAACACTAAATTCCCAAACCAACAATGCAACTTGATGACATTGCAACAAAAGCATTCAAGTCATCAATCAAATCTAATATTTGGATTTCCTAAATCCATACTCATTCAATAGGTATTGTTGACAAAGTAAAGGACATAATAACTAGATCATCTAAAATAATCATAACCCCTATTTCCCTTTTCATTGCTGGAAATCTAAAACAATTAAACTTACTTCCCTTTAATGAATACAGAGAATTAAATCCTTTAAGATAATAATGAGGAAGATACTACTTTTGGATATACTAAATCCATATCTTTTTCATAATCCAATCACAATGATTTAATTAATTTAAATAGAAATTAATAAATAACTTAATTGATTGCCTCATCAATAAAACAACTTCTTAATTTACTTTTAAATCGACACAAATCTATGCAAGTAAACTCTTTCCATTTCCTAACCAAATCTTTCATCTCATTCAATTTTCTATTTAAAACATTCAATCACTTTAATGTAATAACATATTGTTTCTCTAACCATTTTCCATATACACTAATCAATCCATTTTTAAATCTCTATTCAATAATATATTGCATGCATCTCATCAAAATATAATATGATAATGAATTTACACTTAATATATATATATGCTCCATATTATATAGACACCAAATATATATATTAATAAATTTAATTACATATATTCTTTAATATTCCATTCACAATGATTAGATTACTCTATGGAACTAAATAAAATATAATACTATTTGCCTTTTTCAATATAGTTAGTTCCTAAATTTACTTTTAATGCAACCTAGCACTATTGCAAACAATCTTTTCAATTTTTTATCTAGAGTCTATATCTCTTCAACTATCCATTTAAAAACATGCAATTTCATCAATGTATAAAAATATCTTTTGCCTTATCTATTTGACCATGCATTCATATTGTTTATAATTAAATCTCATTAATTAAAACAAACATTTAAATATAAATATTTCTATAATTCTTCCATATATTTAAATATCTTTTTCCTTATCAATTTTGACCATACATTCCTAAACTTATCATTTAAATTCTTCATGCAAAACTAAATTACACGCACTTAAATAAAACAAGGTAAATACTGATTGAAAATACTCATGGATATATATACATTTCAATATATTTTCTTCAATCATATTAACAAAATAAAAAATTTCTTTTAAATCAAATAACTATTTCTATTAAAAATAAAAAAACTTTTCTATACATTTTCTACGCATACTAATCATTTCTTTTAGAACACTAATAATACCCAATTTGCAACAACAGAATAAAATAATATAAAATATTATTTATTCTCTCAAATGGATATATATACCTTCAATATATACTAAATATAAATTAATATATTTAAATATATTTAATCATTAACATATCTTCTATTCTTTACAGAATATCAAATTGTTTAATTCAAAATAAAATATCCTTTATCATTAATTTTCCAAAATATAAATATATTTTTCTAATTAAATCAAATTAATAATTGGACCTTTTACACATGAATTTAAATTCCATAATTAAATTTTAAATTATACATTCTTTAAATCCAATATTTAACTCCTTAAATTAAACTTTAACATGCCATTTTAAAATAAACAATAATTTCCCCATATGTTTATAATTTTAATTCCACTAATCTAATATACAAATTTTATTTAAAATAATATAAATAAATATAATACTTTAATATTATATATTATAATATAAAATATTATTAAATAATATTTTAATATTATAATAACAATACATAAAATATTAATATTTATAAATATCAATTTATTATTATTTTATTTTCAGAGCAGCTATGAGAAAATAACTTAATAGTAGTCTCATGTTTCAAGCATAACTCAAAAACTACGATCTGGGTATTTGCGATTTTTTGACAAGGATAAGAAAATTTCAAAATGCAACAACCCTTTAAATTTCCTGACAACCCAGTTTGTGAAAATGAAGTTATAGGCGACGCAACCAGACCATTTTACCATGAAAAATATAACTATACTATAGATTTTAAAATCCGTTTTTTAATAATAAATAGAAGGTTTCATTTTCTAAAAACATTCTAAATGCATTATTCAATCTCTATGTTTAATTTCAATAACAACAAAATCGATTTCCCCAAATAATTTAAATTCAACTAAGGTTTTCACAATTTTCACTCAAAAAATTTCACAAGCAAATGTTGTAAATTTGTTTAATTCTTTTCTTCTAATATCAAATTTATTTTCTAAAACAAATTTAACAAACAAATCTTTAATCCTTACTATTTTAAAGAAAACAATCAAGAACAATAAAACACAAAGAGGAAAACCTGGTACAAGAAGCTACAGGAAGAGATGAATTTCTGATGCAAGCCTCCTCCAAAGATTTCTTGAATTTTTTTCAATCATTTAATGAATCCAATCCAAAATCCAACAAATGCAAACAATCTTTCCTTCAATCAATTTTACAATCAAGCTTTCTTCAAACCCTTGTGCAAATTTTCTAAAATTTCTTCCGTGCTGTAAAAATGTATTTTTTTTCTAAAAACTCTTTTTGCTGCCCTAAAATTAAAACATATATTATTTATAAATCAAAAATACCTAATACAACCCTAATTCACATTAAATGCAAATTAGATATTTCAATTTCAATTCCAATTTCAATTTTTACAACCCTAATTCACATTACATGTAAATTAGATATTAATTTCAATTTCAATTTCAAATGCAATTTAAAATAATAAATTAATTTCTAAAGTTGCAACCAATTTCCCAAATAAACATTTAATTACAATTTCGAATTTAATTCCCACACGTTGGAATTAAATTCCAAAATTAATTCTAATCCTTTTATTTCCTTTCATTCTCTTGCATCACGTTTAATTAATTAATTTAATTATTTAATAACTAAATTCAACCCCTTTGGATTAAATTTAATTAATTAAATAATTTAAATATAATTAATTAATTTAAATATAAACTTTTATGCACATTGTATTATTTAAATTAAATAACCATCAACATGTTTTAAATGCGATTATTCTAAATATCTATTTTCAAATCAAGAATTATTCAAAATTAAATAATATCAAAGCAAGACAGATAATGACTCGACACACACAACTGACGACACACTAAGGCTAGTGTGTAAACTTGATACATGTTGCCTAGCTACTATCTCCTGTTCAACTTAACCGTTGGCTCGACACGCTCAAACCTGTGAAACCAGGTGGAGTCGATGTCATGTACCTGCAATCCTGCAACCAAGTAAATAACATCATACAATATATCGAGCATATAATACACACCGTGAAGAAGAAATTACGGATTCGTAGGGCACTCACAAGCGAGTGATGCGAAACCGTCCTCTTCACCAATACACTCATTGAAACTGACACTTCCATCATAATCCAGTAATCTCATAATAACATCTCATGTTAATTCTACAACATCATTAATCCATAATGCATGTGAAACAATAATCAAATAACTACATCCCACAATAATAGTTGTTGCTCAATAGCAGCAATCAAAACATCATAACAAAATGTATCCAGTATCAAAGTAATTGCAACCAAACATAGCATAAAGCAACTTGAACAAGAATCAAAACGAAGGGGTATTACACACCATAGGAAAATGACTCTGAGATTAAAAAAAAATGAGAGATTTTATTATAGAGGGGCTCAATTTGATCTCATAGGATTAGATGGAGAGTTTGTAAGCATCATGTTTTCTAATTAATAGCATGTCAAAGATTGTAACCTTTTTGCACTTTGGACCCTTAAGGGGACTAAGTCAGTTGAACGTAACTCAGAGTGATTCAGCATGTTTGAGTGGGGAAGAGGACCATTCCTAGTGTAAATGCACCCATGTGGATGCATTTGAATAGTTCATTTGGTCACATGAGTTGCACCACTTTGCAACTTCACATTGCTTTCATTCCATCAAGTGAAAACTGACTACCACAAGAAAATGACTCCAAAATAATAAAAAATGAGAGAGGTTATTGTAGAGGGGCCCAACATGGCCCCCTATGCTCAGATGAAGAGTTTGTAAACATCATTATTTCTGAGTAATAGCCCATCAAATATTGCAGCCATTTTGCACTTGAGACCCTTAAGGGATTGAGCCGATTGAATATAGCTCAAAGTGATTTGACGTGTTTGGGTGTGAAAGAGGACTATTTTTAGCATAAATTTACCCATTTGGACATGTTCAAATAGTTCATTCTATCACACGAGTTGTAGAATGAAAGTTGCACCACTTTGCAATTTTACACGACTTATATTTGACACTGTTTCCATCAAGTGAAAACTGGACACCATAGGAAAATGACTCTGAGATAACAAAATTGAGAGATTTTATTATAGAGGGGCCCAACGCAATCTCATAAGATCAAACAGAGAGTTCATAAGTGTCACGGTTTTCACATAACAACCCGTCAAAGATTGCAACCATTTTGCACTTTGGACCCTTAAGGGATTGTCAGTTGAGCGTAGCTCAGAGTGATTCAATATGTTTGGGTGTGAAAGAGAACCATTCCTAATGTAAATGTACTCATCTAGATATGTTGGAACAGTCTGTTTGATCACATGAGTTGTAGAACAAAAGTTGCACCACTTTGCAACTTTATACTGCTTGCATTTGACATTTTTTTCATCAAGTGAAAACTGGACACCATGGGAAAACAAACCCAAGATAAAAAAAATTGAGAGAGGTTATTGTAGAGGGGCCCAATGTGAGCTTGTAGGTTTAGATAGAGAGGTTGTAAGAGTCACAGTTTCTTAGCAATAGCCAATCAAGAAGATTGTAGTCATTTTGCACTTTGGACTCTTAAGGGATTGGGCCAGTTGAATGTAGCTCAGAGTGATTCAGCATGTTTGAGTGTGAAAGAGTACCATTCTTAGTGTAATTATACCCATTTGGATGTGTTGGAATAGTATGTTTGGTCACATGAGTTGCATAACGAAAGTTGCACCACTTTGCAACTTTACACTACTTGCATTTGACACTTTTTCCATCAAGTGAAAATTGTTCACCACGGGAAAACAACTCTGAGATAACAAAAATTGAGAGAAGTTATTGTAGAGGTTCCCTACATGATATTGATGCCTCATATGGAATTCCCGTAACTAACATGGTCTTTGGGTAACAGGATGCCAAATATTATTGCCCTTTTGCAATTTCGACTTTTAAGGGAGTACGTTGCATGAATTACAAATGTTTGATGGCAGCAATAAATTTGAAAATTTGAGTAAATATCATTATAAATATTTATGTGAATAGATGTTATGCTATATTTATATTGATATATAATCATTAGGTTGATTTATTTTAATAAATGAGATTTTTATAATAAGTTAGTCAATTAGTGCTAGTTATAATAGGGAGAGAATAAAAGAAGAAAAAGAATGATTGGTAACCATCAATGGTTATTACACTCGCTATATTAAAATATGATGTTTACAATAAAATGATATTTATTTAGTAGTCTCAATTATTATGTTTGGATGCCTTAGGTACTTTGTTCTCATAGATCTTTTACAATGTCACTCATACATTTGAGATGCTCTTATAATTTGTCTACATCATAGGTGCTCATGATGAGGTTAACTTCAAATGAATAACTTTAAATTCCCTTGCTAAGCTTCACACACACTTTTATAATGTCTACACCATAGGTGGTCATGATGATGTTAACTTCAAATGAGTGATTTAATACCATTTGCTAGTCTTGGATTTGGCATATACTTTATAACTTTATTTGGGTTTACTAGCTCCCACATAAACAAAGACAAGAGATTGTAAATATTAATAATCACATAATTCAAATAAACATGTGATATGTCAATAATCTAAAACGTGTGTGCTCAATTATGGAATATCTTATAACTTATCACTATTCAATCTAGACTATTGAATATCTTTAAAAAGTAATTTTTATATGAATATCAAGCATACCTCCCATCTATTAGGATTACACTTTAGAGGGTCCTTAAAGTAAGGACTATGGGTTCAAAGAATTCATAAAAGACAATTCCCAAGTATGAGAATATTCAAATTCAAATATAAGCTCCTTCCATGTTCAAAGAACCATGTACCCTACTAACCAACGCTCGATTTGAACATATTAAGATATTTTCTATGAAAATTAGGAATTTTCAGAAACCCTAGCTTAAAATCAGAATTGAGATTTGTCAAGGTCATCAAAATAAGGATGTTGCATTGCTTTTTTTGCTGATATTCTCTTGGATGGATCATAAATCAACATTTTCTACAAGGAGACACTAATCAATTTTTAGTAGTTTACTTACAAATAGGCAAAGTAAAAGAAGAAAAAGAAAAAGCATCCAAAATGAAAATGAAATGAAAATAGATGGAAGACACTTACAAATAACAAATCCACACCATTTGGTTCCAATTCGTGAACAAAAAGGCTTAAATCTTGATGCTTCCATTGAGGATAGGCATGCCAACCTCTCAACTTAGTCACTCTTGGCCATACATATTCATTGGGAATTCCAAGATACCTATTGCACACCACAACCTCTCATGAATAGAACATGAATAGAACATAACCAAACTATTACTTTCCAACCTTTTGGAAACTTGTAACCTGTTATAAAAACAACACAATTTAATCTTCCACTTAGTTTACTAATCTATTGAGAATATCCTACATCATTTTTTTGCATATTTTTGAGAAAAAATAAAATACCATTGAGCTTTGTATCCTTTTCCACGGTTCTAAACATAAAGTGTGCTACATTTTCAAGTTTGATAACTTCATCAATCACATAAATACATGATATAAACATTAGATGATAGCATTGGAATTGAATACAAATTAATGTTCATACTTACAAATTAATCTAACGAACCATTTGGGTCTGCTCTACTCTTTATTGTGTCAAATATTGCCTCATGGTTAGACTCGCGCACCTTCCATAGGGTCTTGTTCAAAGGTCTACTCCCATATTTTGATCAAATGAACATTGGATGACATGATAAGGTTTGAGTAATGAAGAATCTTCTGATGCATGTCAAAATATTGAAACAACCAAACATTAACACTCTTATGCAGGTACCTCTAAGCCATGTTCCAGTAACAACTGAGCCTACAAGGTATTCAATGTTTTTTCCATCTATAACTAGCCCCTCCAATTTCTTTTTGGCCTCAACACAATGACACAATTAATAATCCATTTCCTCTTCATTTTTTTCATCTATAATAACTACATAAAAATCTGCTACATTGATATGTGCAACAAATTAGATGAAATTAGTCTTGACATTAAAAATACACTACAAAGTAAGATAACAATAGGAATTTCAAAAACTATGCAAGTAAATATATTACCTAGTTGAGCTAGATCTGATATGTGGTCAAAATCAATAGATGATTCCATATCTGTTAGTTCCAATACCGTCAGAGGATGATACGTGTGAAGTGGGCTAAGATAACTTAACGACCATTTCTCAACCCACTCCTTTGACTCGCAATCATCCCAGACTTGCATTGTATATGAAGAACAAAATCATACCATCTTTCGCATATGGATACTCCATGAACTTGTATTTGAGCTAAGGAAAGAGTGTAGATCACTTGATCCTATCAATGTACAACAATCCTCATATGGTGCAATGTTAGTATCATCCATCAAAAAAAAAAATGAACTAAAGACATACCTTCATTACCTAGACCCATCGAAGCATTACACCACCCGATGATTTATTTTGCATCTATCAACTTGGCATTGTCTTTATACTTTAACTCTTCTCTTGCTAATGCTCTTGTGACACATGATCTTGCACCATCATGCTCCCCCTTTCCATGCCTGGCCTCAAAAAATTTCTACATATGTTGAACGCCTATAATGACATACATCTTGCTCAACTAGTAGAACATGTGCGAGTTCTTGAACTATGCTGCATAGTTATCTGACCATATTATATGTCGACCATATGCTATGCCCCTCTGAGCCAAATCATTTTAGAACAACTAGAAGAAACCTTGCATGAACTCTAGAGAATGTGTGTGATCATCACTAATATAAAAGTGATACTCCCTCAATACCTTCCTTTGGTCTTCTATACTATCAACTACATGAATGAATTTTATGTGCACAAATATCGAAACCCGTGTCGAGTTGTAATATTATGATTGCACCTCATGTTGTGGCTGTAGAGTGTAGCTCTCTACAAATTCGAGAACTGAAACTATGTTACCAACTAGAAATGTGTCCTTGCATAACTTGAATTGCAATTCCAAACATTGA
This sequence comes from Sequoiadendron giganteum, assembly GCA_007115665.2. Taxonomy (NCBI): domain Eukaryota; kingdom Viridiplantae; phylum Streptophyta; class Pinopsida; order Cupressales; family Cupressaceae; genus Sequoiadendron; species Sequoiadendron giganteum. The sequence goes on from CM021100.1 coordinate 764,063,905, forward strand.
GCTCTATGGGTATGCCTTGCATATTCAAACACTATATTGTCATGAAATATAGACATAAACTGATACACTGGAATCTTTTGAATAACCAAATCACACCTTTTTTCTTGATTACCATATTTTGTAATGTATTCCATTGTTTTATACTTCCCTAACTCTACTAGTTACTTTCCCACCTCATGTGTGCTTTCCATATGTTGACATATTGGCATACGTTGCAAGCCACCACAATACTAACATGAACCATCCAAGCATAGTTTCTTGTAGAATATTTGTCCATCCTCTCTTTCACATAATTTTTTTGATAAAACTCTCTTGAACATGTTGGTGGGGTATGTATGCCACAATCCTACAAAACATTGTTAGTATGCAAATCTAAACATATAGAATGATAAACATCATAATGGTTAGAGAATTCAATATGTAGTCTAAAACAACAAGTAGTGCATGTGTAATTTATCTTGACATAAAAAGTTTTAAGCATTTCAAAATATCTTTGAAAAATTTGAATTTTAGGATAATTTATTGAAATTTATGAAATTTTTTGGTTTAAGTCATATCCAAAAAATGCTTTGGATGTGACTCATAGTTCGGACTATCGATTATCCTTCTTATCACATCCCTTTGATTTGGATATGGCCTTGTTTTATTCTTCCAATAGTCTTCAATTAGTGTTCTCACTGATTAAACAACTAATTTATCTTTTCATGGGAGTCTCCTTGAGAATGCCCATAATTCATTTTAATTGGTGCCCTCAATTCTTTGTCACCTTTGAATGTCTCTTGATAAAAAATTTCTATTGATTCTCAATTGTTCACTCATCTTTCTAATGAGAGTAGATCTCCTTGTTTGACTACTTACCAAATTCGATTTAATGACACGTTGGGTGACATTACTATCCTTTGAGTATGAGGTCTTACCCACACTCTCATAAGCATCCATTAGATTCCTCATAATAGTTTTTTCACTTGAAGCATTCGATTTTCTCAACATAAGAATCTTCATGATGTTTCTATACTTTATACCTTGCATCATTTCAACAAGTAGTTGACATCTTGCGATGTCATTTAGTCTTTCAAAGAACAATTTCCAAATCTTATCAGCATATCTTCTACAAGTGTGTGTTGGAATCTTATCTTCCATGTGCTGCAAAATATTCTCATCAATATTAATCAAATACTTTGGCTTTCTACGCAAAATTCTAGGTGGTGTTCTCTTAGGTACATATATCTCAACATTAGGAATTTAATCAATATTTAAGTGAGGTGGGCTAGATCACATACCTTTGATCGAGGGTGGAATAGATGACATACCTTGAGGTTGACATGGGGATGATGGTGTACCTTCTTCATCAAATTTGAGTGATGATGTACTCTCAACTTGAGATGTGGTGGATGGTGTCCCTTCATATTCACTTGTGTTAGATGGTGTCCTTCCATATTCACTTGTGGTAGATGGTGTCCCTCCATATTCACTTGTGGTAGATGTCATCCCTTCGTATTCACTTGCAGTAGAGGGTGTGTCTCCAACTATGGTATTTGAATCTCTCTTAGCATGATGCTTTCACATTTGTTCCCTTTGTGCTGCCAATGCCTTTTCTCTTTTTGATGGTTGAGGTTCCTCTTCAATTGGCTTGTTTCCATCAATTGTATCCAATTTCTTCTTCTGACGATATTCCCTCATCAATTCTTTATGTTTTTCTTTATTAGTTTCATACTCTTCATTTGTTGGTTTATTCCTTCTTTGTTTCCTGGGCATGGCAGATAATTTTACCTATAGCATGGTAATGAGACAAATATTAGTTCCTAAAAAATTAATCCATAAAAATAAATGAAATATATGTCATTCAAGGCCTCATACAAAATACTTACAATCATCCTATAAAAGACTATTTCTAGCATAGATAAAGGTCACATGAATTTTTTTAATGGAATTCCTTAAAGAAATGTGGTCATGTGGCATACCATTATTGCAAGATAGTCTTAAAATGGAAGCATGGACAAGGCATGTAAATTGTTTGACAATAATTTTTTCATAGACATGTATGCAAAATGTGGTAGAATTAGCAAGCTAGTGATCTCACTAGCTTGTCAATGCGGTAGGGTTGACAAGGTAGGGGAAACATGGAAAAATGCCTCATAGAAATGGGGTCTCATGGTGATGTACCACATTTTTCATACATGTCTATGAAAAAATTATTGTCAAACAATTCGCATGCCTTGTCCATGCTTCCATTTTGATCATATCTTGCAATCATGGTGTGCCACATGACCACATTTCTTTAAGGCATTCCATCAAAAAATCATGTGAGCATTGGCAAGCTAGTGAGCTCACTAGCTTTTCAATGAGGTAGGGTTGACAAGGTAGGGATAGCATGAAAAAATTCCTCATAGAAATGGGGTCTCATGGTGATGTACATCACCATGAGACCCCATTTCTATGAGGCACATGCTCTATGTTCCTTCATTGACAAGCTAGTGAGCTTGTCAAACACTAGCTTGTCAATGTGGTAGGGTTGACAAGGTAGGGGCAACATGAAAAATTCCTCATAGAAATGGGGTCTCATGGTGATGTACATCACTATGAGACCCCATTTCTATGAGGCATTTTTTCATGCTGCCCCTACCTTGTTATCACCATGAAACCCCATTTTTGTGAGGAATTTTTCATGTTGCCCCTACCTTGTCAACCCTACTGCATTGGCAAGCTAGTGAGCTCACTAGCTTGTCAATGCTACCACATTTTGCATACATGTCTACGAAAACATTATTGTCAAACAATTCACATACCTTGTCCATGCTTCCATTTTGAGCCTATCTTGCAATCAAGAAATGCCACATGAACACATTTCTTTAAGGCATTCCATCCAAAAAATCATGTGAGAATTGGCAAGCCAGTGAGCTCACTAGCTTGCCAATGCAGTAGGGTTCACAAGGTAGGGTCAGCATGAAAAAACTCCTCATAGAAATGGGGTCTCATGGTGATGTACAACTTGCCAATGCTACCACATTCTGCATACATGTCCACGAAAAAATTATTATCAAACAATTCACATGCCTTGTCTGTGCTTCCATTTTGAGCTTATCTTGCAATGAAGGCATGCCACATGACCACATTTCTTTAAGGCATTCCATCTCGAGAAAATCATGTGAGCATTGGCAAGCTAGTGAGCTCACTAGCTTGCCAATGCTACCATATTTTGCATACATGTCTACGAAAACATTATTTTCAAACAATTCACATGCCTTGTCCATGCTTCCATTTTGAGCCTATCTTGCAATCAAGGCATGTCACATGACCACATTTTTTTAAGGAATTCCATACAAAAAATCATGTGAGCATTGGAAAACTAGTGAGCTCACTAGCTTTCCAATGTGGTAGGGTTGACAAGGTAGGGGCAGTGTGAAAAAATTCCTAACAAAAATGGGGTCTCACAATTATGTACATCACCATGATACCCCATTTATATTAGGCATTTTTTCATGCTGCCCATACCTTTTCAACCCTACCGCATTAACAAGCTAGTGAGCTCATTAGTTTGTCAATGCTATGACATTTTGCATACATGTCTACGAAAACATTACTGTCAAAAAATTCACATGCCTTGCCCATGCTTCCATGTTTAGCCTATCTTGCAATCAAGGCATGCCACATGACCACATTTCTTTAAGGCATTCCATCCAAAAAATCATGTGAGTATTGGCAAGCTAGTGAGCTCACTAGCTTGCCAATGTGGTAGGGTTGACAAGGTAGGTGCACCATGAAAAAATTCCTCATAGAAATGGGGGCTCACGGTGATGTATCACCATGAGCCCCCATTTTTGAGTCATTTTTTCACACTTCCCCTACCTTGTCAACCCTACCGCATTGGAAAGCTAGCGATCTCACTAGCTTGTCAATGCTACGACATTTTGCATACATGTCTACAAAAAAATTATTGTCAAACAATTCACATGCCTTGTCCATGCTTCCATTTTGAGCCTATCTTGCAATCAAGACATTCCATCCAAAAAATCATGTGAGCATTGGCAAGCTAGTGAGCTCACTAGCTTACCAATGCCATAGGTTTGAAAAGGTAGGGGTAGCATGAAAAAATGCCTCATTGTGAGATCCCATTTCTATGAGGCATTTTTTCACACTGCAACTACCTTGTCAACCCTACTGCATTGACAAGCTAGTGAGCTTGTCAAACACTAGCTTGTCAATGCAGTAGGTTTGACAAGGTAGGGGCAGCATAAAAAAATTCCTCATAGAAATGGGGTCTCAAGATGACGTGCATCACCATGAGACCCCATTTATAAGGCATTTTTTTATGCTGCCCCTACCTTGTCAAACCTAGCTTGACAAGTTCACTAGATTTTCAATGCGATATGGTTGACAAGGTAGCTTGATAGGGTTGTCAAGCTAGTGAGCTCACTAGCTTGTCAATTCTCGCATTAATTTTTTGATCCAATGCCTTAAAGAAATGTGGTCTTGTGGCATGCCATGACTGCAAGATAGGTTGCACCTTTCCCCGTGTTGCTAGCTTAGCCTTGAATAAAGAGTCTTGAAATAGTGGAGAGAAGGGTTATAATCCCTTGTAGGTAGACTAATCAAGGAAAAATTTAAAATATTTCACAAAATTAGTGATGAGGTAAGTTTAGTGATGAGGTAAATTTAGAAATAGAGATGAAAACAAAACTAGATTCAAGGATCTATCAATATGGGAGGAGTATATTCTAATTTTTTAGAGACATGTATGGAAAATTTGGTAGTATAGGCAATGCAATCAGTTGTTTGAAAAAATGCACATCACCATGAGACCCCATTTCTTTGAGGCATTTATTCAAGCAACTAATTACCTTGTCTATGTTGTTTGATAAAATGTTTTGGTAGAGATATAAGGAAAATTTGGTAGCATAGATAAGGAAATCAGTTGCTTGGTATAACTGTTTGACAAAATACCTCAATGAGATATGTCCTCATGGACTAGAATGATTGCAGGATATGCATAAAATAGATTTGTTGAAAAGGCTTTAGAAAATTTCAAGCATATGCAATTTCTAGGTGTAAAACCAAATTCCACTACATTTTCCAACATCCCCCATTCCTATACCAAAATGAAAGCTTTGGAGAGGGGTATGCACATCCATAGTAAAGGATTGAGAAATGATGTATTATTTTACTTATAACTTGTGTCATATATATGTGTATACAAAATATGGAATCATACACAATGTAAGTCGATTGTTTAACAAAATTCCTCAAAGAGATGTGGTTTAAAAATGTAATTGGAAAGTGTAAAGAATTGTGTAATTTAAATCATACATTGACAAGCTAAGGTTATAATAACAAACAAACAATGATCAACATGGAATATGAAAAATAAAAAAATCAAAGCAAGCCAAAATAGAATGAAATAAAATGTGTAAAGACTTCACATACCTAAAAAAATAGAGTTTTGAATGGAGGAGTTTACCCAATTATGTAGCCTTTGCTTCTTCTTTTTTCAAACTCCTCAACAATTTGACTTTTTCAAAAGCTTGTTTCCCTCCAAACTTCAATTGTATATCACTCTTGAATGGAATTCAAACTTGAATTGATATTATATGCCTTTCAATGTGAAAACTTTGCTATTTGATGCAAAGGTTGTGGAAAGATCTTGAAAAAGGTGGTGGAATGTGAAAAAATTGCATGCACACTTCACAAAATCATTAACAAGTTATTTTTTGTCGGAACATGCACATAACCAAGAGAATATGTAGAATATGGGCCTAGAGATCATGGGTACATTAAATTTTTTACCGTTTTTAGAGCAAGAAAAAATGTGTTTGCGTTATTATGCACTCAAGCTATAATATCATCACGCTATAATGCAAGAGTGTTATTTCTTTCTAAACAAATGACCATATCTCTACTACTTCAAAACATGCTTGTGTTATGAAAAGTTTATTTTTTATAGGTTTTTTTTCTCTCTTTCTCTCTATCCTCTACCCTCTGCCCTCTACTCTCTATCTCTCTCCCACTCCCTCCCTCTCTCTTTCTCTCAAGTCTCTCTCTCCTACCACTTATCCCTCTTTCAAGTCTCTCTCTCTCAATCACTCACTCCTTCTATATTTATCCCCTCTACCCTCTACTCTCAACCCTTAAACACTCTACCCTCTCTCTCTCTCTCTCTCTCTCTCTCTCTCTCTCTCTCTCTAGCTTGCCAATTCAGTGAAATTGGCAATGTAGTGGCATGTTTGAAAAAAATGGGTCCAAGAAATGGGGTCTCTCGATGATTTACATCATTGGGAGACCCCATTTCTTAGACCTGTTTTTTCAAACAGGCCAACTTAGGTTTCCACTTTCATCAAATTAGAAAGCTAGTGGTAAATCACCAGGAGACCCCATTTCTTGGACCCATTTTTTCAAATAGTCCAAGTTAGGTTGCCAATTTCACTAAATTGGAAAGCTAGTGGTCCCACCCATAATTCAGTATGCACCTAGAATTGAAGCAATAAGAATACAATATCAATAATTCATGGTTAAAAAAAGGAATTTGGTTGCAATTGAGTAGGTCAAAAGTCAAACATATCTTTGTGGATGGAGAGGAGCATTAAAACCTTATCTATGATGTTTTATGGCTTGTTGGTCCATATCAAAGAGAAATGACACCCATATACTATGATAACATCTATTTATTACAGTCTAAGAAAAATCAAAGACACCCTCTAATTAAGGATGTTGTAAAATATTTAGAAAATAGAAAGGATTCGCTTGTATGTATACCCTCTATCTCTCTCCTACTCCCTCCCTCTCTCCCTCTCTCTCTCTCCCCTCTACCCTTAACCCAAAACCCTCAAAACCTTAACCCTAAAACCTTAAACCCTTAACCCTCTCCCTCTCTCTCACTCCCTATATCTCTATCCCCTCAACCCTTAACCCTAAACCCTTAACCCTTAAATCCTAAACCCTTAAACCCTCTACCCTCTACTCTTAATCCTCTCTCTCTCTACCCTTAACACTTAAACCCTCTACCTTCTACCCTTAACCCTCTACCCTAAACCCTCTACTCTACCCTCCACCCTCTACCCTCTACCCTTAACCCTCTACCCTTAAACGCTCTACCCTTAAACGCTCTACCCTCTACAATCAACCCAATACCCTCTACCCTCAACACTAATCCCTCAACCCTAAACCCTAAACCCTAAACCCTAAACCCTTAAACCCTAGACCCTTAAACCCTCTACCCTCTACCCTCAATCCAATACCCTAAACCATCAACTTTATAGGTCCTCAACCCTATACCCTCAATTACCAACCCTCTACCATATGCATTGGATCCTCAACCATCATATATCTTTGTCCCTCCCTCCTCTTCTCTTCTCTCTATCTAACTTATCCCTCCATCTCTCCCTCCATCAATCCCTCCCTCTCTACTCTAATCCCGCAACCCTAAACCCTCAACCCTCAATCCTTAAACCCTAAACCCTTAAACCCTCTACCCTATACCCTTAACCCAATACCCTCTACCCTCAACCCTAATCCCTCAACCCTTAAACCCAAGTAAACTCTCTACCCTAATCCCTCAACTCTCAACCCTTAATCCCTCAACACTTAAACCCTAAACCCTCTACCATCTACCCTCTACACTCAAACTTAAACCCTCAAACCTCAATCCTTAAACCCTAAACCCTTAAACCCCCCACCATCTACCCTCCACCCTATACATTAAACCCTCAACCCTCAATTCTCAACCCTCAACGCTTAATCCCTCAACCCTCAATTCTCAACCCTCAACCCTTAAACCCTATACCGTCTACCCTATGTATTGGACCCTCAACCCTAATCCTTCAACCATATACCCTCAAACCTATACCCTAAACCCTCTACCCTCTACCCTAAACCCTCAATCCTAAAACCCTTAAATACTCAACCCTAAAACCTAAACACTCAACTCTCAACCCTTAAACCCCAAACACTTAAACCCTCTACCGTCAACCCAATACCCTCTACACTTAACCCTAATCCCTCAACCCTCAACCCTTAAGACCTTAATCCCTCAACCCTTAAACCCTAAACCCTCAATACTCTAGCCTCTACCCTCAACCCTTAATCCCTAATCTTTCAACCCTTATACCCTCTACCCTATACATTGGACACTCAACACTAATCCCTCAACCCCATACCCTCAACCCTCTACCCTCAACCTTAAACCCTCAACCATCAACCCTTAAACCCTCTACCCTCTACCATTTACCCTATACATTAAACCCTCAACTCTCAATTCTCAACCCCCAACCCTTAATCCCTCAACCCTCAACCCTTAATCCCTAAACCCTCTACCCCTAAACCCTCTACCCTATACATTGGACCCTCAACCCTAATCCTGCAACCATATACCCATAAACCTATACCCTAAACCCTCTACCCTCAACCCTAAACCCTTAAACCTTCTACATTCTACCCTCAAACCCTAATCCCTCAACCCTATACCCTCAACCCAATACCCTAAACCATCAACCCTATAGGTCTTCAACCCTATACACTCAATTATCAACCCTCTACCTTATACATTGGATCCTCAACCCTCATATATCTCTATCACTCCATCCTCTTCTCTCCTCTCTATCTCACTTCTCCCTCCATCTCTCCCTCCCTCCCTCTCTACCCTAATACCTCAACCCTAAACCATCAACTCTTAAACTCTAAAACACTCAACCCTAAATCCTAAACCCTCAACCCTCAACCCTTAAATCCTCTACCATCTACCCTCAACCCAAAACCCTCTACCCTCAACCCTAATCCCTCAACCTTTAAACCCTTAAACCCAAGTAAACTCTCTACCCTAATCCCTCTACCCTCTACCCTCTACCCTCTACCCTTAAACCCTAATCCCTCAACCCCTATACCCTCTACCCTATACATTGGATACTCAAACCTAATCCCTCAACCGTCTACCCTCAACCTTAAACCCTCAACCCTCAACCCTTAAACCCTAAACCCTTAAAGCCTCTACCCTCTACCCTCTACCCTATACATTGAACCATCAACCCTCAATTCTCAACCCTCAACCCTCAACCCTTAAACCCTAAACCCTCAACCCTTATACATATGCCCTATGTTGTGGACCCTCAACCCTAATCCTTCAACCATATACCCTCAAACCTATACCCTAAACCCTCTACCCTCAATCCTAAACCCTCAACCCTAAAACCTCAACCCTAAACCCTAAACCCTTAAACCTTCTACCCTCTACCCTCTACCCTCAATGCTAATCCATCAACCCTATACCATTAATTCTCAACCATCTACCCTATACATTAGATCCCCAACCTTCATATATCTTTGTCACTACCTCCTCTTCTCTCCTTCTCTCTATCTCACTTCTCTCTCCATCTCTCCCTCCCTCCATCCCTCCCTCTCTACCCTAATCCCTCAACCTTAAACCCTTAAACAATCAAACCTAAACCCTAAACCCTCATCCCTAAAACCTTAAACCCTCTACCATCTACCCTCAACACAATACCCTCTACCCTCAACCCTAATCTCTCAACCCTTAAACCCTTAAACATGAGTAAACTTTCTACCCTAATCCCTCAACCCTCAACCCTTAAACCCTCAACCCTAAACCCTCTACCCTCTACCCTATATCCTCAACCCTCAACCCTCAACCCTTAAACCCTAATCCCTCAAACTCTATACCCTATACCCTATACATGGACCCTCAATCGTCTACCCTCAACCGTAAACCCTCAACCCTCAACCCTTAAAACCTAAACCATTAAACCATATACCCTCTACCTTATACATTAAATCCTCAACCCTCAAGTCTCAACCCTTAACCGTTAATCCCTCAACCCCCAACCCTTAAACCCCTATACCCTCTACCCTATATATTGGACCCTCAACCCTAATCCTTTAACCATATACCCTCAAAACTATACCCTAAACCCTCTACCCTCAACCCTAAACCCTTAAACCTTCTACCCTCTACTCTCAACCCTAATCCCTCAACCCTATACCCTCAGTTCTCAACCCTCTACCCTATACATTTGATCCTCAAACCTCATATATCTCTATCCCTCCCTCCTCTTCTCTCCTCTCTATTTGAATTCTCTCTCCATCTCTCCCTCCCTCCCTCCCTCCCTCCCTCTCTACCCTAATTCCTAAAACCTCAACCCTCAACCCTTAAACCCTTATACCCTTAAACCCTTAAACACTCAACCCTAAACACTAAACCCTCAGCCCTTAAACCCTAAATCCTTAAATCTTTTACCATGTCCCCTTAATCCTAATCCATCATCCCTTAAACCCTTAAACCCAAGTAAACTCTCTACCCTAAGCCCTCAACCCACAACCCTCAACCATTAATACATCAACCCTTAAACCCTCAACCCTCAACTATCTTCCCTCTACCCTCAACCCTTAAACCCTAATCTGTCAACCCCTATACCCTCTACCCTATACATTGGATCCTCAACCCTAATACCTCAAACCTCAAACCTCAACCTTAAACCCTCAACCCTCAACCCTTAAACCCTAAATCCTTAAACCCTCTACCCTCTACCCTCTAACCTCTAACCTATACATTAAACCCTAAACCCTCAATTCTCAACCCTCAACCCTCAACCCCTATATCCTCTACCCTATACATTAGACCATCAACTCTAATCCTTCAACCATATACCCTCAAACATATACCCTAGTAAAACCTCTACCCTCAACCCTAAACCCTTAACCCTAAACCTTTAAACCATAAACGCTTAAACCTTCTACCGTCTACCCTCAACCCTAATCCATCAACCCTATACCCTCAACCCAATACCATAAACCATCAACCATATAGGTCCTCAAACCTATACCCTCAATTAGAAACCCTCTGCCCTATACATTGGATCCTCAACCCTCATATATATCTTTCCCTCCCTCCTCTTATCTACTTCTCTCTATCTGACTTTTCCCTCCATCTCTCCTCCATCCATCCCTCCCTCTCTACCCTAATCCCTCAACCCTAAACCCTCAACCCTTAAACCCTTAAACACTCAACCCTAAACCCTAAACCCTCAACCCTCAACTTTTAAACCCTAAAACCATAAACCCTCTACCCTCTACCCTCACTCCTCTACCCTCAACCCTAATCCCTCAACCCTAACCCCTCAACCCTTAAACCCTTAAACCTAGGTAAAATCTCTACACTAATCCCTCAACCCTCAACCATTAATCCCTCAACCTTTAAACCCTCAACCCTCTACCCTCAACCCCCAACCCTCAACCCTTAAACCCTAGTCCATCAACCCTATACCCTCAACCATCTACCCTCAACCTTGAACCCTCAACCCTCAATCCTTAAACCCAAAACCCTTAAATCCACTACCCGCTACCCTCTACCCTATACATTAAACCCTCAACCCTCAATTTTCAACCCTCAACCCTTAAACCCTAAACCTTCAACCCCTATACCTTCTACCATATAAGTTGGACCCTCAACCCTAATCCTTCAACCATTTACCCTCAAACCTATACCCTAAACCCTCTACCCTCAACCCTAAACCCTCAACCCTAAACCTTGTACCCTAAACCCTTAAACCTTCTACCTTCTACCCTCTACCCTCAACCCTAATCCCTCAACCCTATATACCCTAGACCCAATACCCTAAACCATCAACCCTATAGGTCCTAAACCCTATACCCTCAATTCTCAACCCTCTACCCTATACATTGGATCCTCAAACCTAAAATATTTGTCACTCCCTCCTCTTCTCTCTGTCTCTCTATCTCACTTCTCCCTCAATATCTCCCTACATACATCCTTGCATTTCTATCCTAATCCATCAACCGTATACCTTCAACCCTTAAACCCTTAAACACTAAACCCTAAACCCTAAACCCTTAACCCTTAAACCCTTAAACCCTAAACCCTTAAACCCTCTACCCTCTACCCTCAACCCAATACCCTCTACCCTCAACCCTAATACCTCAACCCTTAAACCCTTAAACCCTTAAACCCAAGTAAACTCTCTACCCTAATCCATCAACCCATAAACTCTCTACCTTCTACCCTAAAACCCTAATCCCTCAATCCCTATACCCTCTACCCTATACATTGGACCCTTAACCCTAATCCCTTAACACTATACCCTGGATCCTCTACCGTAAACCTTAAACCCTCAAACCTCAACCCTTAATCCCTAAACACTTAAACCCTCTACCCTATACATTAAACCCTCAACCCTCAACCCTCAACTCTCAACCCTCAATCCCTCAACCCTTAACCCTTAAACCCTAAACCATCAACCCCTATACCATGTACCCTATACATTGGACCCTCAATCCTAATCCTTCAACCATATACCCTAAACCATGTACCCTTGACCCTTAACCCTCAACCTTAAACCCTTAAACCCTAAAACCTTAAACCTTATACCCTCTACCCTCAACCCTAATCCCTCAACCCTATACCCTCAACCATCAACCCTATAGGTCTCAACCCTATACCCTCAATTCTCAACCCTCTACCCTATACATTGGATACCTCAACCCTCATATATCTTTGTCCCTCCCTCCTCTTCTCTCCTTATCTCTATCAACTTCTCCTTCCATCTCTCCCTCCATCCATCCTCTCCATATTTTCCCTAATCCTCAACCCTAAACCCTAAACCACACCCTTAAACAATCAACCCTAAACCCTCAAACCTCAACCCTTAAATCCTCTACCTCAACCCAATACCCTCTACCCTTAACCCAGTAATCTAACTCAACCCCCTCAACCCTAAACCCATGTAAACTCTCTACCCTAATCCCTCAACCCCCAACCCTTAACCCTAAAAACCTCAACCCTCAACCCTCAACCCTCTACCCTCAACCCTCTACCCTTAAACCCTAATCCCTTAATCCCTATACCCTCTACCCTATACATTGGACCCTCAACCCTAATCCCTCAACCCTATGCCCTCAATCCTCTACCCTCAACCTTAAATCCTCAACCCTCAACCCTTAAACCCTCTACCCTATACATTAAACCCTCAACCCTGAATTCTTGATCCTCAACCCTTAACCCTTAAACCCTAAACCCTCTACCCTATACATTGGACCCTCAAATTAATCGTTCAACCATATACCCTCAAACCTATACCCTAATCCCTCTACCATCAACCGTCAACCCTAAACCATTTAACCATAAACCCTTAAACCTTCTACCCTCTACCCTCAACCCTCATCCCTCAGCCCTATACCCTCAACCCTATACCCTCAACCCAATACCCTAAACCATCAACCCTATAGGTCCTCCACCATAATACCTCAACCGTATACCCTCAACCCTTATCCATTTCTCTCTACCTATCCATCTCACCTCTCTTTCCCTCCCTCTCTCCTACCCTCTCTAATTTTCTCTATCCATCCTCTCCCTCTTTCTACGTACCTCTTGCTTAATCAATCCCTACCACTCTCTCTCGCTCCATCTATTTATCTCTCTCTATCTCCCTTCCACTACCTCTTCATCATTCCCTCTCTCTCCCTACCACCCCCTCTCTCTCTCAAGTCTCTCCCTCTAACACCTCACCTAGGTAACTCCCTCTCTCTCTCTCTCCCTCTCTCTATCTATCCATCCCACCCTACCTAGATAAGTCCCTCTAACTCCACACCCCTCTCTCTCTCCCTCTATCTCAATTCACTCCCTCCCACACCCTCTCCCTCTCTCAAGTATCTCTCTCACACTCCCTCTCTCTCACACTCCCTCTCACTACCTATCTCTCGAGTCTCTCCCTCTCACCCCCTTACACTCTTAAGTCTCTCCCTCTAGCACCCGACCTACATAACTCTCTCTTTCTCTCCCCCTCTCTTTCTCTCCCCCCTTTCTCTCAATTCTCTCTCCCATGTCCTCTCTCTCTCCCTCTATCCCTCCCACCCTACCTAGCTCATTCCCTCTCAATCCAACCCCTTATCTCCCACTCCCTCTATCCCTCCCACCCTACCTAGCTAAGTCCCTCTCACTCCAACCCCTCTCTCCCACTCCCTTCCACCCCCTCTCCCTCTCTCAAGACTCTCTCTCAATACCTCTCTACATCTCTCTCTCTCAGGTCTCTCCCTCCCTCTCTCTCTCTCTCTCTTAAAATTCTCCCCACCCCCTCTAAAGACACATAAATACATACATACTTACATAAATACAAGCATAATACATATGTACATACAATCCTACATAAATATAAGCATACTTGTAGATACAAGCATAAATTTAATCGAGTAGCATTTAACATAAAGAAAAACATAACGCGAGTGCGTTATAACACACTCACGTTATGTCTTGTTAGATATGTCCTGCACAAACGTAAAAACCATGTCAAAACTAAGATATAATGCGAGCATGTTATAACATGCTCGCATTATATCTTGATTTGGGAATCCCCAAGCCTTAGGCTTGGTATTTTCCTTGGAATACCAACCCAAAGTCTTGGAGGGCTTTTCCAATGACTAGAGACGTATTTTTGCAAATTATACAATATTTCACATAATCGAGTTTGTGCTCACCATTAGGATTGCACGTACGTGTTTCAATGCTGAACAAATTGAACACCTGGGTAATGTTAGGCTCTCTCTTAGCTATCCAACGATGTAATTTTTTTCACTTTTTGACAATGTTAAGCCTTTGATCTATATTTTCTTCTATTTGTGTGTCTCTTTTTTGGCAAAAAGTAGTATTTGGTGTTTTTTTCATTATAAATTAACCATTCATCAAAATTGCAAATAAATTACATTTTTAGAAACTAGGCTCCATTCTACAAATATTTTTAAAAAATCAATTAGTTTCCAAAATTTGGAGGGGTAGCACGACAAAAATTATATTTTTTAACAAGTGTCCACTTTGAAAATGAGTTAAAAATTAAATATTCATTAAAAAATTATCAGAAAAATCATGCATAAACTACATACTGTTAGCTAATTTCTCACCAAAGCAATTTTAAAAATACTAAAATATAGTTCAATGTTACGTTTTTTCTGACAGAAACAACACCAATTTTTGTGGGCTCCTCTTTTGAACCCCTTAATCTCAACCATTTTAAAAATAAATTAGTAGATTATAAAGTAGACTTAAAGAACTATGATCCTTGTTTTTATTGCATCTCACAATTTTGAGTGTAACTATCCTCAATTTCACGTCCAAGGTCAGTATTTCCTGATTTCATAAAAAAGTTGCCACTTAAGCCCCCTTTTTGGCCCCCCATCTTTTTGCACTTCCCCTTTTTAATGTTCAATAGTCTCAACTAATTACTCAAGAATTACTCATAGACAATTCAGGCTAACTTTTCCAACATGGAACATTAGTTATACAGCTAATTTGGGCTCTTCTATGGCTGATCCCACAATACTAGTTTACAATTTTTGGCCAAATTGGACAGTGAACTGATTTTTTCTAACTAAATCTTCACTTTCAGGCACCTATAGCGGCTAAATCGTGAGGAATTTGAAGATGATGCAAACTAGTGATTTGTGACATTTTATCTATAGATTCCAAATATATATATATTTTTTAAAATGGAATCAGATTGCACTTCTTTATCCATCTCCTTTGAAAACTAGTTTTTTTAAGTAAACACCATTTTTAAGGAGTGGCGCTCACCATATACAACATAAATTTTCTTTCCATGAAGGATTAAATTCTATTTTTTAAAAATTTAGATTTGTAACTACAATGTCCAATGCTCCCAATTGGTTTCATAGTGTTTTATTGAATATTTTTTCCTTAATCAAGTTTCGAAGTCAAACCAATTACAATTCAGACATAGGTGGTCTATATACAACAAAACATTTTTTTGTATGTATTGATATTCAATTTTTTTTGTTGGATCAAGGACTTCAATATCTAGTGCACTGATATTTTTTAAATTTTTTTGATAATCTGCTATTTTTTCACATGTGCAGAATAGAGAGCTTGATTTTCGGTGAAAAACCTATGTTTAATCAAACTAAAAAAGAAAATACATAATAAAACCACAACATATTAAAATTATATTCATTTCATTGGATAGCTCGTTCTGAGGACTACCATCATCTAGATGGTTCTATGAAGTCTCCTCCATTTTCATCCTCAACTCGAGCTTCAAAGAGAAAAATTCTAGAGTATTTGTGCCAGAGGGGGAGAAGGGGGGAAAAGGGGGGTTCGAGCGAACCCCCTTTCTAAAACCCTTTCCTTTGATTTGTTTCTAGAGAAACGTGGGACCCAACATTTAATGGGTTCGCTTGAAGGGGGGTTCTATGGAACCCCCTTTGGTTTCGCTCAAACCAGATGTTCGTTTGAACCCCCAAAAACCAAAATTTTTTGCATGGGGGTGTTTTTTGCAACTTCTCCTTCCTCACTGGTGTTGTAAACCATTTTTGTGGGTTTACCCCTATCCATGGAAAATTTATCAATACACTTGACCAATACACACTCATGATCAATAGATATCATGCTTCCATCTAATAAAAAATTATTTACAAAGTGCCAATCCCTAACAAGGTAGGAAATATAATATATGATTTGGCTAGAGACTTTTGACTCATCAAAACTAATCTAAGTCTTGAGTAACTTACAAAAGACTACACACTATGCCCATCTTATTGTACCAAGAATATTCATAAATTCACAAAATATAATATAATAGATTTGCACTTTCCCTTAGATTTCAAGAAAGTGACCAAGTGCAAGACCACTGAGGCTTCTTAAAAACTTTTAAGTACCTTGTACCTTCCTTAGGGTTTTAGGAAATTCGACCATTCAAGTCCAATCCACTCTGAGGATTCTTCTAAGTATCAATGGCTATCATATTTTTATTATTATACCAATTAGATTCAAATTTTTAACTTAGGAGATGGGTTACAAAACCTCACAGTGTCCTTTGTATCTAAGAACTGAAAAAATTCTTCATTTTCCAAACTGCCTACATATCATGTATCCATAAGATCAAGATAATAAAGGACCAAGTGAGTGAAATATGTAGTGTTTTTTTATCTATGTCTATGCAACTGTATGAGTGGGTATGCAACCCTTTCTAGGATCTAGTTTCCCCAAAAAATTCTTCATTGGCTTCCACCCACTCAAGTGGAACAGAGATGGAAACCTAGAAATCATTTGCTTGCAAACACCAAAAAGGGGTGTTTAATGTATACTTTTAAATTGTAATTTTTCAAGTTTACCTATGACACATCTTCAATTTTCTTATTCAAAATGGTTACTATTTTTGCATATTGGGTTTCTAATTCCTAATACCCTAATATTTTACTTTCTATATGAAGAATCTTATGACCAATAGAAATAATGATTATTTTCACTATTACCTCCAATCAAGCTAAATCAATAAGATAAATATATGAGATTCACCACATAAATTTCTTATAACCAAGCTCTAGAATAATATTTTATAACAACATTTACTAGACTTACCTCTAAGAAAGTGAGTGATCTGCAAGAGTCCATTCTTGTTAGTAAACCACATCAATCTTAGATAAAAGACTACTTCTTATCCTATACAAATCAATTCAAAATTATAAAAACCAAAATATGACTAAAGTGCTTAAGTCTCCAATTATGGCATCATAGGATAATTTATATCATAAAATTTGAGTATAATAGTCTTCTAAATAAAATGTTTACTTTGACTATTCAAACTTATATGTTCAATGTTGGGTAAATGCACGAAATTGGGTCCACTTAGCATGGATTTTTTGATAATCTTTAAAGGTTTGATTTATGCAGTTGTAATGGAGAGTTATTTTTAAAATTTGTAATGGAGGATATACATTAGCATGTTGACTTTGAAGTTTTATTAAATGCTTGCAAAGGGGGAGTTTTTTTTTTCATTTTTTTCCATAGTTAAAAATTTGTAAAAGAGGGGTCATTTTTTTCTTTTGCAATGAATTTGGAAAAGGGACACTGTTTAAAGCGAGAAGTGAATTTTTTCCATAGTTAAAAATTTGTAAAAGAGGAGTCATTGTTTTATTTTGCAATGAGTTTTGCAAAGGGAAAGTGATTAAAGGGGGAGGTGATATTTTTTTCCATAGTTTTAAATTTCTAAAAGAGGAGTCATTTTTTTCTTTTACAATTGAATTTGGAAAAGGGGGTAATTATGGGGGTTGTCATTTTAATTTTTTTGTCTTTTATTGAGGTTTGAAAGGCTTATGCTTTCATTGCTACCTCATGACAATAAACTTGAAAAAAATCATAAAAAGAAAATAAGTTTGTAAATGCACTCATATAAAGTGCCACAAAACTGAATGTGTGGAGGGAATTTGGGAAATTTGCACTTACACTAAAATTATAGAGTAATGGGGGATTGTGTAGAGCCTTGATTTGACATCACAATTGTGGATCCTCGCCCCATGGTGGGTGTTACCTTGATTTTCCATCACAACAATGTCTCATTGTGATTCTCACCTCATTCGAGTGTGCCTTGATGCACACCCTTTTTCAGTTTCTTACAAATCTCTAAATTCCTTGTACACTCCCAATTTCAGTTGGTCTACTTATTCTCTTAGCATTAAGGGGGGAATATAATAGTGTTATCCTAATTCTTCTTTCAATGAAGTAGTGGAGGAATCTTCTCTTTGGGAGGCCTCATGAACCTTCCATCTTGATCTCTCATATGGGGGATTATTTTAGTGGATCATATTTTTTGAGATTCTAGTACTCCTAATCATAGTAATATCTATATTTTCAACTCCACAAAGTTTTATTTCCTTTGTGTATTCATGGTTGAGTAGTCTTCACATGTTCACTCCTGCTGTGTTTTGTATTTCTCATATTGATCTACATTTCTTGGAGATTCATTGATTCCAACTGTAGACACCGAAAATGTCTTGATTGATAATGGATATTTGATTTTGACCAACTAACATTATTTCTTTTGAAATCATCTCAAATTGATCAATTAATTGAATAATCAATATTATTTAATTAAAATTAGTAAATTCAGCTATTAGTCAAATAATTAAATTTATTGATTAATTCATCTTTCTTCTAACTAATTTTCATCAGATTTAATTAAATAAAATCATTTCATTAAATCCTCCTAAGCCTTCATGTGTGATTAAAATCAATCTAATCAAATACCCCAAATCCCCTAACCTCTTCCAATTAATTAATTAATCCTAAATTGACTTTCTAATCATCATTATCAATTCCTCCAACTTTTAACTCTTTAAAAGTTAAATCAACCATGGTCAATTAACTAGGTTGCACATGAAAATAATTTTAATTAATTATTTAATTCATCTATTTTCCCTCACCAAGGCATATTCCAAGGAATATTCCTCTCAACAACCTCTCATTCAATTCCCTCCAAAGGATTTTAAAAATCCTTCACATCCTCTTACATTTGCAATAAAATCTTCTTACATCCTCTCAAATGTCATTCAATTCCTCTTACAACAATTTCAAATTCTCAACCAACAACATTTACTTCCCTTCCATCCTCTTCCACTCACACATTTCCCAAAATGTGCTCCACCCTCATCCAATGGAATGTTGACAAGTGCCACATTCTCATTGGCTCTCAATTTATCCCACATTCATCAAATCCTCTCATTCCTCAATCCTTGAACTCTATCAATAGAGGCATCCTTTTCATAATATGGATCCACAACTTCATAGCATTTCATCCATTTTAGCTAGATTGTAGTCATTTTTTCATATTTGGAATCACCTTCAACATAAAATCTTATCAAGGGATTGGGAAAGGGCTTCTTTCCACATAAAAGAGGCATCAATACCCCTATGGGATTGAAGTTTGGTTAGCTTAGTTTATTTCATGTTGTGTTCTTGTTCTATTTTCATGTTTTCAACTTTGTTTCTCTAAGAATTTCATAGGGAGCATTAGATTTTATTTTATAACATATTTGACATTGTTTTGTTGATCAATTGTTAGCTTGTGCAGGTTTTGTGCTCACATTTTGGTGCTAGAGGGAGGGCTAACCATTTAATTTTTTTCAATTTTGGCTTGAAAATCACATTTTTGTAGGTTCCAAGAAGCGGTGTCGCCTTTGACATTAGCAAAGAGTTGATTTTGAAAATATAGCATTTCCTTTGCAAATAGAGTTGCCTTTGTCATCATAGAGTCACATTTGAGGTCCCTGGTTTAGCACAAAGTGTCACCTTTGTTTTTTACCAAAGCATTGCCTTTTCTAAATAGCATTGCCATTGCAGTGATACATAGTCACGTTTGCAAATATAGTGTCACCTTTGTAAACAAGGTCACCTTTTTTTTCTTGCTTTTACACTCTACTGATGGGTGTTTTTGCACCTTCTCAACACAAGCAGCACACAAGTATGCAACCTCTCTTGAAAGATAATTTCAGAAACTAAGTTGGAGAAATCACCCCAAGGTCTCTCGGGTGTTAGGTCATGACAATGCTTGGAATAGTTCAATTGGTTTTATATGATTTTCTTGTAATCATAGGGCGGCCTTATGTATGTTAAACTAGGAGGAAATTGGTTCTTTTAATGGAGTTCTTAAGTTGGGAAGTTATTTCATAATTGTTGTAGGTTCAGAAAAAAGTCTAAAACTCCTATTTTAACTTCAGATTTGGCTTTACAATGTGCAATGTGTTATGCCTTGCATAACCACCCCATCTTTTGTCTTGGTCAAAATGGGTCCCCCTTTGTGTTTTTGTACTTAGTTGTTTTTGGAACAAAATTTGGAGTATAGTTTTGCCAAGTATTTTGTTTTTTTTCTTTGTTTTCTCTATCGGAAGCGGAACCGGAGCTGAATCGGGTTTTGAAAGGTCTTTTGAGGTGTATTTTTGGTTCTGATCCCGACGGTCTTTTCTTTCCCTTTGTTTTTTCTCTTTAGCGGAAGCGGAGCAGGAGTGGGAATTGGGATGGTTCTATTCAAAATTTGCAAAATCAAATTCAATTCGGATTCCGACTCCGCTCCCTTTTTAATGTTTGTTTGTCTCGGTTTTTTGTGTTTTGTTTTATTAGGTTGGTGTTTTACTTAACTTTTGTTTTTGTTTTTGTTTTATTTTTAGTTATCGGACGCAGAGTCGGAATGGGAATAAGGTTTGGAAAGTTTATGATTTTAAGATCCTGTTTCCATTTTGGTTCCGACCCCGCCATTTTTTGTCGTTGACTTTTTGACAGAAGTTGCACTATAGACCAGTGTTTGTTCTCTTACAGTTCTGACTCCGCCTTTACTGTGTTTTAATGCATTAATGGTGGTTGTCGATGTAGGTAGAAATTCACATTTTTTTCTTTATTAAGGGTTAAAGCCGATTATTATTGTTATTATTACAAGTCTGAGAGCACGAAGAGCAATAGCAGAGTTCGTTTGAGTGAATTGATCGAGATAGAGAAGGGATTGTGTGCAAATTGATTTAGAAATTCAGCGTGGTTTTGTTTGCGTTTAAGGTAGGTCTTTTATTTTTGTTGTTCGTTGTTTTATTTGCGGTTGTGTTCATTGTGTTTTGCTTTGTATCTGTTCGCGTGTTCAATCATTGTGTTTTAAGCAATTTTATGATCAACGATGTGATTGAATGAGTAGGTTCTTGTTTTGGTTTTTTTTAGTTTTATTTTTATCTTTGTTGTTTTATTTTGTTGTGTCGTTTCTTTCTATTTTTGGGCATTGTTGTTTTCATGACTTAATCGTGATCGCGTCGGGTCGTTTTCGATTTGCAGTAGATTTAGATTAGATTAAAGGTTTTTATTATGGTGTAAGTTAGATTAAGAATTTATAGTGAGGTAGATTAGAGATTTTTACAGTGAGTTGAGGTAGATTAGGTTGATTGTTTAATTTAGGGTTTCGTTGTTTGGTAGAATGGCAAGGTTTTAAAACCCGTGCTCTAGTTTTATTAAGTTTATTAGATTAGGGTTTCGTCTGTCTCTGCAATAAGTTTTAAATAAATGGCTCTAAAATATAATTGTTCCCCCATGGTCATATGAGGGTAGAGTTTTTAAGCTCCTTTTCTATGTTATGGCGACCTAGGTTTAATCATGAAGTTATGATGAAAATGAATAAATTTGATGATGTCATGATTAGCATATGCGGAGGCAGGATTGGAATTGGTATTGGCATAAGAGTTTGTTTTTACCAAAGATGTGAATTCCATTTCTATGTCATTTTCGATTTCGAGTTCTAAAAAGGTTTTTTTTAAGTATGTGATAATTAGCAGAGGCGGGACCGGAACTGGTCTAAAACTTAAGAATTTTTGTTTGTAAAGGTTATCAGTTCTATTTTCATCCCGTGTCCGGCTCCGCATATTTATGGAAAGTCTTTTGTCGAAGTAACGATAAACAAATCGGAGGCAGAGGCGGAATGGAAATAGAATATGAAATGAGAGGAATTTGAAGAAAAACCAAATCCCTTTTTATTCCGATCCCGGTTCCGATAACTTCCCCGACTCCGACTCTGAGCCCATTTGTTACTAGTTGAAGTTCCTATATTGGTTTTTGCTCCGAGTCCGCCAGTCTTGTAAAAATGATTATTTTGTGTTTCTGTCTGACTCCGAATCCAATACATATGTAACAGGTATGTTTTTAAAACAAGTTTTATAATGATTTATTGGAAGGGGTCTAATTAGAGGTTTGCTTGCAGGAGATTTGAGAGATGTCAGGAATGTCAGGAGAGGCTGCTCGAAGGAATCAACAGGCTAGAACATCAAAGCCTGCACCAAAGATCAAGAAGGTGAAACTAGAACAGTTACCTTATACATTAAGGTATGATCATAGGAATCCAGTGGTGAAGGCGAGCAAGGTGGAATCAAACTGGTCAGATATCACAAATACCAATCTGGGCCAGTATAGTTTCGAAGAATTACATGAAGAGACCTTTGCAGAAAGGGCAAACTTGACAAGGAGAACTCAAAGGATTGTTGACTCCGGTCTTGCACATATCACTGTGTTTCCTTTGTCATTTTAGTGTCCGGAGTTGATATATACAGTGGCCAGTACTTATAATCCAGCTACAATATTATGCATGGATTCACAGAATAATGTAATTATAGATCTTACTTCGCAGATGTTCCAAAACATATTGAATATTCCTGATCCCAAGAATTTAGTGCAGTTAACTAAGGCTGAGGCATTGGAGAAATACAGTAAGCATAAAGACTCCAATAAGTCTCATTTAAATAAAAGATGGTTAAGTACTGAGAATAAGTCTTTGAGCAAATTGGCAGATCATCCAAATAGGGTAGACTTCAAGAAGGAGATATCTGATTTAATATTGATGTTGTCCAGAGTGTTTGGGAAGAGGGATGTCTTCCATTTCAAGGAATGGATGTTTCATTTTATTCAAGTGATTTTTCAAGGTGATTATCAATTTGATTGGTCCATGATTGTTTCTGATGCCATACATGATTAGCTCACAAGGATCAGACAGACCAAATCTTTCTTCATGACTTCATATGTGGTCTATGCTGTAGCAAGATTGGGGATTTTCCCAGGATTAAATAGGGTAGGTATAATGGGAGCTTTGGATGGACAAAAGAAGGTATGGGAACACTATGGTCAACTATCCCTTTAGGTTGCTGAGACTCACTTCAGAAGAGTCAATGATGCATTTTTATATGTGGTTATCAATCAGTTGAGTGGAGATGCAGGATACAGGTTAAGTCAGGAAGCTATGGCTTTCATTTCTGAATGGGGAAGTTGGTACATCCAATACCCCAAATTTACATACTTTAGATTGTTTGGGTTTGAAGGTCATCCTCATTTACTTCCAAGATGCTACAGCAATAGAATAGTGCTTATGGAATTTGTATATCAAGCCATCGGAGTTAATGCTAGATTTGGGATGAAGCACAAGACAGGATGCCATAAGTTTCCTATGACACTGGGGGAATATAGTTTTCAACACTTGAAGGTGGCTAAGGTGGTTTGTAATGAGTTGATACAATTGAAATTGGGATTGTATACAGCTCGTAAGTATTTTGATCCGAAAAAGAAGATGTATACTTTATTACCTTCTATGTTTACTAGATACTTTAATTTTTTAGAGGATTTTTGGTGTGATAGGTAGGATGAATTTGACTTGAGGAGGAAGAATTATGAGAGATTACCAGTCTCACTTATGGTAGAGCTGGGCATTAAAGATAATATTTCTGACACTTTGGTGGATGATGGAGTGGTATTAGATCCCTCATATGAAGCTTTGAATATTGGCACCAAAAACTTAGATCCAATAGACTGGAGTGAAGAAGAAACGATTGACATTAAGAAATTGGGAAGAACAGTCTTGGATCGAAGTGTGCAATGGTTGATGATGAGGACTCAAGCTCCTCAGGGACCAATCCTCAAGAAAGGTAAAGGGTATAAGAGGATTAAAATAAAGGCGCCTTCCAAGGAACCATTGGAATTCTTTCCTCTGGATGTTGAAGAAACAAAGTTGGAGGTGGTTGATGAAGAAGAAGAGACACCCGAGGGAGATGTCCCAATTGAATCTGCTGTTCCTATGCCCGCGTTGGGTGAGTCATCTACACAAGCCCCACTCACAAGAAAGAAAAGAAAAGAAGTTCAAGGAGTGCTTTATGCCATGGCTGAAGCTACTAAAGGAAAAGAAATGGAGGAAGAGTTGGTAGAAATTGAGACAGATTTAGATGAAACTCTGTCAAAGAAGGACTTGCAAGAAAACATGCCTCTAGATCCTACTATTGAGTAGATTCTTACATAGGAGGAGAAATGGAAATAGTTTGAAGATGCTACCAGAGAATCTGAGGCAAGGGCTGCTATGGAGAAACAAAAGGAAATAGAGGTAAAGTTGCAATTTGATGCTCTACTTCAACAACAGCAATCAAAGGAAAGAGAAGTTGAAACAAGGACAGCAGCTGATACAATGGAGGAGCAAATGAGGCAACAAGAGCATGAGATCAAGGTCAAAGCTAAAAATGACAAGCTGGAATTGATACGGAAGATCCATGATCTCGAGGAGGAGAAAGCAAGAAACCAAAGGGAAAAGGAAGCCCTTGTTGCTAGATTGAAGCTTGCAGAGGAGACTCGACTGAAAGAACAAGAGGTTGAAGCTCTAAGGAAAGAAAAGGAGGCTGAAGAGCTAGTAAAGAAACAGCTAGCTGAGAAAGAAAGGGAAAAGGCAGAGAAACTCATAGCCTTGGAAGAGGAAAGATTGAGAAAAGAAGAAGGAGACAGGAAGATGTAGGAACAAAGAGATAGAGAGGAGGCTGAGAAGTTGGTGCAGTTGCATGTACTGCAGGAGCAACAAGAAAAGGCAAAGGTTGATTCTCAACCTAAGGTAGATATTCATCCATCCTCTACAGTTGCTGCTTCCTCTTCCATGATGATGGATCCTGGTGCTCCTACTTGGTTAAAATTATATCTACAGAAAAGAGCTAGAACACCTCCTCAATCTCTTAATTGGGAGGACATGATGAAGGAGATTGAACAGGAAAGGCCTAAGAAGAGGGCTAAAGTTTTGCACTCTACCAGACTCACAGATAAAGGGGAGATAGTTGTTGAATGTGTCGTGCCTATGATTGAAAAGGAGGTAGGGGATATGCAGCTTATAGACTATCAATTGAGTACGGTTAACTTGGGAAGACCCACTAGAAATCAACAAATGAATTTGATTGATGTGGTGGCTTCAACGACAAAATCCAGAATGATCAAGGACAAACAAAAGAAAGATGAGCTTAAGGCTCAGTTAGATCAGTTACATTCATTTTTGAAGAGTGTCTCCTCTCCAAGGTCACAAAAGGTTGCAACAATTGAGACTCCTGTTTTGCTAAGCAAAAAGGAGGTGGATGATTTGATGCAGGTTAGAGGTAAGGCGGAGATGGTTGACAAGTGGATAGACAAAGTGAACCAGGAGGTAGGTGAGGTTTTGGAAAAGGGGTTTGAAACCTATAAGGAGGCGGAAGGATTAATAAAAGAGATGCATCAATATATTGAGGCCTCCGAGAAGTTAGAAGAAGAGTACAAAGAGTATAGTGAAAAGTTGGATAAGATAAATACATTGCCTTTAACTACTCTTTTAGAAGAATCTATACTCGAAGATGATAATAAAGATTTTGTAGAAAAGACTTCTCGTATCCTTAAGTTTAGGACTGGATTCTTGAGCAAACATAAGGATGAAATTCAGCGAGCAGTTAATAATTTAACTGAGCAGTTGGAGGAGTTGGAAGCGGTTATGGCTAAAATAGTAGATGTGAATGTAATGACTAAATATGGCATGCCGTTAAGTCAAGTTAGAGAGAAATGGAAGGAAAGATTCCAAGGACTCATGCAGGATGATGGAGAAGACTTGGTGATAGATCGACTTGTAGAGGTCAAGGAAGAGATAAAAGCTGCAGGAAGAGAGTTGGTCAAGGTAAAAAGCATGAAAGAATTTGCTGCAGTTGAGTTGGATCACATCAAATTTGAAGATAATTGGATTGATGGGCCAGATATGGATATGCTACAATAGGTCTTCACCAGTTATGATGAGTTCATAGTGGATCCTGCATCACATGCATAAAATCTTGCATGCATGATATTCTTCTTCCTTGCATGATGCATGATGATCTTCTTCCTTGCATGTTGCATGCATGCAGCACTAGCAGTCTCAAAGACGTGAGATCTTCTTTTCTCCTATGTTCTATCTTCTATTGTTAGATCAAACTAAATGTGTAATGTAAGAACTCAAGATCGAAATTGATCTGAGTTTCCAAGACAGTTGATTGTTCCTAAAAAGATGGAAAGCCTAAGATAGAAGTAAAAGTTCGAACTTCTTTTTTGTATTCTATAAATACCAGTGGGGTATTACATTGTAAGGGTCGGCTAATTGAGAATTGGATTGGCTTACCTAGTGTTAGGAGATAGAATTTTCAGAGAGCATTTTGCAGAGATACATTGTACCAGATCTTGTTTACAGTTAATAGAATTGCAGGTTTACAAAATATGGAGTTTGGCATTGAATTGTGTGTTTGATAAGGTTAATGAGTTATAATCCACTTGAATGCCAGTGATTGTGCTGAAGCATGATAGTTTCTTATATGATGAAAGTCATTAGAAGAAACCAGGTTTAAAGATTATCTTGTTAAATTGTCATTGAATTAAGGTTATTAAAGTCTGTTGATCTATAGTTTTAATGATGAATGAATGTGTGTGGTTTTGAGATCTTGGAAATATTTGTGATAGGTGAATAGAGGAATTGAATTAAGCACCTAAGATGTACATGATGGTACAGTTATACTGTGGGTTGTGTCATGTTATGGTTTTTGTGATCGGTTAAGAAAAAATTCATTGCTAAAAGTATATGTCTGGATAGTAGATAAATTTAATTCATACTTACTGATTTACCCCTTGGATCTATCTTTTTCTTTTATTTTAGACCCCTTGATTTACAAAAAAACTATTTTAACAAAGAGAGTCATAGCTTGAATCCTTTGTTACCAGTTCAGGCCCCTTGAATATTACAGTTGCATGAACCAATTGAGTGACATCAGATAGTTGAGAACCAACTACCAGGACCTTGGGAGTTAGGCCACTACATGTAGTCTTTCTTTTTCAGGAGAAATAGAATAGAAATATTCTGTTTTAATGTTGTTTGTGTCATTTTAACCATCAACACAATGAACCTTGTTCAAATTCATTATTAAAAAAAAAGGAAAAATTGTAGGGAAGTGAAGAATTTCCTAGACCTAAAACTAGCAATGAACAGTGATAATGGAGGACCCTACAGTGGACAACCTTCCCAAAATAAAGTTCCACTTAACCAAATCGAATTACAGTCTCATGAAACTTGTGCAATATTCTATGGTCTGCAGATTTTCAACCTTTCATTCACCATAAAGCATGAACAAGAGATATAATTTAAGTGCAGCATTCATACAATGTTCAGAATAGCTTTACATATAGTTTATCATCAATAAATAGCAAAAAGCATGAACAAGGAAGGGCATCAACACAACAGAATTCTTCAAAACCAATGAACAACATTAACTAATCTACTAAAGCATGTAAAAAAAAAACACATAGAACAATAAAGTTGATCTACTCAAATCTACTACATATGAGAAGAAGAATCATGCAACATGGAGTTGGAACTCAAGAATCCACCAAATCAATGAATTTCTTTTAATATTCTAGAAGCATGTCATTACAACAACTCAACTCTCTCTTGAAAATGAGAGGAAACCCCCTATTTAAAGTTTTCCAAGAGAAAAATGAATGGCCAAGATTAATTTTCATTGTGTGGCCCAGATTTGTTGCAAGTTAGGGTTTCACCTACCCCAAATATTTATAAATTTAAAGAAACATTATTTGTCCTCTAGTCTATTTTGTCTTCTTGTGGGGGCAACACTATAGCTCTTTTGTCTTCTAGTTGATTTCCTTTTGTTGTAGCTACACTATGAGGAATTCATCATCAATCATAGGATTTCTTTCATTCTTCTTTATAGTGGCATATTCCACAAATTTTCTGATTAGTACTCAGAGCTTATCAACTCCATTATATCAGATTGAAGAATCTAGAATGATAATTTCTTTGATCAGTCTTTTATTTGTTCCCAATTCTTTAGGCACTTGGGTGTTTCTTTGGCCATTTGCTCAGATTGGATGGAAGCATTAGCAGCGAAGTCCATGAAATCTATTGTTAGCACACCCGATGTCCCTTTCTCCATCTTCTCATGGAAATATGGCTTGATTTTTCCTATGTCAAGCTCGGAGGATGGCATTTCAAAATTTGTCATCATCTTGAGATATTCTTCAACATCGGCTTGGTGTTCCTTGGCCCATTCTAAATCGAGCTCCACCTCATGGAGTACTTGCTCCAATACTTCTTTTCTATGGTCCAAGCTTGTTTTCCACATCTCAATGAGCCACTAGTCATTCTTTACTAGACCTAGCTCCTTTTCCCATAATTTGTCTGGAATCTTCAGGATAGCTTCAAGCTTAGGATAGGTAATCCAGTATAGCTTTGTGAAGTGATGGCAGGTCTTTTTGGCATCCTCTAATTGTTTTTGCAAATCTCGGAACTTGTTTATTGTCCCGATGACATGACCAATACCCATATCTCTATTATATATTATGAGTCGAAACCAATATTTAGTAGCCTTAGACCAATTCTTTATTTTCTCTAATTTGTCCATATGGTCTTTCGAAAGCCGCAACGGTGGGGAAAATGATGTTGTAAAAAATTCCTCTGCAATTTACCATTGTTGTATATAAGCAATAAGTTATTCCACCTATGCTTTTAATTCCTCCTTGGAGGACTGATCTTTATTCATTTAATGGACGATTGTAGCTACAAAACCCTAGAGTTGATCAATCTTCTCTTCTCTCATAGTTGTGTCTAGATCAATAGTGGAGATATTGTAACTTACTCTCTCTTCTTTATCTATCATAAGGGTGGAAATTTGAATCATTCGGGATCACGATGCATCCATTGTGATATGTGACCTGAACTCTCACTTCTTTTCTTTCTTAGCTCCTATTTGAGATCGCGCTAGGATTGCCTCCAATCTTGCCTTGGGATCCATGAGTGCAGGAGTCTTCTTCTGTATTTGTCTCTCCAGCCACTCAGGCATCTGAGATCCTTCCTTTGGTGAATCATGACCACCTTCTTCTGTTCGAATGTGTTGGATCTCCTTTTCTTCATGATCTGATACTTCCTTCTATATTTTCTCTTCATCCTCTTCATCTCAATCGAAGATGAATATGGCCTTTTCTTGTTGTTTGGGGCTATCTTCCCCTTCAAGTACCTTTTATTCTTCTTCATGCCTGGGCTCTGTATGGAATTTTGCCTCAGGGATTTTCTTTGTTTTAGCCTCCTCTTTAGGCTTATCTTCTTCTCTAGTTTCATCTTCTTTATTTTCCTACTCTTCCCTCTCGGGAGGTACTTCTTTGTGATGGCCAAGACTTGTATCTTTCTCTTTTGATGGAGCCTCAATAGATAGCTTTTTGTCTTTATCTACTTCTTTCTCTTCTTCAGACGAGTGTCCCTCCATTTCCTCTCTGAAATTTTTAGGTTGCTTAAGAAACTCTTCTTTGAGCTTTGGGTTAGAGGATTCTATCACATACTTGTCTCTGTTGTCCTCGACATCTTCTTCTTCTGAGGAACATGACTTCTCCTCTTCCTCATATACCACTTCATCAATGACTATATTCTCATACTTTATATGTGCATGGTAGTCATCTTTGAAGGGGTCCTCAGGTTCATCATCCTTTTCCTTTTAGTTGTCTCCCTTTCTCGCCTCTCCAATTCTTCAGATATTTGCATCATTGCCTCCATTTTGAGGGGCTCTATTATAGGAGGGGTGGGGAGACTAGCAACAGCTTGAGCCAGGGCAACTTGCACTATAGGTTTCTCAAACATTCTTGAAAGCTCCAAAGGAATATTTTGCATGTACTTGGCAAAGGCCTCTGGAAGAGTGAGAGTAGGCATAGTTGTGGTAGAGACCAAGGGAAACATAGATGAGGGTGACACTAAGGAGGAGGAAAGAAGTGAATTGGTGGTGGAGAAAGAGTCCCTCACCATGATGGACATTGTGGGTGAGGTGGAGAATAGGTGAATTGAGATGTCCACCATAGGCGGGGAAAAGACGACCAGTGTTTGAGACACTGGGGGAGGAGTGAGAGTAGTAGCAATGGTGGCAGTGGTAAGGATAGAGGCAATAGGTGGTGATTTCAATTGCTCAGCCTCTTCTTCATCTTCTCCTTCATGTACTGGGTCCTCCTGAATTGTTGGCATTTTGGAGAATACACTAGACTTCTTAGCTTTCTTCGAGGTCTCAACCTCGGATGGCTTTCTTGAATATACTTTGTGCTTAGGCTAATGCTCTAGCATTTATTTTATTTTCTTGTATCGCATTATAGGAGGAGACCTAGGTGCTTCTTTAGTTGCGGTTGCGGTCCCACTATCAGTCTCACTCTTGAGCTCATCTTCAAGCTTGCCATAGGTCAACTCAGTTCCTTGAAGCTTTAGCTCAAAAATTTGTTCAATTGGTTTTGTCAAAATATCTAGGTCATTGACCTCTTCCTCTTCCTAGTCTATGGCAGGCAATGGTAGGTTGGCGACAACGTCAAACCTCGAATCTATGACTGTGCTTTCATCTTCAACTACGTAATCTAGCACTGGGAATAGTTTGACTGTCTTCACAAATTATCTTGTCATACACATGTAATGTCACATGCGCACCTCCTTATCGTCCTAGTAGTTGGCCCAAAAATCTTCAACATGGTGCAAGTTGGCATATTCCCTTCCCACAATTCTCTTAATTTTGTCGTATGGGCCCATTCTCGGTCAAGAAGTGTACTGACTCAAATTATACTCAACGAGCTCCTTCTTAGAATAGTCAACACTTTAGGCAGCCTAGAGAGCATACATTCCCTGCCCAAATGTGAAGGGATAAGGCATCACTACTCAGTGCTTTCTTGCAAGGAGAGTGTGGGTAGGTTGGAGTTTCCTAGACACCTCCAGCAATATCATCTGGTCTTTTGGGTTCTGGGTCAACTTTTAAGGTTTTCTGTTGAACACCTGGGTTCAGATGTAAGTGAATTTAGGAAATTGGATAAATAGAAATATGAACCTTTGGATGAAGGAACAGGCGCTATGAGTGACTCTCCTCTCGAAGTCACCTCCAAGAAGTTTGATGATGTATCCAATGAATGCATCATTCACCCAAAAATAATCTCTTTTGAATTTCTTGTATTGGAGTTGCGGGAACCTATCATATACTTTCAATTTCTACCCTGGGATGGCACTTTGTACCACAAATAAACCATGGTATGTGGCAGTGTTTACTAGTAGATAAACCAAATAAGAGGTCAGGTAAAATTGGTGGGACTTCTTCACCACCAAAAAATACTCCTACAAGTTCTTACTAATCATCCAAGGCCAGTCGAACTCGGTGGTGCCTCAGATGATCTCTTCGATGAAGTAGAACATCTAGTCAAAGAAATAAGTTGATGTTGGGAGATCCATGGCTCTGCTCAACAAGGTTACCAAATCATGATAATCTTCATACAAATCACTCCCGAATAGCTCTTGGGGAACCTTGTTAGCGGTTCCCCTTTTGTCTTTTAACCAGTGTTGGTTAATCAGCTTCTTGCATTTCAAGGGGTCCACCTTCCACATATTATCTGCATATTCTATTGTGGCTTGCTCTACAAGATCAAAGGTGGGGATGCAGAATGTCTGAGCTATAGACTTGGTAGAGAGATTTTCTAATAACCTACCATCCTGATCTACAATATTTTTGGTATTCTCTTGATAAGCCTCTATGTAGGCCATTACCAGTTTTGGGGCCACTAGGGCTGGTGGGAAGCCGACTGCTTTAGCCAACCCACTTTTCCTTATTCTTCTAGAATTCTATGTGGTAGGGTTTATTATGACCCTTTTCCTGAATTCATCAATGTTGACATGGCCTAGGTTTGTGTTTGAAACCTTTCTCCACTCTGTGGTAACCCTAGAAGTCACCTCCACCCCGTGGAACTGGTACTTCATTTGATCTTGATCTTCTTTCCCTCTTGGGGATTTAGCTGACTTCTTTCCCTTTTCTTGCTCTACAGACACCCCCGATGACCTTGCAGTCGGTTTCATAAATCTCACAAGCATAGGTGCAATAAGCATAAAAATATGAGGAACATTAGCCAGAATCCTTCAAAATGATTCTACATCAAGTAATTCTTCTTTCAAAGATCCTAACATCTTTTCCAGACCATAGTCAGACACTTGTTTGAGGGAGTTAAGGCAATGTGGGCCCAAGGATGTGGACTTCCCTGGGCTGGCAATAGATAAGGCACGATGACCCGCAAGGTTCCACCCACACCAATATTTAGTCATAATGTAGGGTCAACTAAGGAGACCAAGTGATTTTAGCACATGGGTCGAGATCTCTTTTGAGATTAGGAGGCATTATGATCTTCTTTTAAGCATGTGGACATAGATGGTAGCTTGGTTATTTGGAGCTCCACCATTGAAATAGTGCTAGGAGAATAGAGGTCTGCATGAGGAGACCCTCATTGGCGGGTCTGCAAGAGGTGCATGCCTTAATCATTTGTTTACGGGTGGTTGAAAGGGAAATGGCTAGTTTGGCTTTCGCATAGCGGACCAGCGAAGATCAATGTCCATTTGGAAACAGTCAGAGCTAGATGAAATCCCATGAATGGCCTCCTACAAGGGATAGTCTGCCTAGGACCTAATCCTTAATCATTTTCACATTTTTAAATCAGTTGGCCGCAACAGGTTCGGGCCTTGCAGGGTGGAAGGATGTCATCCTTTCACTACTTTAAGTTAGTCATTTCATCAATGGTGAAAGATCATTGGAAACCTGCAAAGGATGGTTTTCAAGAGGTTTTGTCTTAACTATGAGCTCAGATGGTGGGCAAGGATGCAGGGTCTGATGGGTGGAAGGGAAAGTTGAGAAGGTCGTTTGAAATGATGAAGAGTGGAAGGAATCCCACAGATGAAAGTATTTGAAGGAAATCCCACAATGGGTTCAAGCCTTAGGCATTTTCATCGGAGCTCAACCTTGAATGTTAGCTACAAAGGCAAAACCCGATGAGTGGGAGGATGCGACCAGATGGTCATTTTGGAACGGTGCGGTTCAAAGCGCATTCCGCAGGTGGTTGCCCGTGTATGCAAACCCGAGAGGGTCGAAGGATCAATCCCTTTAGGGTTTGTGAATTTGGTGAAGTTTACATTGGCCAAGCTGAAAGGGAATCCCGTGGGTGCGGACCTGATGAAAGGTTTTTCTATTCGACTAAAGTTTAAACATTTTCAATGGGAAACGATGGTGGTGGGTAGGCTGCAGACACACAGGGCATGAATGCATTGATTCAAGAATGATGGTAGGGGCATTGAGTTCCACCGAATCCAGATCTTTGATTTTCAAGGACTTCTTCAAGTTTTAAAACATGGGTTTTGTGGGGGAGGTATTCTTCTATCTAATTTTAGGGTTGTCAACCAAGAATACTTAACGATTTTTAAAAAATTAGAGGAAAAATGAGTAACCAATGGCGACATCAACCCTACCTCAAAATTTTGCATAGTAGATGATGAAGCACAACAACAATGATGCTCGAATCGGTGAAGGCAGGATATGGGCATGGAGGTGGTGAGGGCAGGAGGCTCTGAAAATTTTTGTAGAAAGGAATCTCGATGAAAATGATAGGTCCCTTCTCCTATTTATATAATTTTTGGCATTTAAATGCTAGTACATTGGCAGGCAGAGTTGGTGGGTACAAACTTCAAGTAGGTCGACGGTGGGAAATGAAGAACCCACAGGGCGAGTGGGATCAAACGCTCATCATTTTAGAATGGAAGAGGAAGCAAACACAAGGGTCATAGGGTCCACATGGCAGATAGCTGAAGTGGCCCAACCATCATAGAAATGGTGAATAGACAATGGAGTTCTGCATGCAGCATCCTGCAAAGGTAGACTCGCAAGGAGCGAAAGATGGTAGCCCAAAAGCTTTAAGGCAAACTGCCAAAGGGACCCCGCAAAGGCCATAGACCTCAAATTTTTAAGGGTGGTGAAACTTGGTCAATCTAAGATGATGAATTTTGGGGATCGTTGACCATCTAGGACTCAAGAAATAGGGGCATGCAAAATGAGGCAGCAACAAAAGTAACTTGGTGAAGCGAAAAGAGAGGGTCCCCATTCTGAATAGGGCATGTGTGTTGTAGGAACAACAAATGGCGACTCTGCTGGGGAACACTCTTAAAGATCCTGAGGGTAAATGCTCATTCTAAACCCTGGATCTCTGGTGTCATAGGCCAGGGGTCGGCTTCTAGAAGTGAACTAGGAGAACTGGATCCTTATTTGAATCAGCCCATGAAACATCTCAAAAGTGTGTGCATATAGTGAATCCATTCCCTTCCCTTGGAAACTGTGACAAGCAACAGCTAATGAAACCGAGCAAGCTACATGAATCATCTAGCCCCAAAGGTAACCTGGACATTGCCCCACTACTAGTCAAGTGTCCATAGGCCCGACAGAGTTTTCATTGTGCCCCATGAACATTTCTGTACTGTCGGTCGGGCATCCATAACCCCAGTAGAGTTATCCGCACACCCATACGGTTGCCTAATTTTGGCATTTTTTATTTTCTTTTCTTTTCTTTTCAATATTCCTTTTAATACCTTTTTCTTTTGCTCAACCGTGTAAGCATCAAAGCCTACTATTGGTTTGGGGAATCACATTGGTCACTGGAGCTGACTTAAGATTTTTTACTTGTCGAGTCATCATAATGACTGCTATACAGGTCTTTGAAAAAAATTAGTGTATGCATTATGTAGAATATGAGATGAACATAAGAAGGAAGATTCAATGAAGGGTTAGGTTCCAAGTCAAAGTTCAAATGAGGAGACCATTCCATGGAAACAATCTGAGACTAATAGTTGAAAGTGAACACTTAGCCAAAGAAAACAAAAGTGAACAGCAGAGTGAACCATTCGTCGAACCAAGCACAAACTCCGCAACAAAAATGAAGAACATCCTTAGCAAAACAAGAGAGGTCGGGAAATGAGAAAAACAAAGGTGAGGCAAAGAAGCAAAACAAGCAAAGAAAAAAAATAAACCTAAATTATCCTATATACACTTATTTACAAGAACATCCTGGGAGGGCCCAGGCTTAGAAATAATGCTTATGGTGTTGCCTATTGACGGGCAACGTTACATCTTCTCTGGTTAAGGTCTTGAGATGAAAAGAATTATCTCTAAGGATTTCAACAATTTGAAAGGGACCAAGCTAGAGCTTGTTGAATTTTTCATGTCCCCCTTTCTTCTCATGGGCCTTCTCCCAACATAGGACCCGATCAGCAATTTTGAAGGCCTTGACCTTGGCTCGTCGATTGAACCATCTCTTGAATATGCCCTAATGTTTGGTGAAACTTACAATAGCACAGTGACGTACTTCTTCCAAGTGGAGCAGCTCAGCTAAATGAGCCTCCCTTCGATCCCTTTCTTCATAGAATTCATTGATGAATTGGAGGGTGGGGATTTTTAGGTGGATAGGAAATACAGGCTCTAGGCCATAGATGAGGTGGAATGGGGAATCTCCCAAGGTAGCCTTATGGCACGTGCAATCTACCCAAAGGGAAAAATGGAGTTGGGTATGCCAGTCCTTGGGATTCTTATAAAGCAACTTTTTGATGACAGTGATCAAGTTTTTATTTGTGGACTCAGCTAGATTATTTCCCTGAGGGTAGTAGTTGGACGAGAATTTAAGGGCAGTGCCATAGTCAAAGGTCCAACTAGCGAATTTAAGTGAAAGGAAGGCAAGGTCGTTATCGCAGACTAGGGAATATGGGCAACCAAAATGATTCACAATGAAACTCTCAAGAAAATTAATAACTAACTTTGTAGTACATTGCCTACATGCAATAACTTTTGTCCATCTAGTACAATAATTAGAGGTGGTTAGAATGTACCTTTCTCTAGTTGCAACGGTCTGGCAGACATGGCACATACAAACATGATTATGGGCATCCTTGAAGATGGTGGGCTAGTAATATCCTACTCGTAGGATTTGATGAGTAGTAGAAGGACTAGACCCATGACCCATGCCAAATTTTTCATGAAATTATTTCAACACGTGCACTGCTTCCTCCTTAACTAGGAACCTGAGGTAGATCCCCTCATGATTTTTCTTATAGAGTATAGAATCTTGCAACATATAGTTGTTTCTTTTCAGCCTGAGGGCACATTTTTGTACTCCCTACAAGGGGAGCAGACACTTGTTATTTAACAGGTAGTAGATGATATCATCATACCACTCCACAGGGGAGACATCTTCAAGTTGATACTGCTAGACAGTTAGCTCAAGTCCTACTTCGATGATTTTTTGGGTAAGGGCCTTCCCTCTAACCAGTTTCATTGGTTGAATCTCCATATCATACTCTTGCAGCAAGGTGACCCATTTGGCCCTTCTTTCCCCTAGTTTATTTTGCATTAGTAGCATCTTTACTATTGGGTCAAACACTATGTCAAATAATTTATTGTGCATGATGTAGTGTCTAAATTTTTTAACTCCCCTGACCAGGGCATATGCTTGCTTCTCAAAATTGTGGTATCTTAGCTCTGCATCCTTCAATGGGGCACTCATGAAGGCAATTGGATGTTCTTTTCCTTCGTCATCTTTCTGGGTTAAGATGTTGGCGCACGAATGGTCTGAAGTGAAGGAGTAGATGTAGAAGTGCTTCAAATAATTCAGGCTAACTAACCCTGGTGCATCAAAAATTGTTTTCTTGATTTCCTCAAAGGCCTGCTTTTCCTTTGAGGTCCATTCAACTTTGGCATCTTGTTTCGGCATGGCATTGAGTGGCTTAACTATTTCAGCAAAGCCTGTAATAAATTTCTTGATGAAGTTTATCTTTTCGAAGAAGGATTTCAGCTCTTTCTTGCTACCTAGCAGTTGAATCTTCATTATATCTTAGATATGTTTAGCATCTATGGATATTCCTTTCTCTAAGTGGACAGTCCCAATAACTTTCCCTCAATAACCCTGAAGATGCACTTCTTTAGATTCAAAGAAATGTTGAATTCTTTGCATTTCTGGAAGACCTTACATAGATCAGAGACATGGTTTCTCCTATTTTTTGAAAACACCATAAGATCATCCATATAAATGATGATGCACTTACCAATTATGTCCTTGAAGGTGATTTCCATCGCATGCTTGAAGGTGGCACTTGCATTGATCAATCCAAAAGGCATTCTCCTATATGTAAAGGTTCCCTACTTGGTGGTGAATATTGTTTTATGCCTGTCTTCATATTGCACCATTACCTAATTGTACCTGGAGTACCCGTCAAGGAAGAACATCATTTGAGAACCATTAACTATTTGAAGTACCTCATCTAAAGAGGGCACTGGGTAATTATCCTTCTCCGAAGTTCTGTACAAGTTACGAAAATATACACACAATCTTATTTCACCATTCTTTTTCCTGACCGGAACCAAATTTTCCACCCATGTAGAATGTCGAACTGGAAATATGATTTTGAATGACAACTTTTGTACTTATTTTTAAATAATCAGTTCCAACAACACATTGACAAGGATTTTTTGCTGTCAGAATGGTCTCACATCCGGCTTTAGAGGAATGGTGTGCATGATGATTGACATGTTGTATGTCTTCAAATCCTCGTAACTTGAAGAAACCACATCATGGTACCTCTGCAAAGCATCAACGATACCTTTCTTTTCCTTCAGAGTGCACACCTTACCAATGAACACATTTTTCACGTCCTCAATTATTCTGAGGTTATGGGTATCACATTGATTGCTAATGGAGTCCTTTTCTTGTTGATCTTGATCTCAGATCTGATCTAAGTCAAATATTTGTTCTAGTTGGACCATACCTCAGAGAATAGTGTTGGTTTTGAGGTTGATGAACCCTTCTATATCTTGGTTTTGTAGTTTTTTTAATATTATTTTTCCTACACATTATTAAGCATACCTTAGGTTATAGGAGATGTGGTTCATGTGAGGACACATGGCATAATCCATCGATTACATGTGTTGCTCCCACTCACACTTGGGTGGTTGAGTTTCACACCCTCTTTTGGCCTTATATGCCACCTCACAAAACCACTCATCTGTCTCTTTTTGAGTAGGTTATGCCACCTATTTGGCATTTTCCAAGTAGGCATAACTCCCACCTAATTTGGTTATTTGGGAGTTATTACCCCTCTTGGAATTATTTGCCCATATTCTACTATATATTCTGCACTCACCTCTCCCTCCTAACTAGTTCAGGTCTAGCTCCTATCTAGTCTAGATGAGTTCATATTAACTCAATCAATTCAAGGGAGAGTTGAGGCATATTGTATCATTTAGTGTGTGATATAACATCATTTTGTTATTGCACTATATTCCTGCATTCTATCTCTTGCTGCTCTCGTGTGGAAGGTTTATCTTGGTTTTGTAGGTGATCCTGGGTGCTTGAGTTCATCAATAACTCTTACATGGTATCAGAGCGTCAGATCTGCAAGCCCCTTCTCAAATTTGAGAGATTTGTGAGTTCTTTAATCAGTATTGCAGGTTGTAGCATGCCTTTTCTTGTCTTAAGTAGTTGATTCTACCTTTTCATGTCATTTTTTTGGTTGTTGGGGTCGTTTTATGTTTCTAAAGGCGTTTGTTTTACACTAGATCCACATTTTTTGTATACTTTGAAGAAAATCCGTCATCTGGGTTTTGTTCGTAGAAGAAAAAAACCATTTGGGTCATTGCTATTTTCTGCATACAGGTTACATATTTTGCAGAAACTAAATCGGAACATTTCATTAGACCCCCTCTTCAATTGCATTTTTGATTTTGCAGTCAAGCTTTGGAGGGCCATAATTCAGTCATACGAGCTCTTTTTTCAGAGAATTTTTTTTGATTTGGGGTAGAATTTCGCAGGCTTTGTAGTGGTGTGATCCATTTTTTCTCAAGTAATCTGGATGCTTCAGAAAATCAGTTTTAACAGCAGATCTGAAGGATAGTTCTCATTTTTGAAACTTCAAACGGCTATAACTTTCAGATATGACCTCGGATCGAGGTGATTATTTTTTTGAAAGTTGATATTTTTTTTAGCACTATACTTTGGTGCTATTTTGAAGTTCTAATTTGAGATTTAATTATACTTTCAGTATTTGAGTCCATTTTGGACACTTGAAAAACTCTGGAAAACAACTCCAGCATTGTAAATGCACTAATTTATAAAGTGCCAAATAATTTTTTGTTGGGGGGGATTCTTCTTTGAGTGAAAAAGGGGGGTGTCTATGTGTGTTCTTCTTGCATTTTTTCTCTCACATTGCTACAACAATCTAAAATGGATAAATCGGTTCCTCTACTCACACCATACAATTACTTTGAGTGGAAAAATGAAATGGAAATTCACTTAAGGAAGTTAAAATTGTATAGAATAACAATGGGTATTGATAAGGAACCTACAGAAGATGAAGATAAGCCTAAATGGTTCAATAAGTGTGATGAAGCTTTTGGCACCTTATGCATGGTTGTATCTCCTGATCTACGCTTTCATATTATGTCTGCAAAATCACCAAATGAAGTGTGGAATACTTTGAATACTCTCTTTGGTAAACAGGATGATTTGAGAGCACATTCATTGGAGAACGAGCTCATAGGATTGAGCCCATGCAATTTTGATACCATTCAGGATTTCTTTACTAAATTGAATGCCATAAGATTGTAGTTAGAGCAGTGTGGAGTTAAAAAGGATGACTCACAATTGATTTTGAGTATTCTTTCAAAACTTGGTCCTGATTATGCAGTGTTTGTTTCTACATTTCATGCAATGAAAAGAGCCTTAGGAAAAGGATTTACTATGCCTTCTCTAAGTGAGTTTGCAACTGATCTCACAAAGGAGGAAGATAAATTGATTCAA
This sequence comes from Sequoiadendron giganteum, assembly GCA_007115665.2. Lineage (NCBI taxonomy): Eukaryota > Viridiplantae > Streptophyta > Pinopsida > Cupressales > Cupressaceae > Sequoiadendron > Sequoiadendron giganteum. Next base: position 764,104,163 of record CM021100.1, read on the forward strand.
ATGGGCATTATTAAATCTTCCAAATCTCAAGCCTTGACTGCAAAACAAGGCACTAATAAGCAAAACAAGAAACAACAGAACCAAGGTGATAGAAAGAAAGATTCAGATAAATATTCATCTACTTCTAAAGTAGACTCTAAATTCTCTTCAAAAGAGGATTCATCTAAGAAGGAGAAGCTCACTTGTGCATATTGCAAGAAATCTAGGCATGATGAACATCAATGTTACTTAAAACAAATTGATGAGTTGAAGAATCTTTTAGCAAAGAACAACATCAATTTTCCTTCTCGAATGGTTGATTCAGCTTCTTCTTCTAATTCCAAAAATTTAGAATTTGATAAGGAAAAGGGCCATACTACAGGTGCAGGTAAATCAAAAGGTAAAGCTCTTTGTACTTCTACAGGTCTTGGATCAAGGAGATGGCTCCTAGATTCTGGAGCATCTCATCATATGGCTTCTACACAGTCTATGTTCTCTTCTTTTGAGCCTTGTGCTATGCCACCTATTATGATGGGAAATAATACATACATGGATGTAATTGGGAAAGGATCTGTTGATATTGGAGATGGTACTTTCAATGATGTTTTGTGTGTACCTCATCTTTCAAACAATCTTCTTTCCATCTATCAAATCACTCATGGTGGAACAGGGAAGACTGTTGAATTCACACCTGATTTAGTTATCATCAGAGACTTGGAGAGCAGAGAGATAATTGCTACTGGGGTGGTTGATCATGCATCTCGATTGTATACCTTTTTAGACTTTGCACCTGATGATGGTTCTAATCCTTTGGTTGTTGATCACACTCCTAGTGTGAGCTTTGATTTTGAGGAGAACTTTGGCTACTTGAACTTGGGTATTCTCACATGTGATCCAGTTCTTGAGCCTTGTATTCCTTCTCCATTTACTATTGCATCTGAAGATACTTGCATTGCTACATTCATGGCTTCTTGTGATTCAGTGCAGCAAGATACACATTGTCTTCCAGACATAGCTACTTCAGATGACTACTTGACAGACATTGCAGGTTTGTTCATAGAGTCTCATATTTCAGACTTGGGAGACATTATTCATGACATCCATCTTCTCTTTGATGAAGTTGATTCTTCTTCAATTGTTATGGAGGAACCTTTGGATCCTTTTGTTCATTCTCCACATGATCATTCATCACATTTTGACATGAGTGAGGATACTTTTGAGCAACATTTGGAGGAGGCGCCTTTGTCTTCAAAGGAGATATCTTTGTCTTCAAATTTTGTTCTACATCCATCTCCACTAGGTTCTGGATTTTCATCTTCTACAGTGTGGCCTAGAACACTTGATTTGATGGTGACATCTTTCGACATCAACATGGAGACACTTGAGCAGAGTTTAGAGACTTCATACATTTTCATCATTCTTCCTTCATATTCCTTTCAGGAATGGGAAGACATTCTTCATACACCTTTGGTTTTGTTTCTTCCTAAGGGGAGGAACATTGTTCGACGATCGTGGACCATGTTCTACATTCAGCTTCGAGCTTCAACCATTGGCATAGTTGACTACTTTGGGGAAGGCTACATGGTCTTTCCTATCCTTTCTATTTTGGAGGGGACTTCTTCCTTGCATGGGATTCTTCTTGTCTTGGGAAACTTGTTTTCTTTTGGGGAGGAGTTTTGTCCCACTGGGTTTTCTCCTTTACTCCATTTGTGAGAGAGTATTTTGTACATGGGTACCTAACATGGCCTAGTAGCCGGGACCCATATTTGCATCTTTGCATTCTTTCATCCTTTCACCCACCTAAGCTATGCTTAAGGGGGGGTGTTAGTGTAGGTTTTTTTAATATTATTTTTCCTACACATTATTAAGCATACCTTAGGTTATAGGAGATGTGGTTCATGTGAGGACACGTGGCATAATCCATCGATTACATGTGTTGCTCCCACTCACACTTGGGTGGTTGAGTTTCACACCCTCTTTTGGCCTTATATGCCACCTCACAAAACCACTCATCTGTCTCTTTTTGAGTAGGTTATGCCACCTATTTGGCATTTTCCAAGTAGGCATAACTCCCACCTAATTTGGTTATTTGGGAGTTATTACCCCTCTTGGAATTATTTTCCCATATTCTACTATATATTCTGCACTCACCTCTCCCTCCTAACTAGTTCAGGTCTAGCTCCTATCTAGTCTAGATGAGTTCATATTAACTCAATCAATTCAAGGGAGAGTTGAGGCATATTGTATCATTTAGTGTGTGATATAACATCATTTTGTTATTGCACTATATTCCTGCATTCTATCTCTTGCTGCTCTCGTGTGGAAGGTTTATCTTGGTTTTGTAGGTGATCCTGGGTGCTCGAGTTCATCAATAACTCTTACAACTTTTGTACTTCTTTTTAAATAATCAGTTCCAACAACACATTGACAAGGATTTTTTGCTATCAGAATGGTCTCACATCCGACTTTAGAGGAATGGTGTGCATGATGATTGACATGTTGTATGTCTTCAAATCCTCATAACTTGAAGAAACCACATCATGGTACCTCTGCAAAGCATCAACGATACCTTTCTTTTCCTTCAGAGTGCACACCTTACCAATGAACACATTTTTCACGTCCTCAATTATTCTGAGGTTATGGGTATCACATTGATTGCTAATGGAGTCCTTTTCTTGTTGATCTTGATCTCAGATCTGATCTAAGTCAAATATTTGTTCTAGTTGGACCATACCTCAGAGAATAGTGTTGGTTTTGAGGTTGATGAACCCTTCTATATCTAACTTGGCCTCTTCAAGCTCAGCCTCATCAATTATCTAGGTTGCAAACACATCAGAATTGGTAATAAAATACAAGATGTGTTTATCATCATTGAACACTTAGAAATTGGCCACATTATCTAGTACAGATGGGATGGAGGTGAGCTCAACTATGAATTTCTTGAGGCCTGATAATGATAGGGGCTAAAGAGTATTGGTTGCTTGAGCCAAAACATTGGTAGTATAATTCTAGGAGCGTTGGATCAACTGAATGTTAAATGCATCCAAGCCTTCTAATAGATCCCATACCCTATGCCTGTAATTGGTTAGTCTTTTATCATAGAAAGAATAGAGTCTTCTCACTTATTTCATGACTAGCTCTGAGTCACTGAAGAATTGTAACATTTTGACCCTCTTCCTTAAGGCCCTTAAGAGACCAAGGACTAATGCCTCATATTCTACCACATTATTTGTGCAATAAAACTGAAGTCTGTGAGCTACAAAATATGACTTACCTATTGGGCTGATCAACTCAAAGCTAGCTTTGGCTCCTTGTTTGGATTTGGACCCATCAAAGTGAAGCATCCAAAACTTGGAAGAATCCTCAATCTTGGGATCAATAGAACTTTCCCTTACCTCTGATGATGCCTTTACTTCAGCAACCTTAGGAGATTATAGAGGTTCAATTTGGCCTTGATTTGGTTGTACCAATTCATCATTCCTTTTAGGGGTGACCTGTCTTTTAATGTGCTTAATTGTTGTTTGACAAAAACACCATTTGAATTATGAATGGGAAGCATTGTGTACCCTGCACCAACTAGGTAACATGAGTTCTTGGAAATTCATTCTTGTGCCCAAACTGAGCTTATCTTACACACATTTTTACATAAAATCTTTGAAGCCATCAAGTAGTCCTAGGCCACCATCTTCGCAGGAATCCTCGTCATCTAAATCAATCAATTTTTTTGTGCTCTAAGGCATGTGGGTCAAGCCAATGGGTGGGTTGCATAGCGAAAGGAGGACCTCCTTAGTTGCCTCTTCTTCATAGTATTCTTGTTCATCTGGATATGCCATAGGGCAGTAATTTCATAGTTCTATCTCAGCAAATAGCACCTCATTCATGTTGTTGTACTCTATAATCATGAATTTCATGTGTGGTTCCTGGTCTATATAGATCTGATTTGGAAACCCTTCCCATGGTAGCCATAGGTGAGAATAATCTATGGTGGCATATCCATCTAATTCCTATGTGAAATCCCTTCCTAGAATGATTCCATAGGTGTTCGGAATATCAACGACTGGAATGTCAATCCTCTGTTGTATCCTTGGATCAGTAGTAATTTACATAGGTAATATGTTAATCTCATCAACTATGTTGATCTTCATTTTATCAAGTTGTGTCACCTTGTGTTGAGACGGAGTTGGAACTATTCCCAAGGCTTTAAATACTGCTAAGGGCATGACGTTGGTAGAAGCTCCCGAATAAAGTAGGAAATTGTGACGATTCTTCCCAAATATTCTAATGGTGATCAAGAAGGGAGGGGTTTCCAATTTTCCTTGAAATAATCCTCCAAAGACCTCAACCTGGGCCACTTGACCTTTATCTTTAACATTTCTTTTGTTTTGGGTTTGGGCTTGATCATGTTCCTTAGCAGGTTGTTTGTTTGTTTGCTGGTTTGAAGGGGGGTCTACTTTATTATTAAAAATATGTCGAATGACAAGTTCATTCTGTGAATCCTCAAAGGAGATCCTTTTGGCAGGTATTTCTTGGGTTGACTTGGATGGAGTCCCATTGATCATTCTAGAAAAGGAATTCCTAAGTATCGAAACTTTAAGAAACTCAAAGGAAAATAAACTTATCTTAACCTTCTTGAATTCCTCAGCTACATACTCCCCTATTTGTTCAATTTCACCTTCAAAAGGGGCGTTCTGGGAGGAGCCAGTAGGCTAGTTTTGGTTTTGACCTTGTTGCCTATTTCTATTAAAGTACCGGGTAGGTACATGGGGGTAGCCTGGATTGTTGCTAGCATTTGGGTCAGGAGGGGTACTGAAGTTGTTAGGTGGAGTTGAGGTGGTGAAAGGACCACCTACTTGACTACCCTCTTGTCTATTCCTTAGGTCATATGGGGTAGTTCTTTGGTAAAACATCTGGACTTCATCTTCTCTAGACTCTTCCTCATCTATTGGTCCATTATCTACTAAATTGAAGAGCTGAGATAAAGGACTTTCAACACTTACCTCTTCTGCTTTGTCGCCGTTTGGGACAACAATCTCCTTCTTAGGTACATTGCTCTCAATTTTAGGGAAAGGGGCTTGGTTGACCACAAACACCGAAAAATCATATGATTTCGATGGAATAATATCTCGGCACCCCAAACTGTCAATGACATTTTGGAATTGTATCTAGAAAATTTCAGCGGTTGTCTCGAACTCGAAACAATCCAACTCGGAGTGTCTACTTTTCTTGTGAATGCAGCACCAACCAGATAGGGCAGCCTCAACTAGGTACACCCTACTCATGGTCTTATCATTATTTTTAGGCTGGTCAAGAGGTGTGTGAACACTGCCATTATTTGGCCTTGTATTCCAAGTCTGATTTTGTCTCTAGGAAGGCCTTATGTTGAAGTTCTGCCTTGACTTCTGATTTTGTTCGTAATTCTGTTTGGAAGGGGCACCAACATCATGGTTTTCATGGCTATCTCAATTGAGTTTGGCTTGGATGCTTCTTTGTGAGGCTTACAACTAATTGTTCTAGTTTCTTAAGTGTGTCATCTTAGTTGACATCTTCTTGATCATTTCCATTATCTCATCTATCTAGTCCTTCTCTGCATTGTTTGGCTATGAAGCCGAATTCTGAAGGAAAACCAGTTGTACTGATGGTTGATTATGATGAGCGGGTGGGAACTCAGAACCTTGGAGGTATGTCAACACTAAGGGCGATTGAGCATGAACTTGCTGCTACTAGGGTTGCAAGAATTGAGACATGAGAGGCATGTGATTCAATGGTTGTCTAGGGTGAGGCACCATCATGAGTTGCAGAATTGGATTCATCAAGGGTTTCTGCTATGCTAAAGCCTGGGTAATCCCTTGGACTTGATACAGATAGGAAACTGGCCCCAATGAAGGTAACGGACCAGCAATGTGCTACCCCAAATCTGTACTTTCCTTGACAACTTTTGTGTATGCGTCCAACAACTGACCAGGTGGAAGGTTCATCCTCTTCACCAAGGTAGAAGAGAGGTTGTCCAAGGTTACATAGTATACCAATCTAGCAAAAGGATCCTCAACTACATAAGGCATTTGCAGTCGCATGTATGCTCAATGAAATCTGTCATTAAAAGAGCTTACTGGCTCATTGACTTCTCTTCAAATTGCCATGAACTGCTGGTATAACTCTAAGGGATTGGCCTGGATCTTAAACTTCTATAAGAATGCATCCTTTAGGAGGTCCCAAGTCTTAATGGATCCCATTGGCAAATGGATGTACTAGTAAAAGGCCCCCTCCCCCAAGGAATAAGGGAAGATCCATCATGCTACATCTTCATGTATGATTTTCATATCCTTCAAGGCTATTTGAAAAATCTTGATGTGCTCTTTTATTGTCCTTTGTGGATCTTGAGGATTAAACTTGGTGCAAAAGCCCTTTGGGTTCTTTGGCATATCATGGTAAAGATTAAAGGATAAAGGGGAGGGATTATTGCCTAGCCACGCCATGGGAGGCGGAGGTGGAGGAGGCTGCACCAGATTGAATTAAAGTTGTAATAGAGGGGCAGCAGCTAATGGGACAACACCCAAAAGGGGAGGTGCGCAAGGCTAGAAGGCAATGTCTTGGTTGTGGGAGATGGCTACCTGGAAGGCAGTTTGGAGTGGTTGAGAGGAAAAGTGCATTGCCAAGGGTGAAGGATAAGGTGGAGGTGAATGGACGAAAGGAGGGGGTGATGATAGAAGTGAAGTAGGTTGGTTGGATGCATCGGAGGTGAAAGCTCCCCCTCTTTTATCTCTTCTAGCTCGAGTAAGGGGTGGTAGTTCTTGAAATTCCCCTCTATTTGGTGTGGATCTTAAAACTCTGTAGAATCTTTTAGGGAGAAGGAATCGATTCGCTCTAGATTAACATGACTCGGGTGACCCTCCTTCTCATGCCAGTTTTGTTGATGGTTGTTTTTGCACCTTCTCAATATAGGTAGCACACAAGTATGCTACCTCTCTTGAAAGGTAATTTCATCAACTAAGTTGGAGAAATCACCCCAAGGTCTATCGGGTGTTAGGTCATGACAATGCTTGGAATATTTCAATTGGTTTTATATGATTTTATAGTAATCACAAGGCAGCCTTACATATTTTAAACTGGGAGGAATTTGGTTCTTTCAATGGAGTTCTTAAGATGAGAAGTTACCGCATAATTTTTGTAGGTTCAAACAACAATCTAAAACTCCTATTTTAACTTCAGATTTGGCTTTGCAATTTGCAACATGAACCTTGTTCAAAGATGCTATAAAAAAAGAACGAAAAAGGGTAGGGAAGTGAAGAATTTCCTAGACTTGAAACTAGCAATGAAAAGTGATAATGGAGGACCCTACAGTGGACATCCTTCCCAAAACAAAGTTCCATATAACCAAATCGATTTACAGTCTCATGAAACTTGTGCAATACTGTAAGGTCTTCAAATTTTCAACCTTTCATTCACCATAAAGCATGAACAAGAGATGGAATTTAAGTGCAACATTCATACAATGTTTAGACTAGCTTTACATGGCATTTTATCATTAATAAACAACAAAAAGTATGAACAAGGAAGGGCATCAACACAACAGAATTCTTCAAAACCAATGAACAACATTAACTAATCTACTAAATCATGTAAAAAAAAACACATAGAACAAAAAAGTTGATCTACTCAAATCTACTACATATGAGAAGAAGAATCATGCAACATGGAGTTGGAACTCAAGAATCCACCAAATAAATGAATTTCTATTAATATTCTAGCAGCATTTTATTACAACAACTCAACTCTCTCTTGAAAATGAGAGGAAACCCCCTATTTAAAGTTTTCCAAAAGAAAAATGAATGGCCAAGATTAATTTTCATTGTGTGGCCTAGATGTGTTGCAAGTTAGGGTTTCACCTACCCCCAAATATTGAGCAATTTAGAAATACATTTGTTGTCCTCTAGTCTATTTTGTCCTCTTGTGGGGGCAACACTGTAGCTCTTTTATCTTCTAGTTGATTTCCTTTAGCTGTTGCTACACTGTGAGGAATTCATCATCAATCACAGGATTTCCTTCATTCTTCTTTGTAGTGGCATATTCCACAAATTTTCCTATCAATACCTAAAGCTTATCCCACTCCATTATATCAAATTGAACAATTTGGAACAATAATTTCTTTGATCGGTCTATCATTTGTTCCCAATTCTTTAGGCACTTGGGCGATGCTTTGGCCATTTGCTTGGATCGGACGAAAGCATTAGCGGTGAAGTCCATGAAATCTACTATTAGCACACTCGTTGTCCCTTTCTCCATCTTCTCATGGAAATACAACTTGATTTTCCTTGTGTTAAGGTTAGAGGCTAACATTTAGTAATCTATCATCAGCTTGAGATATTCTTCAGCATCGACTTGGTGTTCCTTGGCACATTCTAAATCGAGCTCCACCTCATGGAGTACTCACTCCAATACTTCTTTTATATGTTCCAAGCTCATTTTCCATGTCTCAATGAGCCACTGGTCATTCTTTACCAGACCTAGCTCTTTTTTCCATAATTTTTCTGGAATCTTCAGGATAGCTTCAAGCTTAGGATAGGTAATCTGGTATAGCTTTGTGAAGTGATGGCATGTCTTTTTGGCATCCTCTAATTGTTTTTTCCAATCCTAGAACTTGTTTATTTTCCTGACGACGTGACCAATGCCCATATCTCCGTTATATATTACGCATCAAAACCAATCTTCAGTAGCCTTAGACCAATTCTTTATTTTCTCTAATTTGACCATATGGTCTTTTGATAGAAACAACGGCGGGGCAGACGATGTTGTCGACAATTCCTTCATAGAAGACCATTGTTGTATATAAGTAGTAAGGTCTGCCACCTATTATTTTAATTCCTCCTTGGAGGACTGATCTTTATTAATTTTATGGATGATTGTAGCTACAAAACCCTAGAGTTGATCAATCTTCTCTTCTCTCATAGTTGTGCCTAGATCAATAGTGCACATATTGTAACTTACCCTTTCTTCTTTTTCTATCATGGGGGTGGCAATTTGAATCGTTTGAGATCCTAATGCATCTATTATGATATGTGACCTGACCTTTGGCTTCTTTTCTTTCTTAGCTCCTATTTGAGCTTGCACTATGATTGCCTCTAGTCTTGCCTTGGGATCCATGAGTGTGAGATTCTTCTTCTGTATTTATCTCTCCAGCCACTCAGGCATATCAGATCCTTCCTTTGGTGAATCATGACCACCTTCTTCTATTTGAATGTGTTGGATCTCCTTTTCTTCATGGTATGAGACTTCCTTCTCTGTTTTATCTTCATCCTCTTCATCTAAATCGTAGATGAATATGGCCTTTTCTTGTTCTTTGGGGCTATCTTCCCCTTCAAGTACCTTTTTTTCTTCTCCATGCTTGGGCTCTGTATTACATTTTTCCTTAGGGATTTTCTTTGTTTTAGCATCCTCTTCAGGCTTATCTTCTTCTCTAGTTTCATCTTCTTTCTTTTCCTACTCTTCCCTCTTGGGAGGTACTTCTTCTTGATGGCCAAGGCTTGTATCTTTCTCTTTTGATGGAGGCTCAGTAGACAACTATGTGTCTTTATCTACTTCTTTCTCTTCTTCAGATGACTGTCCCTCCATTTCCTCTCTGAAATTTTTAGGTTTCTTCGACAACTCTTCTTCAAGCTCTGGGTCAGAGGATTCTATCACATACTTGTCTTTATTGTCCTCGACATCTTCTTCTTTTGAGGATCATGAATTATCTTCCTCATATACCACTTCATCGGTGACTAGATTCTCATACTCTGGATGTGCATGGTAGTCATCTTTGAAGGGGTCCGTAGGTTCATCATCCTTTTCCTTTTCATTTGTCTCCCTTTATCGCCTCTCCAATTCTTCTCATATTTGTATCGTTGCCTCCATTTTGGGGGGCTCTATTATAGGAGGGGTGAGGAGACTAGCAACAACTTGATCTAGGGCAGCCCGCACTACAAGGTTCGTGAACATTCCAGAAATCTCCAAAGGAATATTTTTCATGTACTTGGCAAAGGCCTTTGGAAGAGTGAGAGTGTACATAGTTGTGGTAGAGGCCAAGGGAACCATAGATGAGGGGGAAACTAAGGAGGAGGAAAGAAGAGAAGTGGTGGAAGAGGAAGAGTCCCTAACCATGATGGGTGTTGTGGGTGAGGTGGAGGAAAGGTGAATTGAGATGTCCACTACATGCGGGAAAGAGACGGCCAGTGTTTGACACACCAGGGGAGGAGTGACAGTAGTAGAAACGGTGGCAGTGGCAAGGATAGAGGCAATAGGCAGTGATTTCGGTTGCTCAGCCTCTTCTTCATCTTCTCCTTCATGTATTGGGTCCTCCTAAATTGTTGGCATTTAGAGAATCCACCAGACTTCTTAGCTTTCTTCGAGGTCTCAGCCTCAGATAAATTTCTTGAATATACTTTGTGCTTAGACTAGTGCTTTGGTACATTTGGTTATCTTGGATTGCATTGCAGGAGGAGACCTGAGTGCTTCTTCAATTGTGGTTGTAGTACTACTATCTATCTCACTCTCAAGCTCATCTTTGAGCTTGCCATAGGTCAACTCAACTCCTTGAATCTTTAGCTAAGCAATTTGTGTATCCACCCATTTCCTAGTTCTTTGTTCAATTGGTTTTGTCAAAATATCAAGGTCATTGACCTCTTCCTAGTCCTAGTCTATGGCAGAAAATGGTAGGTTGGTGAAAGTGTCAAACCTCATATCTATGACTATACTGTCATATTCAACTACCTGATCCAGCACTGGGAATAGTTTGAATATCTTCATAAAGTATGTTGTCATACGCATGTAATGTCGCATGCGCGCCTCCTTATCATCCTGGAAGTTGGCCTAGAAATCTTCAACATGGTGTAAGTGGGAATATTCCCTTCCAACAAGTCTCTTAACTTTTTCATATGAATCCATTCTTGGCCAAGAAGTGTACTGACTCAAATTGTACTCAACGAGCTCCTTCTCATAATAGTTAGCACTTTGGGTAGCCAAGAGAGCATACATTCCTTGCCCGAATGTGAGGGGATAAGGCACCATTGATCATTGCTTTCATATGAGGAGAGTGTGGGTAGGCTAGAGTTGCCTCGACACCTCTAGCAATATCATCCAATCATTTGGGTACCGGGGTAGTTTGTAAGGTTTACCATTGAATCCCTCGGTTCAAATGTAAGTGAATTTGGGAAATTGGATAAATAGAAATTTGAACCTGTGGATGAAGGCATGGGTGCTGTGAGTGACTCTCCTCTCGAAGTCACCTCCAAGAAGTCCAATGGTTTATCCAATGAATGCATCTTTCACCTAAAAATAATCTCTTTTGAAGTTCATGTATTGGAGGTGCGGGAACCTGTCATATAATTCAATTTCCTCCTTGGGAAGGCACTTTATGCCACGAATAAACCATAGTATGTGGCAGCATCTGCCAGCAGATAAATCAAATAAGAGGTCATGTAAAATTGGTAGCACTTCTTCACCACCAAAAATTGCTCGTGTAGGTTCTTACTAATCATCCAAGCCCAGTCGAACTCGGTGGTGCCTCAAATGATCTCTTCAATGAAGTAGAAAATTCAATCAAAGAAATAAGGCGATATTAGGAGACCCATGACTCTTCTCAAAAAGGTTACCAAATCATGATAATCTTCATAGAAATCATTCCTGAACATCTCTTGGGGAACCTTGTTAGAACTTCACCTTTTACCCTTTAACCAGTGTTGGTTAATCAACTTCTTGCATTTCAAGGGGTCCACCTTCCAAATATTATCTGCATATTCTATTGTGGCTTGCTCTGTAGGATCAAAGGTGGGGATGCGGAATGTCTGAGCTATAGACTTGGCAAAGAGATCTTCCAATACCATACCATCTTGATCTACAATCTTTTTGGCCTTCTCTTGATAAGCCTCTTTGTAGACCATTACCAATTCTGGGGCCACTAGGGCTGGTGGGAAGCCGACTGCTTTAGCCAACCCAGTTTTCCTTATTCTTCTAAAATTCTCTATGGTAGGGTTTATTATGACCCTTTTCCTGAATTCATCAATGTTGATGTGGCCTAGGTTTGTGTTTGAAACCTTTCTCCACTCTGTGGTAACCCTAGAAGTCACCTCCACCCCATGGAACTGGTACTTCATTTGATTTCGATCTTCTTTCCCTCTTGAGGCTTTAGCTGACTTCTTTCCCTTTTCTTCCTCTGTAGACGCCCTCGATGATCCTGCAACTGACTCAATAAATCCTTCAAACATAGGTGCAATAAGCATAAAAATATGAGGAACGTTAGCCAAAATCCTTCAAAACAATGCTAGATCAAGTAATTCTTCTTTGAAAGATCCTAACATCTTTTCCAGACCATAGTCAGACACTTGTTTGGGGGAGTTAAGGCAATGCAGGTCCAAGGATGCAAAATTCCCTGGGCTAGAAGTCGTTCAGAAGGTAGCAGTGGGTGGATGGCAGACAGGGCATGGCAGCCCACAAGGTTCTACCTACAAGAAGATTTAGTCATATTGTAGGGTCAACTAAGGAGACCAAGGGATTTTAGCACTTGGTTTGAGATCATTTTGGATATTAGAAGCCATTAGGATCTTCTATTAAGCATGCACAAGCAGAGGGTAGCTCAGCTATTTGGAGCTCTTCCATTGAAACAGCGCTGGAAAAATGGAGGTCAGCATGAGGAGACCTGCATTGTCAGGTCTACAGGAGGTGCACGCCTTAATCATTTGTTTATAGGAAGTCGAAAGGGAAATGACTAGGCTGAGTTCCACATAGTGGACCGATGGAGATCAATGTCCATTTGGAAACAATGAGAGCGAGATGAAATCCCATGAATGGTCTCCCACAAGGTCTTGTCTACCTAGGATTTGATCCTTAATCATTTTCATATTTTTAAATCAGTCGGCGACAACAAGTTTGGGCCTCGCAGGGCAGAAGGGCTACATCCTTTCATTTCTTTAAGTTAGTCATTTGATAAACTGTGAAAGGTCGGTGGAAACCCGCAAAGGATGGTCCATAAGAGGGTTTTGTCTTAACTATGAGCTCGGACGACGGGCAAGTAACGAAGGCCATTTGAAATGATGAAGACTGAATGGAATCTCATGGACGGAAGTCCGCGAAGGAAATCTCGCAATGGGTTCAAGCCTTGGGCATTTTAATCAGAGCTCAACCTTGAATGGCGGCTACAAAGACAAAACCCAATGAGCGGGAGGATGCGACCGGATGGCCATTTTGGAATGGTGCAGCTCAAAGGGCATTCCATAGGTGATGACCCACATATGCGGACCTGAGAGGGTCGAAGGATCAATCCCTTTAGGGTTTGTGAATTTAGTAAAGTTTATATCGACAAAGCTGAAAGGGAGCCCCGCAGGTGTGGACCCGATGGAAGGGTTTTTCATTTGGCTAAAGTTTAAACATTTTCAATGGGAAGCGACAGTAGTGGGTAGGCTACAAACTTGCAAGGCATGAATGCCCTAATTCAATAATGGCGACAGGGGCATTGAGTATCACCGAATCTAGATCGTTGATTTTCAAGGACTTCTTCAAGTTTTGAAACATGGGTTTTGTGGGGGAAGTATTCTTCTATCTAATTTTAGGGTTTTCATCCAAGAATGCCTAACCATTTCAAAAAAATTAGAGGAAAAATGCATAACCAATGGCGACAGCAACCCTACCTCAAAATTCTGCAAGGTAGATGATGAATCATAGAAACAATGATGCTCGAATTGACAAAGGCAAGATGCGGGCGCGAAGGTGGTGAGGGCAGGAGGCTCTGACAAGTTTTGCAGAAAGGAATGTCGGTAAAAATAACAGATCCCTTCTCCTATTTATAGAATTTCTAGCATTAAATACCAGTATGTCGGTACACAGAGTTGGTGGGCATAGACTTTGAGCAGGTCGACAATGAGAAATGTGGAACCCGTGAGGCGGGTGGTAGTTAGATGCTTGTCGTTTCAAAACAATAGATGAAATGGATGCAGGGGTTACGAGGTCCACAGGGCAGACCATCGAAGCAGCCCAACTACCATAGAAATGGTGAATAGACAATGGAGTACTGCATGCGGTAGCCTACAAAGGTAGACCCATGAGGAGCAAAAGACAACAACCCAAAAGCTTAAGGCAAACTGCCATAGGGACCCCATGAAGGCCAAAGACCTCAAATTTTCAAGGGTGGTGAAACTTGGTAAATATAAGATGATGAATTTTAGGGCTTGTTGACCATCTAGGACTCAAGAAATAGGGGGCATGCAAAATGAAGTGGTGAAAAAATCAACCCAACGAAGCGAAAAGAGAGGGTCCCTGTTCTGAATGGCGCGTGTATGTTGCGGGCACAACACACTCCATCTTAAAATGGTCATATATTGGTCATATTTTGGTCTTTTTTAGAGCTTTGTTTTTTGAAATGGGGTAGAATTTTATAAGCTATTCAATGGTGTAGGTATTTCTCAATTTTTGTAGAGTTAATGTTTTCAACTTTTCACATAATGTCAAATCACATTGTAACTTGATCTAAGTTTTAGGGTTTTTATGCTTAATCATTTATCTAACCCTTATATCTTCTTATTTCTTGATGTCATCTAAAACTTGGATCATGGATTGCAGGTTTGAAGAGGAGCATGGAGCATTAAAGTGAAATAAAAATCATTTGATATTCATTGTTATAGTGTTTTTAAACACTCATGGGAAAATAACCCATCATATGCTATTTTCCTTTCAAGCTTTAGGACTACTAGTTTTCAATTGGGCTCTAAAATTAACTATTACAATCTTGCTTTCAAATTTGGCTTATGAATTGAACCTACAAACTTACTAGACTCTGGTTTTTTGTGCTAAACTTGAACAAGAAAAACTCACATTTAAGCTTGTTGCTTTAAAATGAATTCATCTTTACTTTGGGCTTAAAAAGAACTTGTGCTTTGATTGTTTTGTGATTTTTTGCAATTTGTATCATTTGAATGCATATGCAGTTCTCTCGCACCACTCAGTGATCTTAAGAATCAAAAGCATTCTTTTGACATTGGTTGTCTAAAATCATCCACATTTCAATTTGGAGCTAAAATTGAACAATCATGAAAGTGTGAAGGAAAGGCATTGTGTGTGCTCCCTCCTAGTGCTTTACGCAATCTAGGCGGTCAAACTACAAATGGACTTCTTTGATATTTTTTACCTTTAGGGGGTTTACCTTGGTGGGAAAAAATTACTCACCCCAAGGGAATCACTCAAACCGGTGACGAGCTAAAAGCCAAGCTACTCACAATCGGTATATAAATTTGAAAGTTGAGGAAATCTTAGCATTGCATAAGCTCCTATGGACAAGCAGGTGATTCTCCTTATAGGATTTGATCTTGCCTCGCGTGTGGCCTTCTAAACGGGTGCCTCTATTATGAACTAATTTGTGTAGAATCCAATATCCCTAAGTATTTGTTGGTATCAGGAGCTTTGACCTCTGAAGTCATCCCACATATTTGCGGTTCTTAGTAGAGATGAATATTTTGTCATGGGAGATTCATGAGAACTTGAAGCTTGGTTGAACCGAGAAGTGTGTGTCGAGAAAGGGGGAGCTAGTGTGGTCAAGCTTCTAATCATCCACTTTGAATAAGCATAGTTGAAGAAATCCAAGTGGGAATCTGAAAAACATTGCCTTTTTCTATCCTAGGGTTGTGCTTTGTTTCAGAATCAAAACACTTCACTTAAAATCTCAAAAATGTGGAAACAAACATTCAACAAGTTTATCAAAATTCAAACCCTTTGGAAAGAGAAAATACCTTTGAAAAGCCCACATATTATTGCTTGTCCCTAGGGAGTCTATCCTTAGAGGCTTCTCAATATTTGGGCCCATATCTCAATTTTTTCTCTCCAAAATCAACATAGGAAAACTGTGCCTTTGGTTCTTTGATTTTCACAAAATGGACCTTGTGGAATGAAAAGGAGTTGATACATAGACATTCAGCTTGAAAAGCTAAGCAAGAAGTGTTGATGTGGTAAAAAGAACTCATTTAATCAAGATTAACTCAAATTGAACCCCACACATGTGCTTGTTATCTTTTGTCTTATGGTCTTCCAAGAAAAACATTAGTCTTTTGGTTTGAATTACTCATAGGTTAAAGAATGTTCTTCACTATCTTGGTCTTATAAACAAAGTCCCTCTTAGGTTCATTTAGGATCAAAACAACTAATCACTTCATCCATCCTAGACATTTATCATCTCCATCCCACAAACAACTTTAGATCTTTCGAAACATCATTATCTAGACTTCTGTACATCATTAAAGCACATCAAAATCACCTTGTTTAGTTAGGAATCTAAGAATGCGTCCTTTCTCATACTTCTAGTTAAATTAGCACCCCTTCGAACAAGTTCATCCTTAGGTCACATCTAACATCTTAGGGTTTACAAAGATCATTATCCAAATCAATCAATAAAAATCAAATCCCTAAGTCTATTATTCCTCCAAAGTTCCTAAAAGTTCAAACACCCATATCACTCACCCTTTCATCTGTCATCTCATCATTGGTCCTAAATACCTTAGGGGTCACTTTTACAACAAGTTCAAAACACAAGAAGAACATGGAATATAAATTTTCTCCATACATCATGAGTGACCTAATTCAACCAAACTACTAAAACCTTACAATGCCAATTGATTATCAAAACTCACATTTATACAATCCATACATGGCATCATTATCTCCTACAAACTTCAATGATACAACAAATGTGAGTATGCCGAATCTGAATTTTGGACCACCTTTCCCTATGGAAGGTTTAAATCAAAGTAAAAACTTACAAATCTATCAACCAAACATGAGTCTTCAACAAAACAACATTATCCCATCCAATCCATACATGCCAAATGTGAATATACCAGGTGCAATATTACCAAACATGAACATATAAAATCCACACTTGGTGAACTTTGGGATAGATATGTTTGTGAATCACACCAATGTTGTTCAAAGTCCAAGAAATATATTAACAAATCCATGTATTGATCCAGGTCAAGGTAACACCATACAAAATCAAGGTTACCTAAATCAAAGCAATGTGGTTATCAACCACAACAATGTTCAATTTCAACCTATAATGCCAAATCTAAACATCATCCTAGATTAGAACATTGTCCAAAATCAATTTGTCCATGATCCCATACAAACACAAGTATACATTCCAAATATGCTTGACCAAAAACAAAATCAACTATATCAAGGGTGTCAAAATCAAAATCAAGATCAAATTTTGTGAAATCAAATTGCTTCACTTACCAAAATAGTTGACTCAATGTGCCAAGAGGGTAAGTGAACCAATCTGTGACAAAAAATTTCCTCTTAAGATGCCACTTTTTTTTCTGAAATCAGGAAAATCTGATTTGCACGAGGAAATGAAGATAGTTACGCTCAAAATTTCAAGATGCAGCAAGAAAAAAAGTTGAAGTGCTCCAAGTCTAGTTTCTAAGCTACTATTGGTTTTTGAAATTAATGAAGATGAAGGGTCTCAAAAAGGGGGGGGGCCCAAAACAAGTCCTGTTTTTATCAAAAAAAATAGCATAGCGCTTGAGGGCTCCCCCCTTTTTGGTTAACTTTTTTTTAGAATTTCAAAAATCCCAACGGTGAGAAATTATCTAACACCATGTAGTTTATCCTCCTTCTTTCAGATATTTTTTTTAATGAATATATAATATTTTATGAATTTTCAAAGTGGAAACATCCTAAAAAGCTGAAATTTGAGTGTGATCCCCCCCAAATTTTTTGCAAACTAATCGAAAATTGATTTTATTTTTTTCAACATGTGTAGAATGGAGTCTAGTTTCAAAAAATGTATTTTCTTTCATGTTCCGATTAACGTGTAAAAATCTATCCTAAACCTAGCACATGTTGGTTTTTGACCAAAAATGAAGGCATTTACAATAGAAGCCATGATCAAAACCTTAACTAAATCAAAATGAATTTTTTTTTATGTATTTAGATAGCTGAGATAGAGGTTAACTCTATCATGGTTTTTTTTATAAACTTGCATTGAAAGACGTGCAAATGAGATGGGGAGCACGGTCGAAAATATGAGAAAATTTAGCAAATTATGTTAATTAACATGTCTAAAGCAGGCCTTTTGGCGAGCGCAAGATTTGGCGCTCGCCAAATGACTCATCACATTTGGCGTACGACAAATTTGGTGTGCGCCAAATGTGATGAGTCATTTGGCGAGCGCCAAATGCTTTGCTTTGCACATAACTAGATTTTGGCTTTCTCTGTCAGGGAAACTATATACATGAAATAAACATTTAAGTATAAGTTGACATTTACATATGGACATTTAATTTCTTATACTTTAAGTTATATTTCATGTATATATAGGCAGTATGTTTGAGAGTGGTTTCAGATCTCTAAGAGTTATAATGCAAATTCTAGTTTTTGGAAGATCTTAAAAATTTCAGACTTAGTAAAATTTCAGTAATCAAGAGGTCAAATTTTAGTACTCAGGAGGTCAAATTTCATCTTTCTCTCTCTATCTCACTCATTTTCATCTCTTATTCTCTAGACCTCTCTCTCTCTCACTATCTCCATCCCTTTATCTAACAATATCTTCTTTGAGCTCAAGAACTATGTCTCTACATGTCCATCTCTCTCTCCTTCCCTCTCCAATTTCTATCTCCCTCCCTCCTTCCCTCTCTACATTTTTCTATCTCTCATCCCTCTCCTTTAATCTCTATATATCTCTTTTTACTCTCTATACCTACCTATCCCTCCCTCCCTCCCTCTCCTCTCTTTCTCTCTCTCTTTGCTTCCCTCGCTCTCTCCTCCCCTCTCTACTCTCTATCTTGTCATTCTCTCTCTCCTTCCCTCTCTAGTTCTCTCTATCTCACTTCTCTCTCCTTCCCTCCCTCCCTCTCTAATTTTCTCTATCTCCCTCTCTCTCTCCTTCCCTTTCTACTTCTCTTTATCTCACCTCTCTTTCTCCCCCTCTCTCTCCCTCTCTCTTCCTTTCACCCACCTTTGCTCTCTACTTCTCTCTATCTAACCTATCCCTCTATACATCTCTCTCCCCCTCCTTCCATCTCAATCTCTCCACCTTCCTCCTCATCTCTCTAATTTTAAGCTTCATCACACATCTCTATCACCTATCTCACTTCTCTCTTTCCCCTTCCCTCTCTACTCTCTTTCTCTCTATCTCACCCCTCTCTCACCTCTCTCTCTCCATCCCTGCCTCTTCCTCCCTCTCTCCTTCCCTCTATTTTTCTCTTTATCTCCTCCTCCCTCTATCAACCTAGACCTCTCTTTATTTTTTTCTCACCTCTCTCTCCATCCCTACCTCTCCCTATATCTCTCCTTTCATATCTACTTCTCTCTACCTAGTTGTCCCTCTATACCTATTTCTCTCTCCCCCCTTGCCTCCTCTCTCTCAATATCTCCATCTTCTTTCCCTCTCTAATTCTCTCTCTATCTCTCTCCTCCCTCTCTCCTCTCTCTATCTCTCCCTCCCTCCCTCCCCCTCTTTCTATCTCTCCTCTCTCCCTCCCCCTCTTTCTATATCTATTTTCCCTCTCTCAACCTATGTCTCTCTCCTTCTATCTATCTCAACTATCCATCTTTACCTATCCCTCCCTCCTCTCTCTCTTCCACCAAAATTCACTCTACATCTCTTTGTCTAGCCTACCCCTATATACCTCATTTTCTCTCCCTCTCTCTTTCCCTCTCTCAATCTATCTACCTTTCTCATTACACATCTACTTCTCTCTATCACCTCTATCTCTCCCCCTTCCCTCTTTACTTTCTTTCTCTTTATCTCACCTCTCTCTCCTTAAATATCCCTCCCTCCCCCTCCTCTCTCTATCTCAGCTATCTCTCCCTCCCTACCTCTTCTTCCCTCTCTCCTCCATTCTCTACTTCCCTTTATCTCCCCTCCCTCTCCTTGCCTATATCTCTCTCTCTCTCTCTCTCTATTTCACTCTCTCACCTCTCTCCATTCTCTACTTCCCTTTGAGGGATTAGGGTTTAAGGGTTGAGGGATTAAGAGGGTATAGGGGTCGAGGGATTAGGGTTGAAGGGTTGAGGGATTAAGAGGGTATGGGGGTCAAGGGATTAGGGTTGAAGGGTTGAGGGTTGAGGGATTAAGAGGGTATGGATGTTTTGTACCCTTAAAACATCTACGCTCTACTCTCTATCTCTCTCCCACTCCCTCCCTCCCTCTCTCTCTCAAGACTCTCCCTCTCTCATGTCTCTCTCTCTTTCTCACTCACTCCATCTCTCTCTCCCCTCTACCCTTAACCCTAAATCCTAAACCCTTAACCCTTAACCCTTAAACTCTCTACCCTCTCTCTCTCTCAACCATCTCCCTCCTAGCCCCTCTCCCTCTCTCAAGTCTCTCTCTCACTCACTCACTAATATGTCTCTTGCATATACCTTTAGCCCTATACCCTTAAAAAATTTACGCTCTACCCTCTATCTCTCTCCCATCTCTCTCCCACTCCCTCCCTCCCTCTCTCTCTCAAGGCTATCCTTACTACCCCCTCTTTCTCTCTCGGGTCTCTCTCTCACTCACTCCATATCTCTCTCCCCTCTACCCTTAACCCTAAACCCTTAAACCTTCTACCCTCCCTCCCTCTATCTCTCTCCCACTCCCTCCGTCTCTCTCTCTCTCAACCCTCTCCCTCTCTCAAGTATCTCTCTCCT
>CM021100.1:764124887-764477079 GCA_007115665.2 Sequoiadendron giganteum
TTATCCCTTATTGGGTAAAATGAAGTCAAATGAAAGCCTTTAATGAATGGTTTCTATCTAGCAAGTTCTCTAATTGTTTGACATATAATTATGAGTTTACAACTGGTATAAACATGCAAGAATGTACTTGATAAACCCTATTTGAGGTAGAATACCAAATCTAACTATCTGATTCTTCTTACTGATCCAAATGACATTCCCAGATTACTGTAATTGATTGAAGGGAGTTTTAATTCTTCTTTAAAGAATCCAATGAACCAAATCACATAGGAACAAAAAATGTGTGCTGATAAATCGAATATATACTTGATACTTCAATTTAAATAATCAAGAAACATCAGATTGGAGACAATCAGAAAATCATAAGAATTCAACAAAAAATTGATGCCAGGATGAAATCACCAAATTAACTATTTTTCATTATCTTCCTTGAAATTCATACATGCAACATAGCCTCCTCGAATGTCATCATTCTGAAAATATAGTACTTACAGCAGTCTATCCTATCCTTATTTTAATTTTTTTTTTTACAATAGATTTTCAAATCATTTATACATTATAATCGAAGAGTCATGCCCCTTCATTTTATGGTTATGACCGTTTGTATTTTATGGAAAAAATATTTGATTATATTGCCTTTATCGGCAAATCAAATATTTAGACTATAGTTCAACTTTTAATTTTTCACTTTATTACTTATACCGCCCTTAACATTTCTTTTCCTGAGGCTTCCCTTGTGTTTACCGCTCTACTACGGCCTTTGACTTTTCTACTCGCGGTATGGCGATACCCAGCCCCATGCTGACTGTCATGGTCTCCATCGTTGCTTACCACGCTACCGCGGTCTTTGCATTTGTTATCGATGGTACCGCGATAACCGTTAGCTGCTTCTCCCAACAGTTTACTGCAGGCACCGCGGTCTTCATTTTCACGGTTATGGTACTACGGTGTGTCCGCTAGCCATTTCCTCCTATTTACCATGGTGACCGTGGTCTTTAAGATAACCCTCCGTGGTACCGTGGTAAGATGTCCTGACTGCCGCATCGTTGAAGACTTACCGTCCACCGCGCTACCGTGGTCTGTGGTTTGACCACCAACGGTACCGTGATGGGACCTTGACTACCTTCTTTAACCACTCATCACTGCCTCCGTTGGTTGCTAACAGTTTACCGCACTACTGCGGTCAATGAATTGACCGCACGCGGTAGCGTGGTAAACACTTCATGCTCGTTTCAAACTGCTACCGCTATACCGCAAGCCCCTTAGTGGGAGGCCGCGGTAAAGCGGTAAAGACTTATAGAGTGAAAATGAAAGGGGCGGTAAGGGTTACAAGTTATTTTTTGGCCCTTTTGAATGGCGGTATAGCTAATTTTTTTATGAGAAGGTAATGAAATATAAGAAAATAAATGGGGGAAAAGTGTAGAAGGCGGTTAATGACTTCAATGGGAAAGATAGTGAAAATTTAAGGCATGAATAAATAAAATATCTTAAGGTTTTGATGGATTTTCATGGAAAATAATAGGAAAATCCCAGGAATTCTTGTGGAAAATTTTAGTTCTAACACCCTTAAACCTTAACCCTAAACCCTTAACCCTTAAACCCTAAACCCTCTACCCTATACCCTTAACCCTCCCTCCCTCTATCTCTCTCTCTAGTTCAAAAAATTCATTAAAAAACCCTAAGGTTTTCCCGTTTAAATTTAATATTTTTCATCAAAATATTAAATTTGTATTCATTTATACCCTATACTTTCCTTTACTGTCTAGATGGAATTAAAAGGGGGGAATATGTGAGGGCGGATAATGACTTTTATGGGAAAGATAGTGAAAATATAAGGCATGAACAAATAAAATACCTCAAGGTTTTGATGGAAATTTATGGAAAATGATGAGTGATTTTGCAAACCACTGCAAGAATCCAGAGTATCTTTAGTAGAGCAGACCAAGCAAAGCCATGAAAAATGAAGGCGATAACAGATGGAGGGAATGAACAGATGAATAATATGAAAATAGAGCAAATGGAGAAGTGAAAAACCCTAAACTGCTATGCATGGAAGATAATTTTTTAAAGAGGCATTAACCCCCTCTCCCTCTCTCAAGTCTCTCTCAACCCTCACCCTGACACCCTCTACTTTAAACCCAATGCCCTCTACCATCAACCCTATACCCTCAAACCTTAAACCCTTAAACCCAAGTAAACTCTATATCCTAATCCCTCAACCCTCAACCCTTAATCCCTTGACCCTCTATCCTATACCCTCTACCCTCTACCCTCTACCCTCTACCCTCTACCCTCAACCCTCAACCCTCAACCCTCAACCCTCAACCCTCAATTATCAACCCTTGACCCTTAATACCTCAACCCTAGGTAGGTAGGATAACATAGATGAGATACAAAGTGATGAAGGGAGAGGTAGGTAAAAAAAGGGATAGGGGAGATAAATATAGGTAGAGAGGGTAGGAGATGTAGAGAGAGGAGAGATAGAGATAATTAGAGAGGGGAGGGAGGGACAAGTAGGGAGGAGAGAGAGAGAGAGAGAGAGGAGACATGGTTGAGATATAGTGATGGAGGGAGAAGTGAGTAAAGAGAGGGGGAGGGGAGATAAAGATAAATATAGAGGGAAGGAGATGTAGAGAGAGATGATAGATAGAGAGAAGTGGAGAGTGGAGGGATGGTGGGAGAGGAAAGGAGGAGATTGAGGTGAGTGTGTGTGAGAGGGAGAGAGAGTGAGAGGAGAGAAAATGAGGGGACAAAGGAAGGGGGAGAGAGAGAAATAGATTAGATAGGGAAGGGGGAGAGATATAGAGTAGAGAGGGAAGGAGAGAGTAAGAGAGAAAGATGGGTGAGGGAGAGAGTGGTAGGTAGTGGAGTGAGAGGTAGGTAGAGAGGAAAGGAGAGAGGGATGGATAGGAGGGAGAGAGGGAAGGAGGGAGAGTGAGATGGAGAGAGTGGTGAGATAGAGAGTAGAGAGGTAAGGAGAGAGAAATAGGTATAGAGGGACAACTAGGTAGAGAGAACTAGAGAGGGAATCTTAGGTCTCTCACTCACTCACTCACTCATGCAATCACTCACTCCCTCTCTCTATCTTAGGTCTCTCTTTCTCACACACTCACTCACTCCCTCTATCTCTCTCCCCTCTACCCTAAACCCTAAACCCTTAACCCTTAAACCCTAAACCATTAAACCCTCTACCCTCTACCCTTAACCCTCCCTCCCTTTGTCTCTCTCCCACTCCCTCCCTCTCTCTCTCTTTCAAGTCTCTCCATACCACCCCCTCTCCCTCGCTCGGGTCTCTCTCTCACTCACACAATCCATCTATCTCTCTCCCATCTCCCTCCCAATCTCTCTCTCTCCCTCTATCTCATGTATCTCCCCCCACCCCCTCCATCTCTCTTGAATCCCTCTATCTTGAGTACTCCCTCTCCCTCCCACCCCCTCTCTATCTCTCAAGTCTCTCTCTCTCTCTCACTCCTTGTATCTCTCCCATCCCTCTATCTCTCACTCCCTCTCTCTCCTACTCTCTTAGGTATCTCTTTCCCACCCCCTCTCTCCCACTTTGTCTCCCTCTCCTTCTCTCTCGGGTGTCTCCCTCCCACTCCCTCCCTCTCTCTCCCTCTCTCCTGTCTCTATGGATTAGGGTTTAAGGGTTGAGGGATTAAGCCTCACTTATGTCACAATCCCTCTCTGTCAGGCCTCACTTACCTCCCACCCTACTTTCTTAGGTCTCTCCTTCCCACCCCCTCTCTCCCACTGTGACTCCCTCTCTTTGAAGTCTCTCCTTTTCAGAGAAACATATTTGGCGCTCACCAAATGGGTTTTACCTTGAAATGGTCAAAATAAGGGTTGACCCTATGATTCAGGCCCACATTCTCCTGTGTTTGTTTGGTTCAACGCTTTATCCGAGTCAAAAACGCCCTTTTTCTATAGTTGACTTCATATTGTACCAATCTATGCTTGATCCATCACCTTTTTACCACCAATCTGCATGGTAGACAACATACAAGAAGATATTTTGAAGTTTCTACATCATTTTACATTATCTGAGGTAATATATTCATTTAGGTAAATTGAAATGTTTGTCTTTAGTATATTTGTTTGTTTTTGACAATATAAACTAAATTTCCTTAATGATTTTATTAATCATAACAATTGGACTTAGAATTCAACATTGAATTAGATGGGATTTGCATAAAAAAGTTCAATTTTTAGATTTGCATAAAAAAGTTCAATTTTTATGAGTTTGAAGAACAAAAAAAATAAAAAACATGACATTTACTTAACATAAATTTACTTATGAATTCTATTTGCATTGCTTATAGTAGTCCATTTCCAGCATGGCTAGTGGAATTCACTGTATTTCATTCTTTTTCCAACTAATTTGGAAAACTTTTATTTTCATCTAATTTGGAAAACCTCATTGCCAAAGAAATAGTGAATAATGATAAGATATAGCATCGCAGACCCTTCTTTGAATCCATATTCTTCATGAATTTGTTGACAATCAAAAATTTGGTTTTGAGAAAAATAAACACAAGAGTCTCTAGTTTTCATTTAGGTGGCAGCAATTTATACTCTAGGTTTGTGATTCTCATTGATTTGTTGTATTGAATGGTTTCCACCCCTCTCTGCATGAATTTTTTTGTAAAATGCATTACTTACTTTTGTTCTATGTGTGTTTGTGGACATGTAGCATTCAAGGTCATGCCGAGGAAATGACCGAAGCCTCTAACACCAAAAGAGCATGCAGTTAAAAATGCAAGGAGAAGAGAATAAAAAAATGTAGCTTGTGAAGCAAAGGAATTGCAGCCCATACAACCACAAACTTATGTGCAATCTAAGAGACATGTCAAATTGGCAAAACAAAGGGCACGAATGAGGAAAGTTCGTGGAAGGAAAGGAATGAATATAGAAGTTGGGGGCACATAATCAACCATAGGTGAAGCTCAATGCACATCTCTAGTTGAAGACACATTGACAACAACATGTGGTTTTCCAAGTACATTGAAAATCACGTCTCCAATTGAAGACACACCATCAAAAACATTGTGTTTTGAAAGTACATCAGCAAACATATCTCTATTTGAAGGAATTCCACAAACAACATGTCAAGTTGGAGGTACAACATCGTTTACATGTCAATCTCAAGGTATGTCATCAATTGCACCTCCAATTGAAGGTACACGATCTATCCTCGATGTTGTTGACCTTCCCAATATTGACACAAATTTACATTTGAGAACTCCTCCTAGATTTTTGCATAGAAAACCTACATTTTTTATTGATATTGATTCCAATGTTTTGAAATGGATGCCTAATAAGATTCCAAAATGTACATGTCAAATATATGCAGAAAGGATATGGAGTTTATTTTTTGCAAAGCTAAGTGAGGGTGGAAGATGCCAACTATTTGTTGAAATGATGAGGCAACTCAAATTTAGGCCCACCATGAAGGCTCTTGGGCTAATAGTTTTGAATTACTCAAGTGAAAATTCCATTGTAAGGAACTTGATGAGTGCATACGAGAATGTGGGTTCCACCTCATGCATGAAGGATAGTTGTGCCACACGACGTGTGATGACAACAACACTGTTAAGAATTCAAACAAGGAACAAGGTGAACCTTACAAAGGCAAGTAAGTCTTTGAAAATAAGTAGATCATCTCTAATGAGAGCCAAAGGAAGGCGTGAAAGAGTGGAGGATTCAAATAACAATGAGTTATGGGCATTTTAGGGTAGAGTGCCACGGAAAGACACAAGAATTGCTCAAGGCTTGAGATATTTAATTGTGAATTATTGGAAGGATAACACAAGGACCTCTCCTAATCAAAGAGATGTTGTAAGAAGGAGAATTGGTAGTATAAACTGTGAGCCACATCCAATGCATTATTTGGATACCACTCAAACCCAAATTTTTGCTGATTTTGTACAAAAGTTTCCTGAAATTAAAATATGTCAAAGGTATTTTGAAATGCTAAAGCCTTTTTATGTCAAAATAAATCACACATGCACTACTTGTTGTTGTAGGGTTCATATTGAGTTTTCTAACCATTATGATGTTTATCGACGTATATGTGTAGATATGCATACTAACAATGTTTTGCAGGAATGTAACATAATGCCTCCACCTAAATCGTCAAGGAAATTTTTGTCTTCCATTTTATGTGAAAGAGAGGATGGTCAAATTTTTTACAAAAAATCATGTTTGGATGGCACATGTGATCATTATGGTGGC
Source organism: Sequoiadendron giganteum (assembly GCA_007115665.2). Taxonomy (NCBI): domain Eukaryota; kingdom Viridiplantae; phylum Streptophyta; class Pinopsida; order Cupressales; family Cupressaceae; genus Sequoiadendron; species Sequoiadendron giganteum. The sequence continues at coordinate 764,131,119 of CM021100.1, forward strand.
ATGCAACATTTGCCAATTTTCCAACACATGGCTAGTACACACACAATTGGAGACAAAATTGTGGAATTTGGCAAATATACAAAAGTGGCAAACAGTCTAAAAGATGGGAAAGAAGCAAAAAAGTGTGAATTCGTTAGTGATAAGATACCAATGTATCAGTTTATGGGAATTTTTCATGATCAAGTGGTTTATGATTATGCAATGCATACACACAGAGCACAATGGTTGGACTCACACTTCAAGTTATGCAAGGACACATTTCCACTTCATCATATCATTTCAGTTGTCGACTTCACTGAGAACTACACACTACAACCACAGAATGATGTGCAATCATAGTACTACAAATCTGTGCAGGTTTCTATATTTGTACATATAGCATTCATTCATGAAAATGATAGTACAAAGGAAAATAGGAAATTATTGAGGGAGTATCACTTTTACATTAGTGATGATCGCACACATTCTGCAGAGTTTGTTCAAGGTTGCTTTCATATGTTCTATGCCGATCTAGCTAATAGGGGCATACCATTTAGTCAACATATCATATGGTCAGATAATTGTACATCACAATTCAAGAACACTAGAATGTTTTAATGGTTGAGTAGGATGCATACGATTAGTGGTGTTCAACATATGTGGAACTTCTTAGGGGCCGGGTATGGAAAGGGGGAGCATGATGGAGCAGGTGCATGTATCAAAAGAGCCCTAGCATGAGAAGAGTTAAAGTACACAAATAGTGTAAAGTTGATAGATGCAAGATCAATTGTCCAATGGTGCAATGGTTCAATGGGTCCAGGTAGTGAAGGAAATTCTTTAGTTCATAAATTTTTTCATTTAGTAGATGATACTAACATTGCAAAATATGAGGATTGTTGTACACTAACAGGATCGAGCGAGCTACACTCTTTTAGAAGCTCCAATGCAGGTACATGGACTATCCATACAAGGAAGATGTCATGCTTTTGTTATGCATGTACACTTCAATCATGGAATGATTGTGAGTCAACAGAGTGGGTTGATGAATGGTCTGTAAGAAGTCTAACCCCACTTGACACTTATCAGCTCCCGATGGCTCTACAAATCACGGAGATGCAATCACCCATTGACTTTGATCATATATATCTTACTTACAAGTTTTATTATGTTGCTCAGTAAATAAATCTAACAAGATGAACATATCAATGTAGGGCATGTTTATGCAATAATTGTAGATGAAGACAATGAAGAGGGTATAGATTATTACCTGTGCCATTGTATCGAGGCCAAAAAGAAATTGGAGTCCCCAGTTATAGATGGAGAAAAAATAGAATATCCTACAAGTTCGGTGGTTGTTACTAGAACATGGCTTCGAAGGTATCCAATTAAGAATGTTGCAGTTTGGTTGTTTGAGGACTTCGACATGCATCGAAACATTCTTCAGTATTCGAACCTTGTCATCGCCACCAACGTTCATTTGATCAAATATAAGTGTAAACCTGCGAACAAGAACTTGTGGAAAGCGCGTGAGTCTGACCATGAGGCAATACTCGACACAATAAAGACTAGAGTAGACCCAGATGGTTCCCTCGATTGATTTGTAAGTATGCACATTGAATTTGTAAAGCCATGTTATTGATCACTCTTTTGGACCAACACCTTGCAATAAGGCTTTTCATGATTACTGTTTGATGTCATATGCATTTACGACTATCATTGATCCTTTTCTGATTGTGACTGTAGGTAATACTGAAGTTTGTCAAAGTATATAAGAAAATAACAACATTGGTTGCTGGTGCAAGTGTTCAGTGGTATGCGAAACATCGGTTGCTGGTGCATTTTCTAGTTGTCAATCTTCTCTTTCTTTTCCCTCTCCTAGATTTATCGGATTGTTATATGCTACACATTTTATGTTAAGCCTCTTAGTGAGAAATCGATGCAACCTAGGTCATCTCTAACATACCTTAGGGTATGACATTCAACAAAACAACTACTATGGTTCAACCGACTCGATCCCTTAAGGGTGCAAAGTGCAAAAGGGCAACAATATTTGACATGGTATTACTTGTAAATCATGGTCATTACAAAATATTTTTCTGAACCTACGAGTTCACGTTGGGCCCCTCTATAATAACCTTTCTTGGTTTTTTCTATCTCGGAGGCTTTTTCCTATCGTGGCAAATTTTCACTCAAGGAAAAAGTTGTCAAATGCAAGTAGTTGAAAGTTACAAAGTGGTGCAACTTTTATTCTGTAGCTCGTGTGACCAAAAAAACTATTCCAACACGTCCAAGTGGGTACGTTTACGCTAGAAATGGTCCTCTTTCACACCTAAACACGTGGAATCGCTCTGTGCTATGTTCAACCGAATCGATCCCTTAAGGGTCTAAAGTGCAAAATAGCTGTGAAATTCAGCATGCTATTACTCGAACACCATGAGGCTTAGAAACTTCTCATCTAAACCTACAAGTTCATGTTGGGCCCCTCTACAATGAATTTTCTCGGTTTTCTCTATCTTGGAGGCTTTTTCCTATGGTGGTGAATTTTCACTCGAGGAAAAAGTTGTCAAATGCAAGTAGTTGAAAGTTGCAAAGTGGTGCAACTATCGTTCTGCAGCTCGTGTGACCAAACAAACTTTTTCAATGTATCTGGGTGGGTACGTTTATGCTAGGAATGGTCCTCTTTCACACCTAAACACGTGAAATCACTCCGAGCTACGTTCAACCAGATTGATCCCTTAAGGGTCCAAAGTGCAAAATGGCTAAAAAATTCAGCATGCTATTACTCGAACACCGTGATGCTTAGAAACTTCTCGTCTAAACCTATGAGTTCACATTGGCCCCCTTTACAATAACCTTTCTCGATTTTCGCTATCTCGGAGGATTTTTCCTATGGTGGCGAATTTTCACTTGAGGAAAAAGTTGTCAAATGCAAGTAGTTGAAAGTTGCAAAGTGGTGCAACTTTTGTTCTACAGCTCATGTGACCAAAAAAACTATTCCAATGCATCCGGGTGGGTATGTTTACGCCAAGAATGGTCCTCTTTTACACCTAAACACATGGAATTGCTCTGAGCTACGTTCAACCGGATCAATCCCTTAAGGGTCCAAAGTGCAAAATGGCTGTGAAATTCAACATGCTATTACTCGGACACCATGATGCTTAAAAACTTCTCGTCTAAACCTATGAGTTCACATTGGGCCCCTCTACAATAACCTTTCTTGGTTTTCGCTATCTCGGAGGATTTTTCCTATGGTGGCGAATTTTCACTCGAGGAAAAAGTTGTCAAATTCAAGTAGTTGAAAGTTGCAAAGTGGTGCAACTTTCATTCTGCAGCTCGTGTGACCATACAAACTGTTCCAACGCATCCAGGTGGGTACATTTATGCTTAGGAATGGTCCTCTTTCACACCTAAACATGCGGAATCGCCCCGTGCTACGTTCAACCTGATCGATCCCTTAAGGGTCCAAAGTGCAAAATGGCTGCGAAATTCAGCATGCTATTACTCGAACACCGTGATGCTTAGAAACTTCTCATCTAAACCTACAAGTTCATGTTGGGCCCCTCTACAATAAACTTTCTCAGTTTTCGCTATCTCGAAGGCTTTTTCCTATGGTGGAGAATTTTCACTCGAGGAAAAAGTTGTGAAATACAAGTAGTTGAAAGTTGCAAAGTGGTGTAACTTTCGTTCTGCAGCTTGTGTGACCAAAAAAACTATTTCAACACGTCTGGGTGGGTACGTTTACGCTAGGAATAGTCCTCTTTCACACCTAAACATGTGGAATTGCTCCGAGCTACATTCAACTGGATCGATCCCTTAAGGGTCCAAAGTGCAAAATGGTTGCGAAATTCAGCATGCTATTACTCGAACACCGTGATGCTTAGAAACTTCTCATATGAACCTACGAGTTCATGTTGGGCTCCTCTACAATAACCTTTCTTAGTTTTCGCTATTTCAGAGGCTTTTTCCTATGGTGGCGAATTTTCACTCGAGAAAAAAGTTGTCAAATTCAAGTAGTTGAAAGTTGCAAAGTGGTGCAACTTTTGTTCTGCAGCTCATGTGACTAAACAAACTGTTCCAATGCATTCGAGTGGGTACGTTTACGCTAGGAATGGTCCTCTTTCACATCTAAACACGCGGAATCGCTCTGAGCTACGTTCAACCGTATCGATCCCTTAAGGGTCCAAAGTGCAAAATGGTTGCGAAATTCAGTATGCTATCACTCGGACACCATGATGCTTAGAAACTTCTCATCTAAACCTACAAGTTCATGTTGGGCCTATCTACAATAACCTCTCTTGGTTTTTGCTATCTTGGAGGTTTTTCCTATGGTGGCGAATTTTCACTCGAGGAAAAAGTTGTCAAATGCAAGTAGTTGAAAGTTGCAAAGTGGTGCAACTTTCATTTTGCAGCTCGTGTGACCAAACAAACTGTTCCAACACATCTGGGTGGGTACGTTTATGCTAGGAATGGTCCTCTTTCACACCTAAATATGCGGAATTGCTCCGAGCTATGTTCAACCGGATCGATCCCTTAAGGGTCCAAAGTGCAAAATGGCTGCGAACTTCAGCATGCTATTACTCGAACACCATGATGCTTAGAAACTTATCATCTAATCCTACAAGATCATGTTGGGCCCATCTACAATAACCTCTCTTGGTTTTTGCTATCTCAGAGGCTTTTTCTTGTGCTGGCAAATTTTCACTCGGGGAAAAAGTTGTCAAATGCAAGTAGTTAAAAGTTGCAAAGTGGTGCAACTTTTGTTCTGCAGCTCATGTGATCAAACAGACTATTCCAACGCATCCAGGTGGCTACGTTTACGCTAGGAATGGTCCTCTTTTGCACCTAAACATGCGGAATCACTCCGAGTTACGTTCAACCGGATCGATCCCTTAAGGGTCCAAAGTGCAAAATGGCTGCAAAATTCAACATGCTATTACTCAGACATAGTAATGCTTAGAAACTTCTCATTTGATCCTATGGGGTTATGTTGGACCCCTCTACAATAACCTTGCTCGGTTTTTTCTATCTTAGAGGTTTTTCCGATGGTGGCGAATTTTCACTCGAGGAAAAAGTTGTCAAATGCAAGTAGTTGAAAGTTGCAAAGTGGTACAACTTTCGTTCTGCAGCTCATGTGACCAAATAGACTATTCCAACGTGTCCGGGTGGGTACATTTATGCTAGGAATGGTCCTCTTTTGCACCTAAACACGCGGAATCACTCTGAGCTATGTTCAACCGGATCGATCCCTTGAGGGTCCAAAGTGCAAAATGGCTGCGAACTTCAACATGCTATTACTCGGACATCGTGATGCTTAGAAAATTCTCATTGATCCTATGGGATCATGTTGGGCCCCTCTACAATAACCTTTCTCAGTTTTCGCTATCTCAGAGGTTTCTTCCTATGGTGGCAAATTTTCACTTGAGGAAAAAGTTGTCAAATGCAAGTAGTTGAGGCATATTATCAAACAATTCACTGCCTTGTCTATGGCTTGTCATGGCATTCCATCACCATGAGACCACTTTTCTTTGAGGCATTTTTTGAAAAATTTCAATGGCTTGTCTATGCTATTGCTTACTATTATGCTTTCCTAGATTTTTTCCAAGCATCCATAGCTTGTTCGAAAGCATCTATTTTAGGCTTTTAGCCATAGCAAGAAGGCAATGAACTATTTGATAAAATTCTTTGGTAGACATATATGAAAAATTTCATAGCATAGACAAGGGAATGAACTATTTGAAAAAATTCCTCAAAGAAATGTGGTCTCATGGAATCCCATGACAAGCTAAAGCAATTGGCAGCTGCTCCTAGTTATTAGTTATGCAATGTGAAGTAATTGCATAACTACTTAGGTTGACATTGTCAAAAGCTATGTTGTAATTGAAATTTTGTCATCTATCAGCATATAGTTATTCGTTATACAATGTGAAGTGATGTTTTGAGTTTGAAAGATGTGCAATGCATGAATAAAAACTACAAAAATCTATTTTCTACATTTCATTAGTTAAACTCTTTATTTTATTTTCTCTCTATATCTCTATGCTATGGAAATGCCTTTCGATTTCAAAAAAGATAGTTTTTATCTCTTGTTATACAACTTTTTACGTTTTTTTATCTCTTGTTATAAAACGGAGCAGATATACAATGTTAAAGAAGAGTGAAAGCACAACTAAATTTATCATTTCAAAGCAATTTTTTTGATGCATTTTTTCAAATAGTGCACTGCCTTCTCTATGCTATTGCTTACTATTATGCTTTTGATATATTTTTCGAAGCATCCATAGCTTGTTCAAAATCACTTTTTTTAGGCTTTTAGCCATGGCAACAAGGCAGTGAACTGTTTGAGAAGATGCTTTGGTAGACATGTATGAAAAATGTGGTAACATAGACAAGGCAGGGAACTATTTGAAAAAATATCTCAAAGAAATTTGGTCTCATAGAATGCCATGATAAGAAAATGCAATTGGCAGCTGCTCCCAATTATTAGTTATCCAATGTGAACAAATTGCATAAAATGCTTAGGTTGACTTTGTTCAAACTATATTGTAATTAAATTTTCAGCATCTATCAGCATCTACTTATTAGTTATGCAAAGTGAAGTAATGCTTTGACTTTGAAAGATGTGCAATGCAATGTAATCAATGACATGAATATAAACTACAAAAGTCCATTTTTTACAATTCATTAGTTAAAATATTTATTGTATTTTCTCTCTATATTTCTATATGCTATGTAAATACCTTGCAATTGTATTTAAAAGGCTTAATAGGTCAGTTAGGTTGTATTTGCAAAATCAAGTTGTGAATGAATGGTAATTAAGATAAAAATTGGTAAATTGCCATCTTAGAAGTCTAACAAAGGGTGGTTATGGTGGTTGATTGGCTCAAGGGGTAGTTGGAAGGTGGTATCAAGATATATTGCTGTAATACCCCAAGTTGAGGGTTGATTTTGTTCAATTTTTAATAACAAAATATACTTGAAAACGTTGATCACTGGTTTTCTTTGTTTCCCTGAATTTTCTTTGCCTTGCACAGGCCCATACAAGTCTATCATGACTTGAGGCTTTGGATACTTGATTGCATATGTTTTTACTCTCTTTGCATCTAAAACTAAAGGTTTAAATCCACCGTTGGTGTGTGTGGGATCAACAAACTTGGTTACTGCTCTGTTTTCTCTGTTAGGGGTTTTAAAGGCAACACCATGACACATTAGCCAATCCACCTACTATTCTGACCCTGTTGCTTGGTGGATTATCTTGTACCATGATTAGTTTGGGGTATGAATACTTTGGAGGCTGAGAGAATGAATAAATTCAGTGGGGTGTGAAGTTCTAATGTTGTTCGGGGTGTTTCCACCATGAAAGTAAGGAACTCAAGTACTGAATCTGAGAAATACTGAAAGGAATAAGATTGTGAGTGTCCTTTAAGTTAGGGTAGAGGTATTGTGGGGTTTTTTCACCTTTGGAAGGATTGGGGGAGGTCTGGAGTTATGAGTTTCTTTAAAACCCTTCTTTTTGTGAAGGTTTAGGATGATTTGTGAGTAGAGGAATAGAGAAAGTTCTTAGAGCTCTTAAAATGGGAGAATCCTGAGTTTGGTGAGCATCCCTAAGACTATTTCAAGTTTCCTTGGTTTGGAGGTGAGTTTGTGAGGGGGCTCCTTTGGAAATTGGGCCTAATTGTGAAGCCTAGAGTGAGGGAGGTGTATTGAAAGTTCATGTTGGTCCAAAAGATTTACTATTGGTTTTGGCATATGTTGTGTAACCCTAAAAAGGGTATCTTAATCCACCTTTAAATGGTCAGGTGTTTTGGAAAGGTTGGGAGAAATTAGGCTTGGACGGGGTTTTGAGTTTGGTGCAAGAGCACCTACACCACATCATCAATTTTTTTTTATTTGAATACATCAATAGGGAAAATTTAGTGTCTTTAGGTTTTTTTTGTCTAATAATCTTTGAGAGATCAAACATAATGCAAATAAAGGGCGTTTTGTGTCGTAGAAGTCAATTAGAAATCATATAACTTGTAAAATGCTGACAAAGCAACTTTAACACAAACAAATGTAATTAAGGGACCAACTAATCCCAAGGTTGGTTATGGGCATTGGGGAGAATATGGTTGTTGGAAAACTATTTAAAAATCCTTACCAAGGCTTGAATGAGAGAGTGGAAGAATTTTTGTAATAATTTTACACAATAAACACCACAGTTTTGAGCAATTTTCTAGAAAAATATTGTTTTCTTGATCTTTTTGAGTGTTGTACAGGCACATACAGGTTCTTCATGGTCTAAGAATTTTAGAGGATGTGTCTATATGTTTTCTAATTCATTTATTTTTTATTTGGTTTCTTAACTCTTTGTTTGTAGAGAGAACCAACACAAACAGTGACTGTTCCAGTGTTGCTGAATCAAGGGTTTGAGGGGAAATTTATGATGTAACAATCAATCCACCTATTTTTTGCTACTATATCTTAGTGGATTGATTGAAAAAATGTTATAATAAGTGTGTCAACTCATTTTGGAATAAGGAGTCATAATTATGTGGTGTTTTTGTGACTGTTCTAAGATTGAACAAGGGTTTTCCAACATGGAAGTGAGGAAACAAAGAGAGGTTTCTAAGAATTAATGCCTATAAGGGTTATGTGAGGGTTTGATGAGTCCGTGCAGAGGTATTTTGAGATGTTTGGGGCTTTGGAAGTGTTGAGAGAGGTCTGGAATTGTATGTTTCTTTAAAACCCTTGATTTTGTGAAGGTTTTAGAGGGTTTCTTGGGTTTTGTGAGTTAGAGGCTCTATAGATACAAAATAATGACAAAATTTGAGGTTTGGAACCATTACCTAAGACTTTCCAAGGCGTTTGGATAGATACCTAAAGTTGGAAGGGTGGTCCCTTTGGAAAAAAGGGGCTAATAATGAAGCCAAAATTGAAGTAGGTGTGATGAAAGTCTATGTCAGTCCAAAAGAGAGACCATTGATTCTTTGGTATGTTGTGTAGCCCTAAAAAGTGTATCTCAATCCATCTTGTAATTATCTAGTGTTTTGGAAAGGTTGGGAGAAATTTGGCTAAAACTGAGTTTTGAGTACTACAAGAATAACAGTCACAAATGTGAGTTTTGGAAACCTTGATGAATCTGACTTAGGGATTGTTTTCAATTGATTCAATTGTCATTGTATGAATTTTGATGGTCTTTGTAGGGCCTTGGTGGAGTCTTGTTGTTCATTTGCAAGGTTGAGGAGTTGACACCCTTGAGGGTGGGTTTATGCCTATTAGGTTGAATCATTATGAAGAAGAGTTCTTGATTGAGAATTAACATTTCCATTGTTGTGAGTCTTCTCCACCTTGGCTCTGCATTAGAGTGCTACAAGGGTGGATTGTTGGGTAAGGTGTTGAATGAAGAGTTTGGTTTGATGGGGCTTTGAGGTTGTGTAGATTGCTCAAAATAGGTTGTATTAATCTTGTTAGGAGCCCCTTGAAGGAAGGTTGTCAAACTGATTGGGTTTGAGCCTCCTTGCCTCTACATCGATGAGGCACAAGTAATTGAAGCATTCCAAAGGATACAAACCACCACAAATGGAGCTTACTTATACAATATGCTTTAGATGGGGCTTATTGAGCATTCCATGGTAATTAATTAAGCATTAGATGTAAACAAAATCCATGCCTACAACATTCAAGCATACAACTTACACGATATGTATGATAAAATCATTCAAGAATGGCAGTAGAAAAATAAAAGTTTCTTTAATCAAAAATTTGAAAGGCTATACAATGATATATATTGATAAAAGTATATAAATATATCCAAAAAAACCATATAGGCTTAGTACAAAGGAGCCATTTGGACAAAATATCACGTATATCTATCAATAGTACAAAACATATGTTCCAAAATGCCATATAGGCATACAACAAACAACACTAATACATAGTCATTTCCCTCTAGGGGAAGGAAATAGATCTCGTGCTACCTTCGAAATCTGGCTAGATGGAGTGACTGTTGCTTGTCTTGTCTTTCGAACACGCCCACTACTCCTCCTCTCTTCACTCTGGACCTTCAACTGATACGATTAAAATTAAAGATGTTAAAACATAGAAATTGAATTATGGAATGGCATATAACAAAATATAATCACTTACTGCATACATATAGTCATCATGCACATTTAAAGAATCACCATGTCCATGATCTGGAGTGACAACCACCTGTAGCAGCCATGAAGATAGAAATTAAATTACATAAAGTTATCGTGAAAATTTTCTATAATAGACCATAAAAGAGAAAATATAATGTCAAATCGACTAGTCTATTCCATACCTCTCTCAATGGATTAGAACTGGCTATTGCTGTAGCAACTCCATGGTCCATCGTGCCACCAACATCACCAGGGCTATCTCTTGTCAACAGCTGCAAATAAAACAATGTCTCAGGTATCATGTTGATATAGGAGAACATAATGTGACACGATCAAGGAATACTTTAATGCAATGTTTGTGTTTCTCATTAATTTTTTAGATTTGTATATACGCAAAATTATGAAAACTAGCTAACATAGATTTACAACCCTATTAATGAATAAAGGCTACCTGAGTGTACGTTGTTTGAGGATATGAATCACGAGGTGTGGAGGAAGAAGGTGCACCAAGAAACTATTTGAAATCCGAAGCATGTTATGAGACAAACATTCAAATATAACATTCAACTATTCAAATGCAATAATAATATCTTTAATACTAGTTGCATACCTGTGGACTCATCATCAAGAATGTATAAGGGTCTATAGGAATAGAGCATCCCTCATGAATAGTGTGACCGTAAAATTTCATCATATCAAAATTCTACTAATTTAGTTATTCTTAAATTTCAAAATATATTTTAATAAACAACATTAAAATAACTTGCTAAATTTTACCTGAGTGTCAATGTCGAATGTATCATTCAGAATATCATTTGTGAAATCCATCACCTCTACAACTAATGTAGGTTGTGTAGCTACATCATGAGCACCCTGAGAATCGTACGTGCAAATAGCACCACAAGCGCCACAATGGTGGGGTGGAGCTTGGGGCCTACACATCTCCTCCACACCAGGCTCTACTAGAGGACTCGCACACTGTAAAATGGTCTGGGTGAGTGAGCCAATCAACTTCATCGTGTCCACCTCTACACTATCCTTAACAATGGAAGGAACAACAACATGCTCCACCATGGGTCTACCCAAGGCTCTCAGTGCTAACTATGGATTATGTCGTGCAACAGATCTATCATGTGTGGAGCCCCCACCTCTACCCTGAAAGTCTAAGATGTCAAAATAGTTTAGCATTTTATTGAGGACAAACTCGCAATAGAGTTTCCTCAAAAATTATTACGGCACCTCATGGTTATTGCATGGAGGTTGGTCAAATATCATCCACCACCTCTCCCAAAATTTGTTTCTAATTAAATCATGGTGGCATCAATGGATGGGGAACCTCCTGCATGCATGAGACAAAGGTTCATTGGCTTTTGGATCTTTAAATAGGGCACACAACTTGGCTTTGCTAATTTTTAGTTTTTTGACATCTGCATATGACAACCCATTAGCATAAAATTGCCTCATCTCTTAGTTGACCAAAAATTCATTTGCTCGCTCATTTCTCCTACATGAGTTAAAATTGACTTCAATGATTCAGCAATCCCTCTCCTATAATGGTGGGTTTCGGCATGCTCGGTTAATCTTGCAATTAATTATTGAATGTCCTTTTTATTGTTTTCAATTTGATTTTGAATATTTTATTGTGTTCCTTGAGGATGCCTATGAATTGATGGAGGGGTTTCGGGTTGTTCTTGTATAGGAGGCTCTTGATGAGGGGATGATTGTGAATTCTCAATGTTTTGAGGTGGAGATTCATTCCCTGAGAATTAGAACAAAGTTTTATTATAAAAATCTATTTAAAGTTGCATTCCAAATCAAATTTGAAATAAATAGAATACAAATACACACCTCTTTGCAATCTTCGACCTCTCCGACGTGTTGGTGGCATTCTTGTGGAAAATGGCAAGCTAAGGATGCAAATAATGGAGGAGATTTGGTGAGCGTGAGTTGTAGACTTGAAATCTTCCTTCTCAAGCCACGGGTTGAAGACAAAATGAGGGTTCCAAACCCGACTTTTGCATTTTATGTCTAGAAATACGTTTGGCGCACACCAAATTTGGCGTGCACCAAAGGCCTTATTTCGAGGTTTTTTTAATCATTTTTTCAATTTGGCAGCTAAATTGTGCCACAGATTGGTGCACTTACCCAAGAGAACCTACACACTCTTTCATTGGTTAAACCGTGTCATCAAAGCATTGAGTTGTATCCACAACCACAACAAGAAAAATATCTCCAATGTTAAGAGGTTGGATATCAAGATCAACAACATCAACAACAAACCCAATCACCACATTTCCAAGACCAATCACAATAAGAATCACCTCAACAAGAACAAATCTTACAAGAGCACAAACGTGAATACACTCCTTTTGGAGAGCCAATCGAATTTGTGTGAAGAAAGATAGTTAATGCAAAACTCATCACTCTTCCAAAGGTAAGTGCTCTCAACTCTGTTTTAAACCTCCCTTGGAATAGGGGTGGATTTTATTGTATCATAGAGAAAATATTCATAAAACATCAAATTGTATTCAACTCAAAAATCTCATCCAAGATCTTATTGATCAAAAAATAATAAATGTTGAGGACAATGATCAAGATTCAACCACTAGTGATAACAGTGACAATCTCTCCACCACAACTGATGAGATCAGTGATCAAGATCAATCCATCAATGAGCACCTTGAAGATTTTTCTACCTCATCCAATGATCAAAATCAACATATATCAAGAGTCACTTTTCAATCATGATCAAAATCCACCAACAATACCCGACAATGATCCAATTCAAGAAATGTTAACATCATTGGATCCTATGGTTGAAAACATTGACAATCTCTCCACCATAATTGTTGAAAACAATGATCAAAATTTATCCATCAGTGAGCACCTTGAAAATATTTTTACCCTAGATCCAATGATCAAATCAACATACATCAAGAGTCACTTTTCTATCATGATCAAAATTCATCAAATATACCCCACAATAATCTATTTTAGGGAGTGTTAGAATTATTTTGATCCTATTGACATAATCCAAGATCCATCCACCAATGATCATGTTGACAACGTACCTACATCACCTAATGAGCTAGAGGACATGTCTCAAGAGTTTATTCCAAAGGATGATCAACATCTTTCACCAAAGTCTAGCAATGGTCCTTGCCAAGACATATTGACATCCTTCGACCTCATAGTTGTAGATATTGAAGGAATCTTCAACTCCATACTCGATCCAAATCCACTCAAAGATCAAGATGATATTGAGCCACTTCCCATTCCTAATGAAGATATCCAAGAACCCTTTATAAGAAATCCATCTTTTGAAACTGACCCATGTCAAGAACATTCAAAAATTAATCAAGATCAAGAATTCGTATCTCCAAGATACTACAATGATCTAATGGACACTTTCCAATCTATACAAGATGTTGCAAATAATGATCATATCCATATAGCATATATTCCTCCATCTACCCATGAGATTCTTACTCATAATGGACATGTGGATGATCTTCATTCAAAACAAGTCTCATACTATTGATATCATTACAAAGGAACAAGAGTCTCCTACTCTTAACATTTGTACACCTGATCAAGATATAGAAAAATCTAGAGACATGTCAGAAATGGGTCATGAAGAAGGTTTTTACAAAATTTGTGAATCAAAAACATCCTTTGAAGGCATATAAAAAATGAATCATGAGGAAGAATCTTATGTGGACAGTGAATCATCAACACCTCTTGAAGAAGCATTAAAATTTGATATTTCACAAGATCAAGCCAAAGATATGAATCAGGAAGTTATCTTACTTATGGAGGATCCTATCACTTATAAACTTGGATGACTTACCTTTTTTAAGGCAAGATATCTTATCAATGAATAAGCTATCACCTTTGAAGATCCACAATAGAGCAGAGAATTTTTAGCACCTTTCATCCAAGGTAAATCATATCCTATTGCAAATAAAAAAATTCAATAGATGAATTATCAAGGCAGAGGATTAGGCCTGCATGAACAGGGTATCCGAGAACCAGTGTAGATTATTGGCAATCCTAAGCATCAAGGTCTTGGTTGCTCGACAATTAATGGATCTAAACATATCAGTGATACCTCTAGTGCAAGCATCAACATGGGGAGCACAAAGAGTCCTTATGATGGAACCAATTCCACTACTACAACTAGCCACATCATGAATTATTCATCCACCCATCACCCCATACATGAATTGAGGCCAACATCAAAAGAAAGATTTGAATCGAAGCACAAAGAACATTATCAAAGAAAAATTATTTTGAGAAGTATAATGGAAAAATAAAATACACATGGATACCAGAAAATACAAAGAAAGATTATCCCTATCAAACTCCATTAGTCAAAGAAACTATGGGGAAAAATTAAAAAAGGGGAAAGTATCCATCAAAGATGTCCACAAAGGAAAAATAAGGATTCTCAAGCAACACACAAAGTATATCAAGTAGGTGGTCCTAATTCTACGCACACTTTTGTATCTACCTATCATTGCTCATCTTCCTAAGTTTGGAGAGTCAAAGGTTCCAAACTATCAACCAATTCATCTTTTATTCCTAAACACACTCCATCCACACCTCCACGCGTGATATCCAATTCTCACATTGACCATGTATTGGCAACAAACCTTCATCATAAGGATTCAAAAGGTATTCTATTGTGATGTGTGCACAAAGACAGAGTTAACTCTGATATCAACAAAGTAGATCAGGAATCTCAAAAGTTGCATTCAAGTGCACGTATCCTGGAAAAGTAGCTTCTTCAAGTAGGATATCGATGGCACATTATAAAAGAATCATCAACGTCAGAAGTACCAGGTGGTGCAACATGAGCATACCATCTTTCACAAAAAAGAAAAAAGAAAAAATCAAAAAATCAAAAAATCATGAAAATAGTAAAGATAAAAATCATCCTACAGTGAAAAAAACTACGGTGGCACTTTGGGAAATTACCATGATGAAAACCTGGAAAATAGGTGTCATGTGTAGAATCGAGCATCTACATGCACTGGTTTAGGTGAAAGTATCTCATCCCATCCATAAAAAAATCTATCATTCCATCCATCTCATCAATAATAAATTCATTCATCCATAAACCATTTATCCAATCCATTTTCATCTATCTACATCCATCTTCCAAGTTATCTTGATCTTGAAAAAAGTTTGGTGTCCACTTTAAACACTTTCTTATGGTAAACATCTTGACATGGGTCATTTTCATTGATCCTATCCTAAACATTATCTAAGCCATGGAGCACTATCCAAATGAGAATTTATTTTTTGAACACATTATCTTATCACAAGATAATCCTTGACATCCTTTGCGTGCTTTCCATATCTAGCCATACATCCAAGCATCCTTCCCAATCCTTGTGTTGCTTAACACTATTCTTGTATTGTTGTGTATCCTCAAAAATGTTATCATCATCAATCTATCAATAAAATCAATCAACCCTAGCTTGGTTTTCAACAAAATCCAAAAATAGATCATTGATATTGTTACACATGTCCATATCCAAACTGTCAAAATTATCTTAAAAATCCAAAAACACTCATAAAAGTTAGAAAAATGTCAAAAACATGGCTATCTGAACTACATCATCTCTAAGCTTAAACATAGGCAAGGCTAATATTTGATCAGCCCCCAAGACACAAAAACACAAAAACATTTAAATAACCCAAAAATCCAAGAAAATAGCCTCAAAACATTTCAAAACATCAAAAACATCCAAATATTTGAACAAATCCATCTGTCTCATTTCGCTTCACCCACGATAATCAGTCATCCATAATAAATCAATTGTCAACTTCATCCTTTGGCAAAACAAACAGAAACAACCACAACAATTAGCAAAAGAAAACTTCAAATGCAAAATCAAAATCAAAACAACAAACTTTTAAACACAAAATTGAACTCTTCATCATTTGCAAACATGTCAATCAACCTTATATCAACAACCTTTCAAATAACCTATCAACTTTCCACCATCCACTAACATGTCCTAGGATACATCCTTCCTACAATGGACATTATCTATTGGAAAAACATTTTGGATTCTTATCCTAAGAAAAACACATCCCTTTGGCTAGAGGTATGAAGAGCATTGTCTTGTTTGTATCTTGATTTTTCTTTTGATTATCTTATTGTACTCATTCCAATGACCTCTCAATGATGTCTAATCAAAATGTTTTAAAGAGAGAAAGGAATGGGTAATTGATCATTATCTTTTTCTTGTTGTGCTTGTTGGATGTTCTTGTAATATAACCTTGGTGAATATTTGCTTTGTTAGGTATGTATGGAAGGTGTTTTGGGTAGCTTGTTGACTATTGCATTGATAGGTTATACCTTTTAGTGTTTTGGTTTGAGATGTTTGAAACTTCTAAAGTGCATCCTAGCAAGGTTTTCGTATGTCAGATGTGAACAAGAATACTCCTATTTGTTCGTCGAGTCAAATTCCATCGCACAAGATACAATGTCATCCTAGTTATTTGTACATTGATGCATCATATCTATGTGTGTTATCAAACATAAGGAAAGTTATGCTCTTTGCATCCCCAATTCTTGAATAAGCAATAAATCATCATCATTCATCATCATATCTAATAAAGTCTCAATGACTCATGGACTTGTTGGACCTCTGCATCTTCTTGGACTCAAGGGTTCATCCATCCATCTTATTCTTCTTATTCTTCTATCTTTACTAACATTTACATCCAAGTATCAAATATGTGTCATATATCAAAATATACATGAGGCTACCCATGGCCAATGACTTTCTATACATCATCAAATTTTTCTACATCAAGCATTTGAACTTTCTAGTCCTCTTTGAGCTAAACTGATCTTGAATCTTTATCGCAAGCTTGACCCAAAAATTGAAATTTTCGCCCATCTCTCGAGGGGGAAGTGTAGCGTAGTTTCTTTCAGGGCAGCAGTGGGGCATCTAAAAAAATTAGAATTTTTTAAAATTTGGATCATGGCAATGTTATTCTTTAAACCGACACAGTAGGTACCTCACTTCAAAGAGGGGCAAAATGTAAACACCAAAAATTTCTTGATTGATATTGGATATCCGATTCTGACCAACTAACATCATTTCTTCTAAAATCATCTCAAATTGATCAATTAATTGAATAATCAACATTATTTAATTAAAATCAGCAAATTCAACTACTAATCAAATAGCTAAATTTATTGATTAATTCATCTTTCTTCTAACTATTTTTCATTAGATTTAATTAAATCAAATCATTTAATTAAATCCTCCTAAGTATTCTTATTTGATTAAAATCAATCTAATCAAATACCCCAAATCCCCTAACCTGTTCCAATTAATTAATCCTAAATCAGCTTTCTAATCATCATTATCAATTCCTCCAGCTTTTAACTCTTCAAAAGTTAAATCAACCATGGTCAATTAACCAGGTTGCACATGAAAATAATTTTAATTAATTATTTAATTCATCTATTTTCCCTCACCAAGTCATATTCCAAAGAATATTCTTCTCAACAACCTCTCATTCAATTTCCCTCCAATGGATTTAAAAAATCCATCACATCCTCTTACATTTGCAATAAATCTTCTTACATCCTCTCAAATCTCATTCAATTCCTCTTACAACAATTTCAAATTCACAACCAACAACATTTACTTCCCTTCCATCCTCCTCCACTCACACATTTCCCAAAATGTGCTCCACCCTCATCCAATGGAATGTTGACAAGTGAAACATTCTCATTGGCTCTTAATTTATCCCACATTCATCAAATCCTCTCATTCCTCAACCCTTGAAATCTATAAATAGAGGCATCATTTTCATAATATGGATCCATAACTTCATGAATTATCACTATAGCCATTTGAGTTCATAGCATTTCTTCCTTTTCATCCATTTTAGCTAGATTATAGTTATTTTTTCATATTTGGAATCACCTTCAACATCAAAGCTTATCAAGGGATTGGGAAATACCTTCTTTCCACATCAAAGAGGAACCAATCCCCCTATGGGATTGAGGTTTGGTTAGCTTACTTGATTTCATGTTGTGTTTTTGTTATATTTCCATGTTCTCAACTTTGTTTCTCCAAGAATTTCATAGGGGGGTATGTGCAGGATCATCATGGAAAAAATAGGCCCTTAAGTGGCAATAAAATTCAGAAAATCAAAGTTAGGCAACTTGAAATAAAAAATTGAATAAGTTATCTATATTATTTCAAAATATGTAACAATAGAATCTATAGAAAATTGAAAGTAGTTTCTAAACTACTAGGTTTATTTTATTTTATTTTAAACCTATTTGGTGAAAATTTAAAATTTCAATGCAGTAGTACTTAAATTTCAAGGAAAAAATAAGAAGTAGGTGTCTGTCTGACCACCCTAACCACAATAAAATGATAATATTTTTTTATAAGATTTTAGATATAAGTAGGGGACTCATGTCCCAATGTGATGCATATTTTTTTGTAATTTTTTTCAAAACAAATAATTAACTATGAATTTTTATTAAAAATTTTAAAAAATATAAAAACTCATATGTCTAATCACCTTAACTTGGTCAAAACTTCATGAAATTTAATTCTTTTTTTTTTAATCCTATAGTATCTGAAGCATAGAATGTGACACATATTTTGGATTCAAAAAATGTGATACCGTTTGAAAGCTATATATTTTTTTCAATCAGCCTATCAATTAGGACTTTAGTTGTAATTCAAATAGAAAATGAATAATAATTATTTATTAAATTCAAAGTAAAGCATAATTTATATTGCTGGAAAGTTGAGAATCTCCTTTAAAAACTCTTTTTGTTTCATCAATTTTGGATAAAAAAAAGTCGTCAGCCATATGGGCCATTATATCACTTAGATATCGCCACTTTTTGGCCCATTATGATCTTGCACATACCCAGGGAGCATTAGATTTTCTTTTCTAACATGTTTGACATTGTTTTGTTGATCAATTGTTAGCTTGTGCAGGTTTTATGCTCACACCAACAAATACTAGTTCATCTTCAATAGAGTTTACAACTTCTAGATGCTTCAAGATTTCTTCATCATCATGTTCCTATTATCAAGGGACGTCTTTTTAGAAGTTCCTAAATCCTTCAAATTTTACTTTTTGGAGAGGAGTTTTGTTCCCACTAGGTTTTCTCATTTTTCTCATTTTTGTGAGAGAATGCATCGTACATGGGTACCTAACACATGGCCTCATAGCCAAGAACGATTTCTATCTATTTTCACTTTTGTGATCTCCCCAAGTATCACTTAAGGGCTTGGGTGTTAGAGTGAATAATTTATCTATTCACTATACTTAAGTGTACTTACGTTGATGATATTAGACATCTTGTCAAAAAACTACATGGTTAAATCCTGATAGCAATATCATAATTTGACTCATTATGGAAAATACCTCCTACTTATCAATTGATGAGATAAAACGGGCTCTATAATGAATGGTTCATAAGGCACACCACTTGCTAAAGGTTTTGCAAATGGGGTTGCAAGCTAAGTGGGCTTAACCTTGGGGTAAACTTTATGGTTAAGCACACTTGAGTTGGAGCAGTGTTGGGATGGGTGACCTCCTAGGAAGGCCCACTGCTTCACCTCTGTGAGCATCACGTAAATGTAATGAGTTCTAAATGGACCATTCATTATCATGAGAGATGGTTTCTTGTGAACCACTACTCATGAAACATGGGTCAATGAGTTTGAATTAAAAAACTATACGATTGAATCTTGATAGCAATATCATAATTTGACTCACTGTGGAAAATATCTCCTACTTATCAATTGATGAGCTAAAAGGGGCTCTATAATGAATGGTTCATAAGGCGCAACACTTGCTGAAGGTTTTGAAAATGGGGTTGCAAGCTAAGTGGGCTTAACCTTGGGGGAAAATTTGTGGTTAAGCACACTTGAGCTAGAGTAGTACTAGGATGGGTGACATCCTAGGAAGTCCCAGTGCTTCACCTTAGTGAGCATCACCTAGATACAATGAGTGTTAAATGGACCATTCATTATCATGAGAGATGGGTTCTTGTGAATCACTACTCATGAAACATGGGTCAATGGATCCTTATAGCAATATCATAATTTGACTCGTTGTAGAAAATACCCCCTACTTATCAATTGATAAGCTAAAAGGGGATCTATAATCAATGGTTTATAAGGCACAACACTTGATGAAGGCTTTTAACATGGGGTCACAAGCTAAGTGGGCTTAACCTTGGGGAAATTTTGTGGTTAAGCGCAATTGAGTTGGAGTAGTATTGGGATGGGTGACCTCCTGAGAAGGCCTAGTGCTTCACCTTTGTGAGCATCGCCTAGATGCAATGCATGCTAAATGTACCATTCAATATCATGAGAGATGGGTTCTTGTGAACCACTACTCATGAGACATGGGTCAATTAGTTTGACTCAAAAAACTACATGGTTGAATCTTGATAGCAATATCATAATTTGACTCGTTGTGGAAAATACCTCCTACTTATCAATTGATGAGTTGAAAGGGGATTTATAATGAATGGTTCATAAGGCACAACACTTTTTGAAGGTTTTTCAAATGGGGTTGCAAGCTAAGTGGGCTTAACCTTGGTGGGAACTCCATGGTTAAGTGCACTTGAGCTGGAGTAGTACCAGGATGGGTGGCATCCCTGGAAGGCCTAGTGATTCACCTATGTGAGAATCACCTAGATTCAATGAGTGCTAAATGGACCATTCATTATCATGAGAGATGGGTTCTTGTGAACCACTAATCATGAAACATGGTTCAATGAGTTTGACTCGAAAAACTACATGGTTAAATATTGATAGAAATATCATAATTTGACTCACTGTGGAAAATACCTCCTACTTATTAATTGATGAGCTAAAAGGGACTTTATAATGAATGTTTCATAACGCACAACACTTTATGAAGGTTTTGCAAATGGGGTTGCAAGCTAAGTGGGCTTAAAACCTTGGGGGAAACTTTATGGTTAAGTGCACTTAAACTGGAGTAGTATTGGGATGGGTGACCTCCCGAGAAGGCCTAGTTCTTCACCTCTATGAGAATCACCTAGATGCAATGAGCGCTAAATGGACCATTCATTATCATGAGATATGTGTTCTTGTGACCAACTACTCATGAAACATAGGTCAATTAGTTTGATTTGAAAAACTATATAGTTGAATCTTGATAGCAATATCATAATTTGACTCACTATGGAAAATACCTCCTACTTATCAATTGATGAGCTAAAAGGGGCTCTATAGTGAATGGTTCAGAAGACACAACACTTTCTAAAGGTTTTTCAAATGGGGTTACAAGCTAAGTGGACTTAACCTTGGGGGAAATTCTATGGTTAAGAATGCTTGAGCTAGAATAGTACTAGGATGGGTGACCTCTCAAGAAGGCCCAATGCTTCACCTTTGTGACAATCACCTAGATGCAATGAGTGCTAAATGGACCATTCATTATCATGAGAGATGGATTATTTTGAACCACTACTAATGAAACATGGGTCAACGAGTTTGACTCAAAAAAATACATGGTTGAATCCTAATATTTAGCAATATCATAATTTGACTCACTGTGGAAAATACCTCCTACTTATCAATTGATGAGCTAAAATGGGATCTATAATGAATGGTTCATAAGGCACAAAACCTGTTGAAGGTTTTGCAAATGGGGTTGCAAGCTAAGTGGGCTTAACCTTGGGGGAAACTCTGTGGATAAGCACACTTGAGCTAGAATGGTAATGGGATGGGTAACATCTCAAGAAGGCCCAATACTTCACCTCTGTGAGCATCACCTAGATGCAATGAGTGCTAAATGGACCATTCATTATCATGAGCGATGGGTTCTTGTGAACCACTAGTGAAACATGGGTCAATGAATCCTGATAGTAATATCATAATTTGGCTTGCTATGAAAAAATCCTCCTTATCAATTGATGAGCTAAAAGGGGCTCTATAATGAATGGTTCATAAGGCACAACACTTGTTGAAGGTTTTAGAAATTAGCTAAGTGGTCTTAACCTTGGGGAAAACTCTATGGTTAAGTGTGCTTGAATTGGAGTAGTACTAGGATGGGTGACCTCCTGAGAAAGTCCAGTGCTTCACCTCTATGAGCATCACCTAGATGCAATGACTGCTTAATGGACTAATCATTATCATGTGATATGTGTTCTTGTGAAAAACTACTCATGAAACATGGGTCAATTAGTTTGACTCGAAAAACTACATGGTTGAATCCTCATAGTAATATGATAATTTGACTCGCTATGGAAAATACCTCCTACTTATCAATTGATGAGCTAAAAGGGGCTCTATAATGAATGGTTCATAAGGAACAACACTTGCTGAAGGTTTTTCAAATGGGGTTGTAATCTCAGTTGGCCTAACCTTGGGGGAAACTTCATGGTTAAGTGAGCTTGACCTGGAGTAGTACTAGGAGGGGTGACCTCCCGAGAAGGCCCAATGCTTCACCTCTATGAGCATTAGCTCTGTGAGCATCACCTAGATGTAATGAGTGCTAAATGGACCATTCATTATCATGAAAAATGGGTTCTTGTGAACCACTACTCATGAAACATGGGTCAATGATTTTGACTTGAAAAACTACATGGTTGAATCTTGATAGCAATATTATAATTTGACTCGCTATGGAAAATACCTCCTACTTATTAATTGATGAGCTAAAATGGACTTTATAATGAATGTTTCATAAGGCACAACACTTGCTGAAGGTTTTGCAAATGGGTTTGCAAGCTAAGTGGGCTTAACCTTGGGGGAAACTTTGTGGTTAAGTGCGCTTAAGCTGGAGTAGTATTGGGATGGTGACCTCGTGAGAAGGCCTTGTGCTTCACCTCTATGAGAATCACCTAGATGCAATGAGTGTTAAATGGACCATTCATTATCATGAGTTATGTGTTCTTGTAAACCACTATTCATGAAACATAGGTCAATTAGTTTGATGCGAAAAACTACACAATTGAATCTTAATAGCAATATCATAATTTGACTCACTGTGGAAAATACCTCCTACTTATCAATTGATGAGCTAAAAGGGGCTCTATAGTGAATGGTTCATAAGACACAACACTTGCTGAAGGTTTTCAAATGGGGTTACAAGCTAAGTGGGCTTAACCTTGTGGGATTCTATGGTTAAGCATGCTTGAGCTAGAGTAGTACTAGGATTGGTGACCTCTCAAGAAGGCCCAATGCTTCACCTTTGTGAGCATCACCTAGATGCAATGAGCACTAAATGGACCATTAATTATCATGAGAGATGGATTCTTGTCAACCACTCCTAATGAAACATGGGTCAATGAGTTTGACTTGAAAACTACATGGTTGAATCCTGATTGCAATATCATAACTTGACTCATTGTAGAAAATACCTCCTACTTATCAATTGATGAGCTAAAAGGGGCTCTATAATGAATGTTTCATAATGCACAACACCTTTTGAAGGTTTTGCAAATGGTATTGCAAGCTAAGTGAGCTTAACCTTGGGGGAAACTCTATGGTTAAGCACACTTGAGTTGGAGTAGTAATGGGATGGGTAACATCTTGGGAAGGCCTAGTACTTCACCTCTGTGAGAATCACCTAGATGCAATGAGTGCTAAATGGACCATTCATTATCATGAAAGATGGATTCTTGTGAACCACTAACGAAACATGGGTCAATGAATCCTGACAACAATATCATAATTTGACTCACTATGGAAAATTCCTCCTACTTATCAATTGATGTGCTAAAAGAGGATCTATAATGAATGGTTCATAAGGGACAACACTCATTGAAGGTTTTAGAAATGGGGTTGCAAGCTAAGTGGTATTAACCTTGGGGCAAACTCTATGGTTAAGCACGTGCTTGAGTTGGAGTAGTATTGGGATGGGTGACCTCCCGAGAAGGCCCAGTGCTTCACCTCTGTGAGCATCACATAGATGCAATGAGTGCTAAATGGACCATTCATTATCATGTGCGATGGGTTCTTGTGAACCACTACTCATGAAACATGGGTCAATGAATTTGACTCGAAAAAATACATGGTTGAATCTTGATAGTAATATGATAATTTGACTCGCTATGGAAAATACCACCTACTTATTAATTGATGAGTTAAAAATGACTCTATAATGAATTTTTCATAAAGGACAACACTTGCTGAAATTTTTTCAAATGGGGTTGCAAGATAAGTGTGCTTAACCTTGGGGGAAACTCTGTGGTTAAGTTTTCTTGAGCTAGAGTAGTACTAGGATGGGTGACCTCTTGAGAAGGCCCAATGCTTCACCTCTATGAGAATCACCTATGTGAGCATCACCTAGAGGCAATGAGTGATAAATGGACCATTCATTATCATGAGAGATGGGTTCTTGTAAACCACTACTAATGAAACACAGTTCAATGAGTTTGACTCAAGTAACTACATGCTTGAATCCTGATAGCAATATCATAATTTGAATCATTATGGAAAATACCTCCTACTTATCAATTGATGAGCTAAAAGGGGCTCTATAGTGAATTGTTCATAAGGCACAACACTTGCGAAAGGTTTTGCAAATGGGGTTGCAAGCTTAGTGGTCTTAACCTTGGGGGAAATCATGTGGTTAAGCGCACTTGAGCTGGTTACTAGAATGGGTGACCTCCCATGAAGGCCCAATGCTTCACCTCTATGAGCATCACCTAGATGCAATGAGTGCTAAATGGACCATTCATTATCATGAGAGATGGGTTCTTGTGAACCACTACTAATGAAACATGGGTCAATGAGTTTGACTAAAAAAAGTACATGATTGAATCTTGATAGCAATATCATAATTTGACTCACTATGGAAAATACCTCCTACTTATCAATCGATGAGCTAAAAGGAGCTCTATAATAAATAGTTCATAAGGCACAACACTTGTTGAAGGTTTTGGAAATGGGGTTGCAAGTTAAGTGGGCTTAAATTTTGGGGGAAACTCTTTGGTTAAGCACACTTGAGCTAGAGTAGTACTGGGATGGGTGACCTCCCAGGAAGGCCCAATGCTTCACCTCTATGAGCATCACCTAGATGCAATGAGTGCTAAATGGACCACTCATTATCATGAGAGATGGGTTCTTATGAACTGCTACTCATGAAACATGGGGACCAATGATTTTTACTCAAAAAACTACATGGTTGAATTTTGATAGCAATATCATAACATCTTGTCTAACTAAATGTGCAACCTTTAAGAATCTAGAGGTTACCAATTTATTTGGTAAGCCTCATGTGCTACCTTTTTGAGGTTGGAAGGATTTTCATCTCACCTCAATGGTCACTCAACACTTGGCATCAATGTTGATGATGGTCAAATAGGTTGTTGGTTTGCACACTCCAAGTGATCCTAAGGTTGACACCAATAGGACACTCTTCTACCCATTTATTCCACTTCATGGGGCACTTTTAAATCCACATCATAGGTGGATTGCCTTTTCCTTTCCTATATATGCAAGGCTTTGTACTCATTATAATTTGGGTTTGTCCAAATATAATATTCGACATTGTTCATTGTGCTTGTTTATCATCTCCATAATTTTTTGAACATTCTTATAAATTTTGATGTCCCAATTTTGGGACCTATTATTGTGAGATGACCCTATAGCAACTAAACCATTAAGAATTTGAAAATTATGTGAACTAATGATTTTTGAAATTTTGTTTGTAGATTATAAATATATATTTTTTAATTTTAACAAATAATTTGTGAGTTTTTTTGCGTAACGTTTTATTTAACTTATTTTTATAGTTAAAAATACTTTTTAAAAGCGACTTTACTTCAATAAAAACATAAATTTATTCATAGAAAGGATAAAATTATGAATTTTAAAAAATATATTTGTAACATCAATATCTAGCACACAAATGATTTTCATAATATTTTTTTGCATAATTTTTTATGTTTTTGAAGTGAGATTAACTATATTCAAACATAAGTTACTTCAATAACAAATAATTTTACTTGTATTCATCCAAATTTACCTTTTTTATTGAAATAAGGACATCAATACCTAATGCATAGATATTTTTTAGAATTTTTTTGTTTATTTTTTATTTTTTTACATGTGTGAAACAAAGACTTTGATGTTTGGTAAAAATCTTGCATTCACAAGAAATAGAAAGTAAATATAATAATCAAATTAAATATATTCAAAATAAGAATTTTTGGAAAGCTTATAATAAGGGCTATATACTTACAAAATATATCTCCTAAATTATTTTATTTGATCTACCAAAAGGTGAATTAAAAGTGGTTTTTGGTCATCATTTTGATAGATGCGAAAAAGAGTTCATTAAGGGTTTGATTTAATAGGGTCTAGTGCAACCCTCTTCAATTAAGACCCTCTAGAAGAAACCATCAAGGCTTAAATCATTAAATTTTCTAAAAAATATGTGGTTTTAGGTAAAAATCGGGATGTCCCAAAAGTGGGACACACTATTGTGATAGCATAGGATGCAAGACAAAGATATTAACTAGGAGAAGCAAAATTTGGGGGGGAATAGGATGCAAAGGAATGAAATGAAATGGAGAGATAGGGAACGAGAATTGAAGAGAAAGGGAAAATGTGAGGAGGGGGGGTTGCATGCTTAAGCAAGAGAAAGGAGAAGAGAGAAGGAAAATAGGAGAGGTTTAATATTAAAAGGTCCGATTTAA
Organism: Sequoiadendron giganteum; assembly: GCA_007115665.2. Lineage (NCBI taxonomy): Eukaryota > Viridiplantae > Streptophyta > Pinopsida > Cupressales > Cupressaceae > Sequoiadendron > Sequoiadendron giganteum. Next base: position 764,157,909 of record CM021100.1, read on the forward strand.
TAAGGGATGAAAACAAAGATCAAGATCCATTCCCATCACAAATGATGTTGTAGAGATTTTTCTTGTTATGAATGACTTCTATGAGTTCTCTTGAAAAACCCATCTTCAATGAAAAGGACTTGTTTGGTCTTTAGGTGAATGTGATATTTTCTATTGAAGGAATTTTCAACAAGGGTGGATTTATGATTGGCTCATACCTTATGTCATCAATATGTTCCTTGATCCTAATGTTGATGGAATGACCAATTTCACCAAACACAAAGTCCCACAAGAACAACTAACCTTATAGACCCTATAGTTGAGTAGAATTTATATTGGATCTTTGGTTCGTGAGATGAGGGTTATGATAGAAGAATTGTGCTTAAAGACACACTTGAGGCATTTTTCTTGAAGAATTTTGGAGATAATATTAGAGATTTTATTTACACATTGCTCTTGTCAGTAATTTTTATTTTTCTTCTTCCTTTTTACTATCATTTTTTATTTGTCATTCCTCTTTCTTTTTCTCATGCTTCTAAGGAACCTAATTTTAAATAATTGTTTTCCTTATTTTGGTGATGAATCACAAAGTGTGATCTGAAATACTCATGCAAACATTCAAACACAGTTTTCTACCAAAACACTCTAACTCACTCTAATAAACTATGGAAATATCACGTCTTCAGTTCTGATACTGTTTAGACTATTATTTTAAAGAGAAAATTACTTATAATCTTCACATAGACAATACAAAAATATTAAAAACTTGATTATATAAATTTTATAAAAACATTAATAATAAATAAATAAATCTAAAAAAATTAGTAGTTAATTTTATTTGTGTAAAACCTATCATAAATATAATTTCCTTAAAGTTTCATCTAACAATTTATTAAAAAGTCACATAATATCTTCTAATAATGTCGGATATAAACTCCTAAACTGTGGGAAAAAAATAAATCTAAAAGTTAAACACAAAATCTAAGAACTAAAAAATAAACTCTTATTTTAAAATATAAAACTCTAATTTATGCGGAAACAACTATTCACTTCCTCATTAATTCCAAGGCTGAGTGGACAGACAATAAGACCGCCATGAATTTCCATGAGGAAAAAACAGACAATGAAAAATATGCCGGCATTCCTTGAAAGAGAAAGGATTTTGAGCTCTCTTACCAAATGTTTATCGTTTCCTCTCTGTCCTCATTTTATCCCGCCTGTTGTTAATACTTTGTTTCTGTCCACCCTATTTTTCAGGCTGGTTTGATGTTGACAGTTACCCACTCATTCACCTTCCATTAAGAGATTTCACAGGTTTAAAAACTGAATAAAGCAATAGCTTCTTTAGATTTCATGTTGGTTTTGTAGGAACATTTTTGGGATGTTACAGTATTAGGTATTCTTACTCAAAACTGTATTGATCCATGGTATTTTGTTTGTTAGATTTATTTATATTAATGGTGCCTGTCAATGATAACGTTGTAGTCCAGTGGCTGAAAGGGTCCAGCATTACTAATAATGAATATTTCATGGGGTTTTTTGTGTTTTTGTTTCGTAAGAGGTGAGATCAGCATTACTAATATTTACATACTTTTGTATTTTCAATTTGTTCTCTTGCAAGGTATTCGTTTGCTCTTAATTCACACAGAACTTACACTTGGCCTATTGTACTGCACCTAGAATTAGATTACGTTATGGAATCCATTTCATATTAAGTAAGCTCTATTAGTATATGGGATTCACTGCTCATGAAAACTCCATTGGCTGATTTATTGTAAAAATAGAATTATTATTTATTGTTTTTGACTGTGAAATTATAATTAATTATTTGTTTAATAGTTTGATATAGTTGAAAAACAGTAAAAAGTATTAAGAGACAGTACAAATAAAATTATGAGGTTATGTTATTAGAAATCAGAAACGAAAACTCTAATTGCAACGACAAGAAACGTATAATTAGAAGTTGCGTATAAGAAACTATATAAAATAAAAAATCATAATTTATATATAATAATTTTTTAAATTAATTTAAAAAACCAAAAAATATAAAATATATAATTATATATGTTAAATAATTAGTTTATAGGTGACGTTGAGATACATCAAGTTGTTGGAATTAATTTTAGCAATTTTATTGTTGTATCTTTGTTGTAATGGATTCTTTAGTTTCATCATAATATGATATCATTAATGTTGAATTTAACTAAGCGGAATGGATATTGTCTAAACAAGATGATGTATTGTATTGATTGTAAAAGTATACAATTTACATTAGTTGTATTCTAAGCCTTCTAGCCTTTCTTCTTCTGCTTGCAATTTGTTTTCTTTTATTTTTTCATATCTATCATATGTGAATGGTGGTTTAATTCACAGGTCGATTAAAGAGTTCACACAAGACATTGCCACAAATGTTAATCCTATTCTTTCTATTGAGCTGATATCAACTGTGGCTTTTTGCAAAGTCAAGCCTTGTGATTTGTGTATTGTGAGAGCTCGTGCCAATCTTAATGGTATTTGTAGAGAGGTATTCCTTTGGATTTGTGTGATTGGAACAACGGAAGGTTGTTGATCATCAAATGGAATGCCTGAGTAATTATCGAATTGCACTAGTACATAGGTTGGTTGTTGGGGGGGTGTTGTTCCTAGTCGATAGGCAATTTTTTTCACAGATCCCAAAGCTCCATTAACTAGTCTTGCTTCTATCCACAAGTTGAATCTTAACATTACTCGTGCATTTAGGCTTAACAATAATTCAACATCGGTTTCATCATCTGTATATCCTTCTATTGCACTGAGATTTCCAATTTTTGTTGTATTGCTTCTTGTAATTGGATTTTTCAAGGAGTATAACTTTTGTCGGTTGTGGCTATGGACATTTTAATTTATGGAAAACAAATGTGAACATTATTGTCAAAGTCTTCATTTGTTGTTGTGTCTAATCTTCCATGGGATCTTGTCATTAGTAAAGTCCAATCTTGTATTGTAGGGTTGGCATATGAAATACTTGCGAGAAGCTGACGAAATTTTTGTTGTTCATTGTTTGATTCATGTTGTTTGAATATCTAATCTAAAATAATGATAATTTTGAATTCTTCCCATAGGATCTTTGCTCGTCTATTTCTTGTATATGTGGTGGTCTGTTGTTAACTAGAGGTAATTGTCTGAGATCTCCAACCAAGATCATTGATATTCTTATAAGTAATAGATAAATGTTATATTTCAATGTATACTCAATTTATAATGACTTAGATAAGATATCAATGAAATTTGGTTAATTAAATCATATATGATAATTCATATTTGTATGATGGGCATACTTGCATAGGGTTGATTTGCATTTTGAGGGAACGCCTATTGAAGTTGAGAGTCTATATTTTTAATCAATCTTTCATCAAGAAAGCTCATTTCGTCGATCAATATGTATCTGATATGGGCTAATTCTTCCTGTAGACTTGTTAATCCGGTCCCTTCCAATTCCTTGAATTCTTTGATTGGAATTTTTAATTTTGAATGAATAGTTGATGCCCCTATATTGAATGTTGCAACTCTAGTTGGTGCAAGTAGAAGTAGGGGGATCGATTGGGAGTTGAAGCATTTTCAAGTGCCTTGGATAGGGTACCTATTACGTATTCATACTTTCCTTTTCCTACTGTGCCTTAAATTATCATCTAAAGTGGAGATTGATTTTGATTTCTTTGGTAGTGTGAAATGATCATGTTAACTACTTCTTGTTTTGTGTTGAGGTTGGCATAGGTGATTGGTTGGTGTATACCATCTTGATGTAAAGAACCATTATTTTCATGGTGGTAATGAAGTTGACTGCTTCATTTGTGTATTTTTCACCTTCAAAATCATTAGACCAATTAGTCTGCTTGTCAAAATATTTCCTTTTGAACATGTATATTTCTGATGTTTGCATATTTTGACCATGATGAAGCCTATATAGGATTTTCCATTCATTTTTTGTTCTTGGATATGTGGGTGTATCATTCTTATCACTTTCAGATTCAATATTGGCTTCGGTAATGTTAGTCTATATTCTTCATTCCACATGCCATTGATTATAGTTGAAGTTTAACTAGTTTTGAATTATTTTATCATTGTTATGACCAATCTCTTTTTGAATATCATGAAATGGTTTGTAGAGTAACAATTCTGAGTAACAACTTAGTTTTGTTTAGTTTTTGAGAATTAGGATCAAAATTGCCTTTATCAATGCTTGACATACTAATGTCTCATGATCAATATGGTTTGGGAATTTGATCAAATAAATTTTTAAAGATAGATAGGCTAGTTTTAAATATTATTTTTAAAACTTATTTTTATATGTAATAGTAAATTTATTATATTTTCTTTGTATTTATTTTTATAATTTTAAATTGGTTTTAGATGGGCACTTATTATGAAAGAACTTTATATTAGATGTATATTTAAGTTGTTATATTTTTGTACAATTAAATTTTTAGTAAAACCTTAATTTTATACTATATGTATATATATTAATTTTGAATAAAATAGAATATTAATGATTTTTTCTTTGAAAGATTTCCAATTTTTTTAAAAATATTGTTTTATTTTTATTTTTTAAATATATTAATTTAGAAACATATTATTGTATAATAATAAATTTAGAATATTTCCTTTTTATTTAATTTTCAAATTTTTTAATTTTAAATACATTAATTTATTTAATTTTTTAAAAAGAACAATTATTTTTCATTCTTTATAATTTTATTTATATTTTAATATTAAAAAATATTTTACAATAAATGAAAGAATATTTTCATTTTTAAAGATTTTTAATATTTTTTTTAATTTTAATCATATTAATATAAAAGCTTAGTTATATATACAATAGTAAATTTAAGAAATTTCTTTCATACTTTATCTTATAATCTTTAGAAACTTCTTTTTATGTGTTTTTGTTTATTAATAATAATTATTTTTATTAGAAAAGATTACTTCAATAATTAGTTTTTAAAATTTAGAAATTTATTTTTTATGTCTAACAATTTACCATATATTTTGTATACTTTTTTTTTTTAACATATTTGTTTTATACTTTATATTTATAAATAATTATTATTTTTGTCTGTATCTTGGAGTGGTGTCTATAATAAGTTTATGTAGAAATTTTGCTTATAAATTTTATTTTACTTTAATTTTATACATTATTTTTTTGAACATATTTGTTAAATACGTTATATTTATAAATAATAATTATTTTTTATTGGAAAAGAGTACTTAAATCAATATACTTAAAAAAATCAATTCATATCTTTTGGTGTGTTTTTGATAAAATAAGCAAAATTTTTAGGGTGTTCTACCCTTTACACGGAAAGCCCAAACGGTCAAAAAGAAGCTAGTTCAAACCTGAAATGAACTAGGAAAAGAGGAAAGACCACACACAAAAATAGCTAACAGATAGCCATCGAACCATAGACAAGGACTAGACAACCCCAGAGTTTGAGGGGACTAATTTGACTCCCTTAACCCTAGGCCGTGAAGATGTGATAGATCGAGGAAGTCCCTTCTTTTTTCTTAGCACAACAGACCAAGAAAACTCAGAATCCAAGTCCACCAAGTGAGGCGAGAGGAGTGGATCCACAATAGCCACCAAGGGCAATGAGCCACTACTCAATGAGGGAGTCAGCAACGCAGGGGAGGAAACAAGATTGATTAATGGACCAACCAAGGCAATCAACGATGTATGGGCAGGCTCAAATAGAATAGTGTCAGTAGATTGAGCCAACAGTGGCTCCATGAAAGGGATAGTTGAAAGAGGAGCAGACACAAGCTCTCGAGAAGACTCAATAGGGTCATCCTCCATAGAAGAAACTTTTGAAGGAGGAGAACCCACTTTGAGGTGATCCGAGAGAGCATCCTTCCACCAAGTGGCAACACCCTTGTGGCAGGCTTCTGGGCAACTAGAGGCCAAATGACCCACAAAGAAGCATCTCCTACACTAAAAGGGGAGACCCTCATATTCCAAGAGTTGCTTCCAAGGTCTATCCTCCACTAATAAGACTGCATCACCATGGAGAGGTTTGGAGATGTCCAGGTCAACTAATGGGTAAGTGCACAAATATGGTTCCCAAAAAGGGGACTTAAGTGGACACCTTTTTCTGAAATCAGGAAATACTGACCTTGGATGTGAAATTGAAGATAGTTACACTCAAAATTTTGAGATGAAACAAAAACAAGGATCGAAGTGCTCCGAGTCTACTTTCTAAACCACTAATTTATTTTGAAAATGGTTGAGATTAAGGGGTTCAAATGAGAGATGTACACAAAGTGGTGTTGTTTTTGTCAGAAAAAACATAACATAGCAACTCTTGTACGACCCTAGCATGGTGTACTTTTTTTAGTATTTTTAAAATCGCTATAGCCAAAAGTTAGCTAACAGTATTTAGTTGATGTACAATTTTTCTGATAATTTTTTAATGAATATTTGATTTTTTACTAATTTTCGAAGTGGACACTTCTTGAAAAACATAGTTTTAGTCATGCTAACCCTACAAATTTTGGAAACTAATTGATTTTTATTTATTTTTAAATGTAGAATGGATTCTATTTTCTAAAAATGTAATTTATTTGAAATTTTGATGAGCAGTTAATTTGAAATGAAAAAAACACCAAACACTGCTTTTTGCCAAAAAAGAGACATACAAACAAAATAAATTATGGATGAAAGGCTTAACATTGTCAGAAAGTGAAAAAAATTACATCGTTGGATAGCTAAGAGAGAACGTAACATTACCCAAATGTTCAATTTGTTTGATATTGAACCACATGCAATCCTGACGGTGAGCACGAACTCGATTATGTAAAATAATGTAGAATTTTCAAAAACACGTCTTTGGTCATTGGGAATGCCCTCCAAACCTTTGGGTTTGTATTCCAAGGAAAATACCAATCCCAAGGCTTGGGGATTCCCAAAACAAGATATAACAGTTGTGCATTATAATGCGAGCGCGTTATATCTCAATTTTGACATGTTTTATGAATGCATTTTTTGCGTTTTGTGAATGCATTGACAAAACGTGAGCACGTTATAACACGCTTGTGTTTTGATCTACATCATATTTATGTTTCTTCTCTTTCTTTTTTTTCTTCTTGTTATCTTTGAGGGAAACTATATACATGAAGTATAAGTTGGAATTTACATATGGATATTTACTTTCTTATACTTAAAATGATATATTTCATGTATATAGGCAGGATGTTTGAGAGTGGTTTCAGATCTCTAGGAGTTATAATGTAAATTCTAGTTTTCAGAAGATCTTAAAAATTTTAGACTTACTCAAATTTCAGTAATCAACATGTCAAATTTTAGTAATCAGGAGGTCATATTTTAGTAGTCAGCAAGTTGTATCATCTTTCTCTCTCACTCTATCCTTCTCTCTACTCTCTATCTCTCCACTCCCTCTCTCTCCCTTCCTCCCTCTCTCCCCTCTCTCTCTTCTAGTTTTTGGAAGATCTCACAAATTTCAAACTTAGTCAAATTTCAATAATCAGGAGTCAAATTTCAGTAATCAGAAGGTCAAATTTTAGTAATCAGCAAATTGTATTATTTCTCTCTCTATCTCACTCATTTTTATCCCTTACACTCTAGACCTCTCTCTCACTATCTCCATCCCTTTTTCTGACTCTCTCTCCCTTGATCTCAAGAACTCTGTCTCTCTCTCTCTATCTCTCTATCTCTCTCCTTTTCCCTCTAATTCTCTCTACCTCATTTCTCTCTCTCTCTCTCTCTCTCTCTCTCTCTCCATCACTCCCTACCACACTCTCTATTTCTCTCTACCTAACCTATCTCACCTCCCTCTCTCTCTCCCTCCATACTTCTCTCTCCCTCTCTTCTTACCTATCTACTCTTTATCTCACAATCCCTCTACCTACCTCTGCATCCATCAAACCTTACAACTCTCTCTACACCTCTCTATCTCACCTTTCTCTCCCTCCCTACCTCTCCCTCCCTCCTTCATTCCCTCTCTACTTCTCTCTCTCTCCTCTCTCTCTACCTCTCCTTCCATCTCTACTTATCTTTATCTCCTCTCTCCCTCTCTCTACCTGCCTCTCCTTCCACCACTCTCGATTTCTCTCTATCTCACCTCTCTCTCCCTCCTTCTCTACTTATCTATATCTCCCATCTCCCTCTCTACCTAGCTCTCCATCCATCATAGCCTACCACTCTCTCTAAACCCTTAACCCTATAATTAAATTCTAAATCCTACATTAAACCTTGTACCCTAAACCTTAAACCATAAACCCTCAACCCTAAACCCAATACCCTCAACCCTATACCCAATATCCTAAATTATAATCCCTATACCTATACACTTAACCCTACACCCCCAACCTTGAACACTATACCTCAACCCTCAACCCTATACCTTAAACCCTAAACCCTACACCTTCAATCCTCATCCCTATACTCTATACCCTCAACCTTATAACCTAAGCTCTGAACATCATCCCTCAACCCTACATTCAACCTTGGTACACTAAACCCTAAACCCTAAACCCTAAACCTCAATCTTAAACCTAATACCCTCAACCCTATACCCATTATTCTAAACCCTAATCCATATACCATATACACTTAGCCCTATACCCTCAACCTTGAACACTATCCCTCAACCCTCAACCCTATACCTTAAACCCAAACCCTACACCCTCAAGCCTCATCTCTATACCCTACACCCTCAACCTTATACCCTAAACCATAAACATTATCCCTCAACCCTATACTTAAACAAAAAACCCTACACTCTCAAGCCTTAACCCTATACCTTATACCCTTAACCCTACACCCTAAACCCTAATCCCTATACCCTATACACTTAAACCTCATACCCTCAACCTTGAACATTATACCTCAACCCTCAACCCTCAAACTTATACATAAATCCTAAACCCTAAACCATCAACCCTAAACCTAATATCCTCAACCCAATACCCTATACTATATACCCAATATCCTAAACCATAATCCATATACCCTATACACTTAACCTTATACCCTCAACCCTAAACACTATCCCTCAACCCTCAACCCTATACCTTAAACCCTAAACCATAAAGCCTCATCCCTCATCCCCATACCCTATACCCTCAACTTTATACCTAATATCCTAAACCATAATCCCTATTCCCTATACACTTAACCCTATAACCTCAACCCTATAATTTAAACACTAAACCTTACACCCTCAATCCTCATAGGGGGAGAGAGAAAGAGAGGGAGGGAGGGATTGGGGAGAGAGAGGGGTTGGGAGGGAAAGAGGAGATAAAGATAAGTAGAGAGTTAAGGATAGGTAGAGAGACATGAGAGATAAAGAGTAGATAAGGAAGGACAGATGGAGGGAGAGGTATGGAGGGAGAGAGAGGGAGGTGAGAGAGAGGTGAGATAGAGAGCAATAAAGAGAGTGTGGTAGGAAGTGATAGATGGGTTATGCAGCTAGAGAGGGATAGGTGAGATAGAGAGAAGTAGAGAGAGATAGAGATAGAGGGAAGGAGGGAGGGTGGGAAAGAGAGGGGAGGAAGGGAGAGGTAAAGAGGGATATGTGAGATAAAGATAAGTAGAGAGAGAATGGTGACATATAGAGGAGGGAGTTACAGAGAAGGAAAGAGAGAATGGTGAGATAGAGAGGAGAGAGTGAGAGAGAAAGAGGGTGAGGGAGGAGTGAGAGAGAGCGAGAGAGAGAGAGGGAGAGGGAGGGAGAGGAGAGATAGAGAGTAGATAGGGGAAAAGGTAGGGAGGGAGACATCTAGTGAAAGAGAGAGAGGGCTAGGGGAGATATAGATAATTAGAGAAAGAAGGAGAGGTGGAGAGAATTAGAGAAAGAATAAGGGAGGGATAGAAGCGAGATAGAGAGGTGTAGAGAGAGTGGTAGGGAGTGATGGATGGAGAGGTAGGTAGAGAGAGATTAGGGAGATAGAGAGTAGAGAGGGAAGGAGAGGGAGAGGTATGGAGGGAGATAGAGAGGGAGGAGAGAGGGACGTGAGATAGAGAGAAATAGAGAGAGTGTGGTAGGGATTGATGGAGGGATATGCGAGTAGAGATGGATAGGTGAGATAGAGAGAAGTAGAGAGATAGAGATAGAGGGAAGGAGGGAGGGTGGGCGAGAGAGGGGAGGAAGGGAGAGGTAAAGAGGGATAGGTGAGATAAAGATATGTTCCCACTCCCTCCCTCTCTCTCTCTCTCAAGTCTCTCCCTCCTACCTCATCTCCCTCTCTCGGGTCTCTCTCTCTCACTCACTCCCTCTATCTCTCTCCCCTCTACTCTAAACCCTCTACCCTATACCCTTAACCCTTAAACTCTAAACTCTTAAACCCTGTACCTTGTACCCTTAACCCTTATCCCTTAATCTCTCTACCCTCTACCCTTAACCCTCCCTCCCTCTGTCTCTCTCCCACTCTCTCCCTCTCTCTCTCAACCCTCTCCTTCCTACCTCATCTCCCTCTCTTAGGTCTCTCTCTCTCAGTCACTCCCTATATCTCTCTCCCCTCTACCCTTAATTGTAAACTATAAACCCTTAACCCTTAAACCATCTACCCTCTACCCTTAATCCTCCCTCCCTCTATCTCTCTCCTCTCCCTCCTCTCTTCTCTCTCTCTCCTACCCTCCCCTATCTCAAGTCTCTCTCTCTCACTCACTCACTCCCTCTATCTCTCTCCCCTCTACCCTTAACCCTCTACCCTATACATTGGATCCTCAACCCTCATCTATCTTTGTCCCTCCCTCCTCTTCTCTAATTCTCTCTATCTCACTTCTCCCTCCATATCTTCCTCCTCCATCCCTCCCTCTCTACCCTATACCCTCAACACTTAAACACTCAACCCTAAACCCTTAACCCTTAACCCTTAAACCCTAAACCCTAAACTCTTAAGCCCTCTACCCTCTACCCAATACCCTATACCCTCAACCCTTAAACCCTTAAACTCAAGTAAACTCTCTACCCTCTACCCTCAACCCTAAACCCTCTACCCTCTACCCTCAAACCTTAAACCCTAATCCCTAATTCCTCAACCCCTATACCCTCTACCCTATACATTGGACCCTCAACCCTATACCCTCTACCCTCAGCCTTAAACCCTTAGCCCTCAACCCTCAACCCTTAAACCCTCTACCATCTAATAAGCCCATAATATGGGAAAAGGCCGTCTTCAGCGCACCAGCGAAGGAGTCGTTCAAAGCACGGATTCTTTTGTCCGAGTCTTTGGGAAAGAACCAAATGAATCATCGATCTAGGAAGGAGTGGAGCTCTATATTTCTTCTAAGACAGTTGAGCGAATAGACTCACATTTATGAAGTCTATTCCTCCATCTCAAGTGGCATTTATACCCGTGGCTTCCTCTGTTAGTTGATTAGTTAGTTAGTTGTTTTTCTTTAAATAAAGGTTCCTCCTGCGTGAGTGAACAAGGTTGATCAAAAGAGAGTTTAGACTAGAGCATAGAGATACAATAGATTGTAATTGTTTACTATTATAATGAAGAACAAAGCTTTTCATTAAGTTTCTTACAAGCAACAGCCATGTATGAGATTTAGAAGTATGAATAAAAACTGATGAAGTTTTGAGTTCTATTCCTGCATAATTGGTTGATAATTGCTAAGGGGGACCACTTAGTGAGTATCTCTAGTTAACTATTTTCTTTCTGTTATTTATCTGTTAGAATTCCATTTCCGTAAGCTTTGATGCAAACTCAGTCTTAAATTGTTCCTACAGCATAAGGAATCCATCCCTGTGTTTGTTCCTGCAGCATAAGGCCAGTTCATGGTTTTTGTTTCTAGTAATTTTTATTATGATTCCTGCTTTAGTTAAGTGATGTTTAAGTTAGTAAGACTTTACTTCATGTCCCTGCATCAGAATTAGAATTCCTTTCAAGCATTTACTTCTAGAAAGTTATGGCTAAAATCAGTTCTTAGTGCACATACAGTGCCGCTACATTCCCTGGTTTGACAAATAAATGAACGACCATAAGAAGATGTTAGTCACCTACTTGAATGTCCAATTCCCAGGTTAGGATTTACCATGACTTCTATATCCTTTTATGGGCGTGACCATTTTTGGCGCCGTTGCTGGGGATGGTGTCAAGCTGAGAACCTGTCCTAACCATTTTTAGCAATAGTTTTAGTGTTCAAAGTTATAGAAATTCTTCATTCAATTAAGTCCATTACATGCATAGAAGAAGAGACTAATTTGGAAGATTCCTTCCTAGAAATTTATATATCCAAGAAAATCACCCAGAGACTGACCCAAAAATTGTCCCAGAAGAACCATATTTGGATGCTGGACAGGACCTTGTCACTTCATCTTCTTCTTCCTCGGAGGCCAGTTTGAACCTATTTGGTATACTTGATAATATTGACTTACTTGCATCACAACTGAATAACCTGCATACCCATAACAATCCACTAGCCGTTGTTGTCTACTATCCAAGAGCTAACCTAAGACCACCACCACCAAGGATGGCAGTGCCTACTTTTCCCTTTCCACTCCTTGAGTTCCATGACAATAATAATCTCAAAAATATCCCTGCTTCATTGCTCCCAAAGTTCTATGGCCTGATTACAGAAGACCCTCATACCTTCTTGTTCGAATTTGACATCCTATGTAGGAGTTATGATTATACTAGTGATGCCCATAAGATGAAATTGTTTCCTTCTACCTTAAAGGAGTCAGCCTTAAGATGGTTCATGGGATTAGGAGGCAATGCAGCAGCCACTTGGGATGAATTGAAGGAATTGTTCTTAGGAAAGTATAAGGAATATTTTAGGGGAAATGATATGAGAGGAGACGACCTCTTCAAGATGGCACAAAAGGAGGATGAAACCTTGGAGGACTATGTCTCCAGGTTTTTGTTCAGTGTGCAGAAAAATAATCAGCATGAGCTAAATGAAGAGTCTAAAAAACTTCTCTTTCTAAGGGGAGTCAATGATACCTACATGGAAGCATTAGACCTCATGGTCAGAGGAGATATTACCCAAAGTAATTGGGATGACATCAAGATAATATGTCTCAATTACTCTAGGGCAAGTATCAAGAAAGGCAAGGGATTCAAACCCTCTGTTGCCAAAGGAAGTGGCTCAGGTGTATCAAAAGGAGAACTCTCTAATCTATTGTCTAACCTCAAACAAGACATCATCAATGATGTAGATACTCAGCTAGACACAATGCAAGCTAGAAGGAAGAAGGAAGAAGCTAATGCGATGCTGGCTGAATATTGCCCTCACTGCAGACAAAGGAAGAAGGACTATAGATGCAAATCGGTGGCCAATTTGGAGGTGCACCATCTTCCTACCGAGTTCAAAACTATTGAAGGAAAGGAAGAGGTGTTATTTGTTGCTCAGCATAGGCCATGGGCCCCAAGATAAGGTATGCCTTGGGACCCCTTACAAAATTTTGGTTCATATAATAATCAATGGCAGAACCAATACCCCCCAAGTTATGGTCCATATTCTCAACAACAATGGAATAATCCTTGGCCAAATGCCTAGCAAAACCATTGGCAATCCCCACAAGGGAATTGGAAACCACCACAGCAAAATCAGTGGCAGCCTCTGCAAGGAAATTGGTAGCAGTCTAACCAATGAAGAAGAGGCCAGCAATGGTCAAATCCATCCACTGGTTTCCTGTAGCAACCCCAATAGCAATCCATTATGCCACCTCCTACACCTAATCAAGGTACCAATCCAAAGCCAACCCAATTACCGACTCAGGCCACACCCAATCCAAATAACCATCAGCCATAGCAATAGCAGAAGCAAGTCTATTTTGTTGATCCTAATCATCAGCCCGCCTATGCTCTTAACTTGAATAATATCAATTTACGTTCAGGAACTGTGTTACCCGCACCATCTCCTCCCATAATCTCAGAATTGCCATCTGAGGAAGCTGACCAAGAAGAGGATACAAATGACCTTTCCCAACCAAATGAGTCAGTTCAGATTCCCTCATTACCTAAGGCATCTAATGAAGTGTCCCCTCCTTTCCCATAAAGGTTGGAAGGTGAAAATGTTAAAAAACAAGAAGAGCCTATCTTTGACATCCTTGACCAACTAAAGCATATATGTGTGAAAATTCCCTTGTTCCAAGCAATCAAAGAGGTACCTATCTATAGTAAAGCCATTAAAGAGGCATGTCTGAAGAAACTGGGGAGGAAAAAGAAAGACCCTCAAACTGTCCATGTCATAAGCCAACTCTCTGACTTAATGCTAAGGAAGCTTAACATCACAAAATATTCTAATCCAGACAGCCCTGTTGTGGAGATCAATATTAATGGGGTGCAAATTAAGAATGCTTTAGTAGATCTTGGGGCAGCTATCAATGTCATGACAAAGGACCTGGTTGTACAACTTAGTATTTTAGACTTAAGGGCTACACCTACAATATTGCAGCTTGTTGATAGCTCAACTGTCAAACTTGATGGGGTAGTTGAAGACCTTGTAGTCACCTTGGATTTCTGGGAGTACCCTGCTGACTTTATGGTCTTATCTCCTAAGGCATCATTAGGGGGATATCCTGTCATACTAGGAAGGCCTTGGTTGGAGATCGGGTAACATAACAATATCTTATGAGTATAACAAAAGAAGCTTACCCTCTATTCTCTAGCCCAACCCCAGCCTGAGTCCAGAGAAGCTGTTTGGCTAGATTTGGGAGAAGAAGAGGAGGTGAACTCCGTGGCCAAATTAATGATGATCACTAGAGATTCTTTCATTGCACAACAAGAAGAAGAGGATATACTATCCAATATCCTGCTGAATAACTATGGTATCGAATACTTTGATTGTGAAAGGAACCCATGTTCCTTACAGACCATTCTTCCTTCGCCTACATCAGCTCATTATCCTGCAACAACTGACTTCTTACACACCTTGCTACCCCACGAGGTAGAAATGTCATTTCTGCCTGCAGTATCTATGGTTGATTTAACCTCCCAAATTGAGGTAGCAGCAGGAAAAATTGTGAGCATCAATAAAAACCTCACCAGTGAGCAACAAGAATCCATGGTTAAAATGCTTACCAGTCATAAGTCCGCTTTTGCTTGAGAATATGGTGACATCAAGGGTTTAGACCCCAAACTCTATACACATCACATATACATTAACAATGAGTTCAGACCTGTTAGGCAGCCTCAAAGAAGAATAAATCCAGCCTTGAGAGAGATTGTTAAAAAGGAGTTGTAGAAAATGCTGAATGTTGGTTTTATCTACCCAATCTCAGATAGCCAGTGGGTTTCCCCATTGGTTATTGTTCCGAAGAAAGGAGGAAGGTGGAGGGTATGTGTAGACTACAGAGAACTCAACTTGGCAACAAAGAAAGATTATTTTCCTCTTCCATTCATTGATCAAGTTCTAGATAATTTAGCTGGGAAAAAGTATTTCTCATTCTTAGATGGCTTCAGTGGCTACAATCAAATCAAAATTACTCCTGAGGATCAAGAAAAAGACTACTTTTACATGCCCTTGGGGGACTTTTGCCTACTCAATTTTGTCTTTTGGTCTCTGCAATGCTCCTGCAACTTTCTAGAGGGCAGTCATAAGCATCTTCTCAAACATATCACATGATTGCATGGAAATATATATGGATGACTTTACTGCTTATGGTACAACGTTTGAGGAAGCTCAAGCAAACTTGAAGAAAGTACTCTAGAGATGTGAAGATCACAACCTATCACTGAATAGTCAAAAGTGCTTCAAGATAATGCAAGAGGGAATAGTGCTTGGTCATTATATTTCTACTGCAGGAATACAGGTTGATCTTGCTAAGATTGAGGTTATCTCTAATCTACCCTGTCCTACCAAACAGAAAAAGGTAAGGAGCTTTCTAGGCCATGCTGGATATTATAGGAGATTTATAAAAGATTTCAGCGAAATAGCTAGTCCATTTTATGCCTTATTAACTAAGGACTCTGAATTTCACTGGACTGAGGCCTGTGACAAGTCTTTCCTGCACCTGAAGGACCTACTTACTAAAGCACCTATTCTTCAAGGACCAAAGTGGATTCTGCCCTTTCACATACATACAGATGCATCTAATCATGCCATAGGGGCTGTGTTAGGACAAAAGGAGAATTCCATTGAGCATGCTATCTATTTGATCAGCAAGAATCTACAAGGGCCAGAATTGAATTACACTATCACAGAGAAGGAGTTGCTAGCAGTAGTGTATGCCCTGAATAATTTTAGGCATTATGTAACTAGCTACCAAGTATTTGTTCACACTGATCATGTAGCAATACGGTACCTTATGAATAAACCTGTCATTTCTAGAAGGTTAGCAAGGTGGCTACTGTTGTTGCAGGAGTTTGATATCATAGTCATTGACAAGCCAGGCAAAGCAAATGTGGTCGCTGATTTCCTGTCAAGACTTCAAACAGCTACACCTAACATATCCGAGGTAATTGATGATACTTTTCCTGATGAACATCTATTCTATATTGCTGCTCATACCCCATGGTATGCAGATATTGCAAACTACTTGGCAGCCAACAGAATTCCAGCTCACTTCTCCCCAAAAGAGAGAAAGTTGCTGATTGAGAAGAGTTTCAACTTTTCCTGGATAGTCGACTGTTTGTTCTATACTAGACCAAATCAAGTCATGCGTAGGTGTGTAAGGGAAGATGAGACATATGACATACTGCATGCTTGTCATGACGAGCCATGTGGTGGCCATTTTGCCTCTAAAAGAATAGCAATGAAGGTACTAAATACAAGGTATTATTGACCCACTTTACACAAAGATGTTGTAGCATATACAAGGAAATGTGACAAATGCCAGAGAATGGGGCGACCAACAAAGACTGATGAAATGCCTCTGTAGCCTCAAGTGGTAGTAACCCCCTTTGACAAGTGGGGTATGGATTTTGTTGGTCCTATAGACCCACCATCCAATGGGAAGTCCTATATTCTAGTGTGCACTGACTATGTAACCAAATGGGTGGAGGTAAAGGCAATGGCACATACCAGGGACAACAAAATTACTGAATTTTTGTATGAACAAATCTTCACACAGTTTGGAGTTCCTAGGGAACTCGTCACTGATCAGGGAGCTCAATTCACATCAACACTGATCACAGCGTTGATGAATGATTATAAAATCAGACACAGGAAATCAAGCCCATATCATCCTCAAGCAAATGGCCAGGTGGAGGTTACTAACAAGGAATTGGAAGCAATCCTCACCAAAACAGTGAAGCTACATAAGAAGGATTGGAGCATCCATCTACCAGAAGCAGTCTTGGCCTATAGGACAACTTGGAAAACTACTACAGGATTCACACCTTTTGAGCTACTTTATGGTAAGATTGCTATGTTGCCAATTGAATTTAAACATAAAACTTTAACGACTGCTCTTCAGCTACAGATTGATCTCTCTGAAACGCAAAAAGAATGCCTCCTCTAGTTGAATGCATTGGATGAGATGTGAAAAGCTGCCCTGCAGCACACTGAAGCAGTGCAACAACAAAGGGCGAAGTGGCACGATCACCATATCAAGACAAAGCGATTTTCAGCTGGTGATTGGGCCTTACTCTACGACTCCAAATATAAGGAAAATCAAGGCAAGCTTACAACAAGGTGGCTCAGTCCATATGAAATTGAGAATGTATTTGATAACGGTTCGGTGCAGTTGGTGACAATCGACCCTGTCTGCTTCAAACTGTTGGTTAATGGGCACCGTCTTCGGTTGTACCATAAATCGGCTTCAAAAGAGGAATTCATGCAGCAGTTTGTTTCTCCTATGGCCAGTGATCTTCATGCAGCAAAGGGCTTCGGTCCTCTTCCTACAGCGTCTCTTTGACTTATGATAAAATGTCCATAATAAAGGTTTTTATGTACGAAAGCCAACTTCTTCATCATTATCCATCGCCATCAATCACTCATTCCATCCTTCTTTTCTATGTCACCCATCCACGTCATCCATCTCCCGTACCATGATCATTTATGGTTTCTTTCCAAAACGTCATTTCCGATTATGCTGTGAAATCTACCAACATCCACGGGCATTTATTAAAAGGTATGCGATATTCTTTCTATTTATCATATCATTCATTAATTTTATTTGTTCCTTTATTGCATTACGTCTATCAGTCAATTCTGTCATTACTCCCCATGCCTCGCCTATACTTCCCACATGTGTGGACACATGTCACATTTTAAGTAGGGGGCAGGGATAATTTGAAACAATTCTTTCCTTTTTGTTATGGCCACGTTCAATGAAAACAATTTTTATCGTACATGCCGCCAAATGAATGCATGCCTTATCTAGATCAATAAGTTAACTGCTAGTTAAGTAGTTCCTCGAAATCATTGCATGCAATTGTTTTTACATTATTTCTGGTAAAGCAAGAAGAGAAAGAAGCAGAACAGGGAGAAGCAGAGCAAAGAAAAGAGTTTTTGAATATTTAGAAGACTTGAAATTCAGGGTTTATAGCTGAAGCAGTTGAGAAAATGGGTGGTCAGCTTGTACATTGTGAACCTGTGGCTCATGAATCCTTGACACAAGACCCACAGATTGTGCAAGCATTTAGCATATGCGGATGGTTAAATTACTTCTTGAGCATCGATTCCTTCGATGACGAGGTTGCTTGCGAGTTCTTAAGAACTCTTTCTAAGGGAGAAGCCACAGTTTGGGGCTTGGTAGTAGCAGTTACTGAGGAAAGGATTGCAGAAATAACAGGTCTTCCTACAGCTAGTGAAGACTTTCCAACAGGAAGGGATGTCGTCTTTGCCAGGGCAGAATTCACAATGCCAGGTGATGGACCTTTGGAAATTTCAAAGCAAGGGTGCAGAAGAGTGTCTCTACCTTACCCCTATTCTGAGTATGCCTCATATATGATCAGGTACTTAACTTGCGAAGGACGCTTTTCCTTTTTGCACTCCTATCATTTTAAGTTGTTAAGCCACATAAGGCATGGATTAGCTATAAATGTCCCAAATTATTTGTTAAAACTTTTAGAATGCAGTGCTAGTGAAACCCAGAAAGGGAAAGACAATTTAGTCTCTCACCATGCCCTCATTAAAAAATTGACTGAGCGTTCCCTGAGGGATGTTTCTCCCCTTTCCTGGCAAGAATTTGTTGCCCAGAAAGGGCTGCAGCCTTCTGAGCCTCCAAGAACATTGCCTACAAGACCCAAGAAAAAGACAAAACAAGTAGAGTCTTCAAGTAGAGAAGTTGAACAAGATTCCCTTGCTTCTCCTGCAGCCATTAGAACTGAACCCTCTACCCTTATTAAAACCAGGTCTGTAAGAAGAAGTGAAAAAGGGAAAACCAAGGTAGCCGAACCACCTAGCCCTGGGCATACCCCAGGAGAAAACCCTCACACCAAGAAGCAAAAACAAGCTACCCAGCTCTCTCCTGCAGCAACGTCCGATGCCACCACGGTTTCATTATCCTCCCCTTCCAATTCTCAAACCCCCAAGCAAACTAGAAAATGAAAAAACGGCCCATGAATCTCCTGCCTCAACTGCATTACCAAGAAGAACTTCTTCAATAAAACAAAGTTAGGCTACCCCACCCTCTTCTACCCAGCCGGAAATAATTGTCATTTCTAAGGAGTCTGAGGAATTCATTCCTGAAAATTCTCAGAGTACATCTGAGAATTTCCCAGCCGACACCTCAGAAATTCCTATTGAAATGGAACAAGATACAGGGGAAGTTGAGAAAGAATAGCAAGGCCATACTGATGGGGGGAAAATGCCAAGCCTTGATGACTTGGTTGAGGCAGCTGACAGAATTTCTAGGGAATCAGAATCCCCTATTGACCAGCAACAAGAGTCTATCCTGTAGCAAGAGCAGGAGCAACCAGAGCAACCTGGAACATCCAATGCAACCCTATTATTTTCTGAAACATGCCAGACATTAGTTAGATGTAAGAAACCATTGCTAACCCAATGCTCAGAGCACCTTCAGGAAACCTGGAATCCTATGACACTTCAGACTTTGAGTTTCTGCCTTCTGGCTGAAACTCAAATGCAACAGAGTCTGTAGAAGGAAGAGAAGAAGAAGCTGAAGAAAGAAATTAAAAAACAAAAACAGGAAATCTAGGAGGTAAAGGAAAAGATGAATAAAATGATGAAGGTAGCAGGTCAGATTATGGAATGTAGGCCACCACCTAGAGTTTACGCAATGTGCCTCAAAGAGTAGTTTCTATGGTTTTAGTGGATGAGGATTTCTAAAGACCTTGACCTTGTTCCTACCACTACTAGAGTATTTTATGATGCATATCAAATGACACCTAATTGGCTAAGGAATTCCATGTTGAATGAAGCTAATTATGGAAGGCAATCTGAAGACTATGAGGAGACTGAACGAAAAGAACCTCTTCCCTTGAGATCAGAAAGCACAGATCCCAAAGAATTTATGAGGTCCTAGTTTTCTGTGGCGTATGGTTTTTATGATCCTAAAGCCAGGATGAGGATATTTGATTTGAGGAAACAAGTCTATGATGATTTCAAGCACCAACTATATTCGTTCTGGAAGCTTGCAGCTTCCAGGAGCAAAACCAGATGGGAAAGTTGACGGTTGGTTTGAAGAAGTTCGAGCCTCATAGTCCCCTGCATTTGACAGCAGCTCTCAGAGGGTCCGAAAGATACATGCAAATTGGCCTCCAGAAAAGATTTGAATTATGGATGCCACTAACATTTAGACCTCCTACTTTACTTTGGCCATTATATCCTTATCATGCCACAGAGCTCAATGAAGACATAGAGGCCAGAAGATATGAAAGATGGCAGAACTGCAAAGATTTTTACTTCAGATTTGGGACTGCATTACAAGGTCATGTAACTCCTACGGATTTCCAAGATACAACTAGGAAGACTAATGTTGGAGGACCAGCATTAGATAAAGTAGGGGGCAGATGATGAGCCCATAATATGGCTATAATTTGGATGTCATGATTTCAAATTTAGAAACTCTTGTTCTCTTTTTATGAATGTTTAAACTCTATGGTTACAAACTTTTAATGTTTATGGGTAGTATTTGATGATAAGAAATCCTATACTTTTGATGCATAAATACCTTAGCCTATCTATAATCATAGCCCTGTTTTGACTTCCCAATTGACTGGTGTGATGAATGTAGTGTTTCAATAAGTAAGATGAATTGAATGCATGTGATTAATGAAGAATTTCGTGCTATTATGAGTGCATGCATTCTTGTGCCTCTATTGCCATGTGTTCTACAGGTTGTTGGAGCTGATATGAACAAGTCAATACACAGCAGAACTCGCGAGAAAAGGTCATTTTTAGCACACCAGTGAAGGAGTCGTTCAAAGCACGGATTCTTTTGTCTGAGTCTTTGGGAAAGAACCAAATGAATCATCGATCTAGGAAGGAGTGGACCTCTAGATTTCCTCTGAGACAGTTGAGTGGATAGACTCGCATTTATGAAATTTGTTCCTTCGTCTCAGGTGGCATTTATACCCGCGGCTTCCTTTGTTAGTTGATTAGTTAGTTAGTCATTTTTCTTTAAATAAAGGTTCCTCCTGCGCAAGTGAACAAGGTTGATCAAAAGAGAGTTTAGACTAGAGCATAGAGATACAATAGATTGTAATTGTTTATTGTTATAATGAAGAACAAAGCTTTGCATTAAGTTTCTTACAAGCAACAGCCATGTATGAGATTCAGAAGTATGAATAAAAACTGATGAAGTTTTGAGTTCTATTCCTGGGTAATTGGTTGATGCTTGCTAAGGGGGCCCACTTAGTGAGTATATGTAGTTAACTATTTGCTTTCTGTTATTTATCTGTTAGAATTTCATTTCCGTAAGCTTTGATGAAAACTCAGTCTTAAACTGTTCCTGCAGCATAAGGAATCCATCCCTGTGTCTATTCCTACAGCATAAGGCCAATTCATGGTTTTTGTTTCCAGTAATTGTTATTATGATTCCTGCTTTAGTTAAGTGATGTTTAAGTTAGTAAGACTTTACTTCATGTCCCTGCATCAGAATTAGAATTCCTTTCGAGCATTTACTTCTAGAAAGTTATGGCTAAAACCGGTTCTTAGTGCACATACAGTGCCACTCCATTTCAAGTATACGTTCCCTAGTTTGACAAATAAATGAGCGACCATAAGAAGATGTTAGTCACCTGCTGGAATGTCCAATTCCCGAGTTAGGATTTACCGTGACTTCTATATCCTTTTATGGGCATGACCACCATCTACCCTCTACGCTCTACCCTATACATTAAACCCTCAACCCTCAACCCTTAATCCCTCAACCCTAGGTAGGTAGGGAAACATAGGTGAGATATAAAGTGATAAAGGGAGAGGTAGGTAAACAGAGGAAGAGGGGAGATAAATATAGGTAGAGAGGGAAGGAGATGTAAATAGAGGAGATATAGAGAGAAGTAGAGAGGGGAGGGAGGGATAGGTAGGGAGGAGATAGAGGTGAGTGTGTGTGTGTGCGATAGAGAGAGAGGGGGTTAGAGAGATACATAGTGGGAGGAAGAGGAGAGATAGAAAGTAGAGAGGGAAATAGGTAGTGAGGAGACATAGTTGAGATATAGAGTGATGGAGGGAGAGGTGGGCAAAGAGAGGGAGAGGGTAGATAAAGATAAATAGAGAGGGAAGGAGATGTAGAGATAGGTGATAGATAGAGAGAAGTAGAGAGTGGAGGGATGGAGGGATAGGAAAGGAGGAGATAGAGGTGAGTGTGTGTGAGAGGGAGAGAGAGTGAGAGGAGAGAAAATGAGGGGAGAGAGGAAGGGGGGAGAGAAAGAGAGTAGAGAGGGAAGGGGGAGAGATAGCGAGTAGAGAGTAGAGAGGGAAGGAGAGAGTAAGAGAGAAAGTGGGGGGAGGGAAAGAGAGAGTGGTAGGTAGTGGAAGGAGAGGTACGTAGAGAGGGAAGGAGAGAGGGAGGGATAGGAGGGAGAGAGGGAAGGAGGGAGAGTGAGATGGAGAGAGAGTGGTGAGATAGAGAGTTGAGAGGTAAGGAGAGAATGAGAAAGAGAGATAAAGAGAGGGAGCTTGGAGGGAGGGGGAGGTAGAAAGGGATAGGTGAGATAGAGAGAGGGAAGGAGGGAAAGTGGGATAGAGAGAGAATGGTGATTTAGAGAGGAGGGAGTGAGAGGGAAGGAGGGAAAGTGGGCGAGAGAAGAATGGTGATTTAGAGAGGAGGGAATGAGAGGTAGGGATAGAGATAGTGGTGAGATAGAGAGAAGGAGAGAGTGAGAGAGAAACAGAGTGATGGAGATATAGAGAGAGAGGTAGGTAGAGGAAGGGAGAGGAGTGATAGAGAGTAGAGAGGGAAAGAGGTAGGGAACGAGACATAGGTGAGATAGAGAGGGATGGAGAGAGAGTAATGGAGGGAGAGGTAGGTATAGAGAGGGAAAGAGATAGGAGAGATATAGAGTAGAGAGGGGAGCGAAGGAGGAGATAGAGGTGTGTGTGTGAGTGAGAGAGAGAATGGTGAGATAGAGAAAAATTTTGATTGAGAGAGAAAGAGGGGGAGGGAGGGAGGGACAATAGTGAGAGAGATTGGGAGGAGAGACAAAAAGAAGTGGAGGGAGGGTGAGGTCGAGAGAGGGAGGGAGAGGAGGGATAGAGAGAAGTAGAGAGGGAAGGATGGAGGGAGGGAGTGAGCGAGGGAGATAGAGGTTTGTGTGTGTGTGTGAGAGAGAGAGAGAGAGAGAGTGGTGAGATAGAGAGGGGAGAGTGAGAGGGAGGGAGAGAGAATTATGAGATAGAGAGGAGAGAGTTAGAGAGAAAGTGGGGGAAGAGAGGGATAAAGAGTGAGAGAGAGATGTAGGTAGAGGGAGGGAGAGGAGAGATAAAGAGTAGAGAGGGAAAGAGGTAGGGAGGGAGACATAAGTGAGATACAAAGTGATGGAGGGAGAGGTAGGTAAAGAGAGAGAGAGGGGAGATAAAGATAAGTAGAGAGGGAAGGAGATGTAGAGAGAGAGAAGAGATAGAGAGAAGTAGGGAGGGGAGGGAGGGAGGGAGGAAGATGTAGGGAGGAGATAGAGGGGTGTGTATGAGAGAGAGAGGGGAGAGAGGGAGGAAGGTAGAGAGAGAGGGAGTGGAGAGATAGAGAGTAGAGAGAAGGAGAGAGTGAGAGAGAAAGATGATACAACTTGTTGACTACTAAAATTTGACCTCCTGATTACTGAAATTTGACATGCTGATTACTGAAATTTGACTAATTCTAAAATTTTTAAGATCTTCCAAAAACTATAATTTGCATTATAACTCCTAGAGATCTGAAACCACTCTCAAACATTTTGCCTATATACATGAAATATAAGTTAAAGTATAAGAAAGTAAATTTTCATATGTAAATGTCAACTTATACTTCATGTGTATTTCATGTATATAGTTTCCCTGAAAGATAAAAAGAAGAAATTGACAAGAAAATAGAAGAAAAAAATTCAAAGTAGACCAAAACGTGAGTGCCTTATAACACGCTCGCATTTTGGAAATATTTTTTTGATTTCAAAAAATGCACATTTTTTGAACTCAAAATGTGCATGTTTTTTGAACTCAAAATGTGCACTTTTTTGAACTCAAAATGTGCACATTTTTTGAACTCAAAATGTGCACGTTTTTTGAACTCAAAATGTGCACGTTTTTTGAACTCAAAATCCGCACATTTTTTGAAATTTAAACCATAACGCGAGCACATTATAATGCGCTCGCGTTATGGGTGCTCGCATTATGGGTTTTCAAAGCTTTTTTAAAAAGTTGTCCACAAATTGGCTACCCATCTTCATACACCCGCCCTAATATATGAGCTACCGTAGTATGCCCAAGCTCCTGAGTCATAGAGTCCACCATTAAAAAGCATCCAATGGTGTTGCCAATAGCTTCATAACATGAATCCTCCCAAAACTGAAGAGGGAGATTCGGCAGATGGACCCAAACTGGTTTGGTGTTCAACAACTCTGTAAGGGGATTGAAAGAACGAGACCAAGGTCTGATGGATAGAAAATGAATCCCCCACATCCACCCCTATCCAACACACAGTCTCACTCTGCAAAGGAGGCGAAGGTTGCTAAAAAGAAACCCCTTGCACTGGGATAGAGCTCAATCTGCCTAGAGACCATCGACTTCCAGGAGATGAAAACCTAGTCATGGAGATCGAGAAGGGAGGGCCACAGGCCATTAAATCTACAAACCACGCCATGCTTTGAATAATAATCCTCATTCTCAGCAACTTCAGGTCCACATATCACTACAAGGGAATCCCGAGCATAGGGCAGAGGATGAACTTGAGTCTAAGTAGGAGGCTGAGCACCCCCTTTAGCAGCCTTCGAGAAGGACTTCACCCGGCCCGTAGAACCCCCAGCAACCAAAGCAAGAGGAGGGACATCCCCCCGCATAGAAATACCAAGGACATAGCCCACAACTCACTCAGCATCTCTAGACGGAAGAGCCCCCAGCCTGATGCCCGCAGACCGCATCAGGACCAAGTGCAACCACATCCAGAGAGAGCACAGATGCATCCTTAGGAAGCATGGCCTTCTCGGCCGCAGCGGACCATTGTAGCTCGCACACAGTCTTCATCTTTCCACTTGTTTGTAGCAAATCCAAAGGAACAGGGGGAGCCCCAGCTCCCAAAGAAGAGGGGCCCCCGCAGGACGCCTAACTCACGCCCAAACCCTATGTCTTCCCCTGCGTTATCGAGTCATTTGAAATCTCCAGTCCATTCAAAATCTTCAGACTCCCGCCCAACAACGCCATATCTTTTGGTGTGTTTACTATAACTTTATGTAGAATTTTTGCTTATAAATTTTATTTTACTTTAATTTTGTAGTGTAAATTTATTTGGAACAAAATTTATAACAGAAGTGGTGGATACATTGGATATGGTTTGAAAAATAGTAGATGCAATGAAAATTCTCTATTAAAAAAAGGATAAGAACATTAATGCAAGTTAATCATCCAATTATATAAATTTATAAGTAGAGACCTTAATGGATCAAATTTATAAAAAAATTGATGATAATACAAAAGGTTGAAAGCTCTCTACTTAAAAATTTATAAGTTGAGTTTAGAAAGCCCTACATCAAGTACAGACACATAAAATTGATGATAATACAAAAGGTTGAAAGCTTTTTCTTTATGATATTTTTCTTTTTGAAAGATTTTTAACAGTTTTTTAAGTATAGAAACTTAGTTATATATGAAATAGAAAATTTAAGAAAATTAGAAATTTCGGTTTTCCGTGTAGTTCTTTATAAATAAAAATAATTTTTATTAATAAAGATTACTTTAATAATTAGTTTTTAAATTTTATAAACAAAAAAATGTATCTAACAATTTAACATATATTTTTTATACTTTTATCTTTTTGAACATTTTTTTTTTTTACTTTATATTTATAAACTATTATTATTTATTATTGGAAAAGATTACTTAAAACAATCCTAAGTTACTTTTTCTTATTTATACAATTAGGGGAAGTAGCCCTCAATATAAAATATATATTTTTAGATCAATATCATTTTATTTAATTTTTATTCTTTGCTACTTGGAAGAATTTTGGGACTTCACAAAGTTATGTAAATTATCAAACATCACAAAGTCATGTAATTATATATGTGGGTTTCAATGCACTCTACTCAAACAATAATTCTGTTAAAGTTTAGATTAGAGCTTCAATTGAACTCACTAGAATTTAATCAAAATTCATTTGAAAGCCCCTTTTAATTCACCATTTCATAAAGTTAAAGACATTTAAGAAACTCTCATTCATTAATATAAATTGATATCCTTTTTTAATTCATCATTCCATAAAGTTAAAGATATTTAAGAAACTCTCATTCATTAATATAAATTGAAATCCTCTTTTAAAATAGATACAAACTTTGCAACAAAAAATGCATTTATTTTTGCATTAATTTATTTACTTTATTTAGATAATTTACAAGAAATTTGTAAAATAATTAGCAAATCTTATACATGGAAGGTGATAAATGGTCAACACCATTGTCACTGGTGTTGTTAAGAAAATAGTTTTCTTTGCCAGCAATTTAGCAAAGCATTCTAGAATTATTCATAAATAGATTATTACTTTACCCCCAAAGAGCCAAATGTTGCACCAAAGTCTAGGGTCTCCCATAAACTGAAATGATGCATAAACAAATCTGCACACAAAAAAATCAAACATTTTGAAATGATGGCTAAAAAATCTGCAGAGAAAAAAATTAAACATTTGGACTAATATACATATTTGCTATTGCCTACAGAGAGCCAAAAACATTCTAGAATTATTCATAAATAGATTCTCACTTTACCCGCAGAGAGCCAAATGCTGCAACAACTATTACCTACAGAGAGCCAAATGACACTCTCTCACAAACACATGATAAAGAAATCTGCACATGAAAATTTTAAAAAATTTAACAATAACTCAATATCAAAAAGTTGTACAAAAACTCTTATTTATGTGACCATAAAAACTAAAATTAAATGAGTTTGCACAGTCAACATTAAGCAACTACTAAAAAATGAGTAAGGAAACAAAGATTATGCATATGTTACATTAGAATACAAATAACATTCTTAAGAAAATTTCGAAAAAAAACAAAAAAACATTAGAATACAAATAATATTCTAAAAAAAAATTCTAAAAAATCAACTACACAATGACAATATATCTACAGATTTCTATTACACATATAAAAAGACAACTTTTACTATAGACACATTAAAATGCAACTTTTACTAATAAATACATAAAAAAGCAATTTTTTTTATATACAAGGATTCTATTCTCCAAAAATGACTTTTATTGTGAACACTTATCACATAAAAATAAAAAAATTAATAAAATATCATTAAATAAAAACAAAAAAAAAAAGAAAAGATTTTACAAATAAAGTAAATTATTACAAAATAAAAATTACATGACAAAGATTACAAAGACTTTTGAAAAAAAATAATTGCATCAGTGAGAAATATGCAGGCCGTCTGAAAGGGAAACCTTTCGTCCGTCCGAATGCAACATGGAGCCCTGTTTTTGCGTTTCTGGTAACATAGTTACCAGGTAAAACTGTACTATTGTGTCTCGCTTTACTTAAATAATATATACTTTAATTGACAAAGATAAATTTTGTTCAATAAAAATAAAACAATTACTTACAACTTTTTGATACAGATTAGGTGTAAAATTGCTTTGATGTTTGAATACTGATATTTAAGTAGAGTGATTGAGACTTCCCCAATATAGAATTAAAAATGTATGCTTACTTATTATAAAATTATTTTCTTGATAGAATAAATGCAGTGCCAGCCGAAGCTTCATTCTTGTGACAGATTGCAGAAATATTGGGTTGCTTATGTTCTCGGCTGAATTTATAGACCATAAGTTCAATGGCCGAGGAAGCGATGGAAAGTTCAGTTGGGCGGTTGGAGATAGTCCATGGGACTTCCGCTGAAGAGATTCAGAAGCATCAAATTGCAGCATCTGCTGACGAGGTCTGTTACTTCCACAAAAAAATTATATATTCTTTCGCATATCCACATTTATTATTCAAAAATGCAGAGTAATGGAAACTACATAATTCATGGATTACCTACATTTGAGTTTTAGCTATAAACATTATACATTTTTCGTAGTTTACATTCCTGGTAATCTAGTATTTGCTTGCATTACCTAATATAATTTGAGAATCGCCTTACAGAAAAGCTCGTGGAAGAAGTTTTTAGCATATGTTGGGCCAGGTTTTCTTGTGTCCATAGCCTACTTGGATCCTGCCAACTGTCAGTAGCCTTTTTCTCCTTTAGTTCTTGATAAATATTATTGTGCAATTCTGTGTCTATACCACTAATAATTTCTTCAATGGCTTGCTTCTGTTGTGTTTCTCAGTGGAATCAGATTTGGAGGCAGGTGCAAAGTATAAGTATGAGGTATATTGCAATTGTTGTGAGTTGATAAAATTGTTCAAGATTTTTTTTGGATTAGATTGTGTTGGAGTATCAATATGTTTGATTACATTCCGTGATCCATCATTAAGATAATAAAAAGTTAAAAAAGAAAGAAAAGAAAATCATGAATAAAAAGATTAATGAAAAAACTTCAATACAGTCAAATCCATAAACAATTTTGAATGAAGTGTAAAAATTTGATATCATTAGCCGATAAAACATTCATAAATTTTCCTTCTCAGATTTGGTTTAATAATCAGTGCACTATTCTTGCAGCTGCTCTGGGTCATTCTCTTGGCTTGTATTTTTGCATTGATTATTCAGTCTCGTGCAGCCAATTTGGGAGTAGCCACAGGTTAGTTTAAAATAGAATGAACTGAACAAAACCCACCCACCCACCATGTTAAGTCAATGATTAAGTCGGCAGTTAATTTCCTGGTTTGTGTTGCAGGCAAGCACCTTGCACAACACTGCAGAACAGAGTATCCTCAAAAAGTAAATCGCATACTATGGCTGTTGGCAGAAGTGGCGGTGATTGCATCCGACATCCCTGAAGGTTTGCCACTACAGATCATAAATGCACAATTATTGTCAACTGTTTTACTATTAAACATGTTTAAATGAAACAATATATATGCACCTTGAATATTCTTTTCTTTGTATTTCTCATGATTCAATAACTTCAATAAGTAACTAAACATTTTGTTGGCTTGCCCCATATTAGTAATTGGATCAGCTTTTGCACTAAATTTGCTGTTTCATATACCTATATGGGGCGGGGTTCTTATAACAGGACTCAGTACTCTCCTCCTCCTCGGATTGCAGAGATATGGGGTACTACTTTAAGTTGTTTTTCTCATCTTGGCTCTAGACATAATTTTGCTTATAAATATCAAACTTGTTCTTGATTGTTGGGAAAACCAGCTTACAAAACTATGTTATTACAGATCAGAAAACTGGAGTTGGTAATAACAGTTCTGGTATTTGCAATGGCCGCCTGCTTCTTTGGGGAGCTTGGACATGCAAAGCCCGATTCTGTACAAGTCTTGAAAGGGATGTTTATTCCTCGGTTAAAAGGAAATGGCGCAACTGGTCTAGCAATCTCTCTCTTTGGTGCCCTTGTTATGCCGTAAGCCACTGTGCATTTTCCCATGTAAACAAATTTGAAAATTTCTGCAAATCCCCAACTGAATACACAGTTTGTTTGATGGTTAGGCACAATTTATTTCTCCATTCAGCTCTCGTTCTGTCAAGGAAAATACCGACTTCTGTTTCAGGAATCAATGTAAGTAGACCATATGAAGTGAATCATATAAACAAAGATTTAGTGCAATTGAGTTAATCACCTATCTGTGGTGTTGTAATTACAAATGACAGACAGCATGCAGATATTTCTTTATAGAGAGTGCATTTGCTCTGTTTGTGGCCTTCCTCATCAACGTGGCAGTTGTTGCTGTGAGCGGATCTGTCTGTTTCAAGCCAAATATATCTTCTCAAGATGCAGATAAATGTAAGGAGATGGATCTCCTTAACGCTTCTTTCCTTTTAAAGGTATGTTTACTCCATTCTCTTCACAAAATCTTTAGCAAAACAAAATGCCTTATTTTTTTTAAGTTACTTTTATTTGCCCTGTTTCTAAGCAGAAGACTAACCAAATTCTAAGACTGAATTTTGAATGAAATTTTGTTCGACGATTCAGAATGTATTAGGGAAATGGAGCTCTAAAATATTTGCAGTGGCTTTGCTTGCGTCGGGACAAAGTTCAACTATCACTGGAACATACGCAGCTCAGTATATAATGCAGGTGAAAACCATTTTTATTCACCCCTTTGGGTATCATATTTCCCGCAAAATGTATACATTGGTAATATTATATATTTTAGAGTTTTGAGAGATGGTTTTGAATGAATAATGCAGGGTTTTCTGAACATGAAAATGAAAGCATGGAGGCGGAATCTTATAACACGGGGCATAGCAATTATTCCAAGTCTTGCAGTGGCTATTATTACTGGCAGTTCTGGCGCAGGACAACTAATTATTATTTGCTCGGTATGTTTTCAGTGATCTATAATTGCTGAACAAATATTATTGTGCAATAGGAAGGGTTACATGTTGCTTGCACACAATGTTTTTGTGTGAATTCTATTTAAGAGGAAATAGTGATATGTGTTTTGTATTTATTTATTTTAATAATGAATTAATGTTACTTATATTGGCATACAAATTCATCGTCAAATAAGGGAAAATTCATCATCAAGTAAAATTCATTGTTAGCAATTCACCGCATTAATATTTTTAATAAAATCAAAGTTTTTCCAAATATATAGTATTAATATTTTTAATAAAATCAAAGTTTTGTAAATATATATTAAACTAGCAATCGCACCTGGGGGTGCAATGGGTATGCCGAAGACCATGGCAAGTGACTTACCTTAAGATTTTGCACAAATGTGTCGTACTGTCAGCCATGCCATGCCATGCCGAAGAGAAAAAAAGGCAAAAATTGCAGAAAAAATATTACGAAACCCTACTCAAGCAGAAATATAATAAAAATGAGACGAACCGAAAGCATAAAATATTATGAAACCCTACTCAAGTGGAAATTTAATAAAAATGAGACGAACCAAAACCATTCTCCCTATAGTTGTGAGTAAAAAAATTTAGGCATGTGGCGAGGAATGTTTCAAATGCCTGAAAGTTGGCTTTTCCGGTGTGAGACAACTTTCTGGGTGAAAGTTGCTCCTTACAGAGTATGCATCCACGACTGTGCCAATTCTAGTGGCCTTCTTTTGAATATCCTTGCTCGTCATTTTTGGTAGTGGAGAATCGAACCAAGACCTCTGAAAACATGTAGTGGAATATGAAGAGCGATAGAGTGTCCCCTAAGACATAAAGTGGCGGTGTCAAAAAAAAAATTCAGGCATGATGCAAGGAATGTTTCAATTTCTCAGGCGTGAGAGAGGGGGCGGCAAGAGTAAATGCAGCAATAAAATTTCAGATGTAATTGGCATGTCCTCTCCAATTGACAACTGCAAGTGGCATGTACTCTCTGCAACCGACACAAGTGGAGACCATCGATACCAGGGACGAAGAGTTTGGAGGAGCAAAAAGCAACAACAATGAGGAAAGCAGCAAGAAGGCATGTAAACAGCGGAGAAAATGGAAAAACATGATGAACGATTGAGATTCATCTTGCATTGGTTGTCAGTCAATCTACACCATTCGTGATAAAAAGAGGTTGGGAAAGCTCAGCGTGGGATGCCTTCGGCATAAAAATATTAATGCGGTTAATTTTTAGCCATGGTGAATTGTTGTGGTGAATTTTCCTAGAGCCACTTATATTAATTGTGTAAGTTTTTAAAATATATTATAGAGAAAAACATAGAGTTGTTAAGTATCAAGAGTTATTATTGGTCTATTAGGAAGAGGTGAGTCATGGTCATCTAATTTTTATACATTAGAATTATTTTGACCATTTGAGATAGGCTTCTGACCTATAAGAGCATCGTAATTAGCTTGCACTTTGTCTAGAGGTTAATTGATAACTCTAAAAGGAAAAATAGCCAAGAAAGGATTGGGAAATTTGCCACTATCAATCCAACTAGAGGCACCTTTGTCATGGGTTTAGAAGAAACTAGAAGGTTGACAAGAAGTTTGAGACCATCAATGAGCATTGTCAATGATATGTTTTCCTTTTTAAATAATTAATTAATATTATTTATATTAATTGTGTAAGTTTTTAAAATATATTATAATATAAAAAGGTGGGTGGAATAAATCATGTTTCATAGTTTATATAAGGTGAGTTCTTAAATATTTGTTTTATAGAGAGAAATATAGAGTTGTTAAGTATCAAGAGGTTTTGGTCTTGTAGTAAGAGGTAGGACATGGTCATCTAATTTTTACACATTAGGATTATCTTGACAATTTGAGATAGGCTCCCAACCTATATGAGCACCATAATTAGCATGCACTTCATTTGGAGGTTAATTGGTAACTATAGAAGGAAAAACAGCCAAGGAAAGATGGGGAAATTTTTCAATATCAATCCAACTAGAGGCACCTTGGCCATGTGTTGAGAAGAAACTAAAAGGTTGACAAGAAGGTTGGAGCCATCCATGAGCATTATGACCTTAATCTTTTTGTTGAAAATCATGTTTCAAATATTATGACTGCTACCACATTGGCATCCTCTAGGAAGGGAATGATCCCTATTAGAAGGAGATGTTGCTATAAAACTAGCAATTGTACAAGATGCATCATCCAAGTGATCAAGAAGCACCTGTAGGTTAGCCACTTTAAATACAACTTAGATATCATGCACTTGTATTCATGCTAACACATTACAACAAATCATACATTTAAAGTACATTGAGGAATTACTACAAATAGTAAATCCAAAAAGAGGGTAAAATTCTTATCTTTCCAAATATTGAATAGGATTTTCACTTCAGAAGAATGTTATATTCAAGAGTTAGCTTAGTAGAAATTTTAGGCCAATCTCCTAGAAGGATCATGTACGAAGAAAAGGACTCTAGTTTAAAAAGCTTGAAAAAAATATTAATCCATTTGTATAGAAAATAATATTGATTTTTTCCTCATAAAAAGGTCAATGAGGATTGATAATTTACAAATCAATCAATCTAGAACGAATAAGAAAACACTAATATAGAATACAAAAAGCAAATGAGAAAGTTTCTATCAATGATTTAATCAACCAAATAATCTAAATTTTGTCCTATCATGATCTAGTAGAGGATTGAAAATCCCATCTATCATTAATCTTTTGTACCATATATAAATGTGGTGAGAGCTAATATTACCCTTTATTAGGTTTGTAATTACCATGTGCAAGATTCTAGCAGCGATAGTCAACCATACAATCTAATTTTTTTTCTACCATGATCTAGTAGAGGATTGAAGATCACATCTATCATTAATATTTTACACCATGTATAAATGTGATGAGATCCAAAAATACCCATTATTAGGTTTATAATTACAAAATGAAGTAAACTTTAAAGTGTGCTTTAGATAAAAAAATTGAATTGAGAAGATATTGCATTTTTTTGGAAATGATCTTATAAAATAAATTGAGCAAGGTGATCAAATGCCTATTACAAATATCTTCTACATATATAGACTTGGGTATGAACCTATGATTTATTTTGTTGATAATATTTACTAAGGTATTTGAATTATATGCTTCTAGATGAACACTATAGAGATCATTAATAAAACCATATTCGAAGGAATTTATTAAAAATAATTTAAGGGAATTTATCAAATCTTGGAGATTTATTATTGGTCATGGGGAACATAGCCTTATGAAAGTATTATTAAGTTACAAATTACTCACATAAAACTCAATAAGAGGGAGAAACCTACTAGGGGACCACCCAGATGCATTATTGAAGATCATTTGATCACTCTAAAGATTGATTCTAGGCTTTGAAAATTTATTTTCGTATTGCCAAGAAAAGGCCTATACAATGGTAGGAATATCCTCAGAGAGTTTATATCCATATATGATGTTCTTGATCACTTGATAATCATGGAAAACTCATAGAGATTGAAAAAAATCGAGACTTTATCCAAAAGTTTAAGCTAGTGAAGGTGGACTTTGATTTGAGCTCCTTTAGTACATAAATTATCTATAATATGATTTGGTTAATCAATCTTGACACACAAAAAGTTGTAGAGACAGATAAAAAAACTAATTTTTCAACTCAATGGTAGCAAGGTGGAAGTTAGTTGTTGTGGGTCTATAATCTCAATGGTGGGAATATGCTAGCTATAACCCATAAATATGAATAAATGGAGAGGTATACTTTAGTGCATTATTCCACAGCTCAATCTATCTAGTATGATGTTATGGATGTGCTTGTGAATTCTAGACATGATCTAGATATAAACAAGGGAAGGTTGATGACTCAACAAACAGGCATTTACAAGTTTTTCTCTTTAGGATTTTAAAATTGTCATTAAATACAAAATTTTATTAGAAAATTACTAGAAATGAAAAGACTTGAAAGGCTCAAATGGAAATGAAACATTGTTGGAAAATCGGGAGAAAAAGGATTAGGTTGGTCCATCATTGGTCTATCCATCCTTTTAAGAACCCATTTAGACTTGGAGTGAAGGTTTTTCCATGCATGCCAGATATTTTAGTTGTGAAGAAAACCAACATTGGTATAAAAAGGGCCCTATCTATTATTTGTGTTTAAAAAAAGCTTCTTGTTTTCTAGTTATTGATAACATAGATTACTATTATTGTTAGGTACATCCTCAAAAATATTAGAATCCCCACACACAACCCAAACAATAGTAAAATAAATCGACAATCCAACACCAAAGATCAAATCATTCGACAAATTATTTAGAGCATAAACATTAATTACCATAATCATTCTGAGTGCCTCATGTCTCGTGAGCTACCTTGTTTGGCCTTTGCAACTATTATGTAAAAGGGTGTGGGCCCTTCTCAACTTTAATTTAATCAAAACATTAATTACCATAAAGAAATTAATCAATATTAAAGAGAATCCAAACACTCTATTTTTGGGGTCACACCAATCCAAATGACATTTAGAGGAGATAAAAGTAATAATTCCACCACATTCTACATTATTTTTTCGTTAAATAATAAATGACAAGCCAACCAAATAATATGACAAACAAAAACAAAAAATTCTAAAATTCTAACCTCTTACAAGTAAAGAGTATACAAGTTTGTACCTCTTTGTCAAACATCTCACATTGTATGTTTTTTTTTGTTTTTTACCAAACCTTGAATATTCCATTGGAGAAGGTTCATTCACAAGGCATATCATCACTATTAAAATCATCCATATATATATTATTTCTCCATCTAATGATGGGTTGAAGCTTACCAAGTGAAAGACTAGTGTAAAATTACTCTACTTATTCAATACATATGTTCTATCATCTAAGCTTCTAGTTGGAATTTTTGGACATCTTAAAAGCAACCCTAGGAGAATAGGCTTGAAATTTTATGTGAAAAATAATATAGTAGCTAGAAGTGGAATTTGGTTTAATCTAGGTTTACTTTCGTCCTTAGAAGACTCTCCCTAGCATGAACTAAGATTAATGTCCTCCCTTCTATACACATATTTTGAAACTATAAATGCTAGAACATTTGAAGGTGGTCCATTATTAATAGGCATGGTGTTTTTACTATTTCTATTATTCTTGTGATTCCCAACAATTATCTTGTCCTCTTTATTTTTTAGAGGAGGACCTCACAAGGAACTCAAGACTTGTTAACTCATTCTCTTAGCATGCTTGTAAATCCTCCATCCAAAATAAAATATAGTAAATTTTCTATCCATTTACAAACATTATCAAATTTTGAAATAGGAAAAACTACATCATTTATGATTTCTAAAGATAAATCTCGTAAAAGAATTATAAAATAAAAGTTTGAGGTTGAATTTTGGGATGAACAATTTTCCTGCAATTTTAAATCAACGCCAAAATTAACTACTTAAGTACTAAGATTTGAATTCATTTAAATGGGAAAATGATTTTAAGAGAAAGAAAGAAAAGTCACTTGCAATAAATATCAAACCCTATAATATTTCCTACTGAAAGAGTAGAGCTCTATAAACATGAAAACTAACATGCACATGCAAGATTTGAAGTTTTAGATATCTCAAACAACAAATAAATCAAAATAATACATTAAATATATATATATATATATATATATATATATATATATATTATTATGTAATACTTGTTAAAAGTAATATCAAAGAGAAAAAACATGAAATTACTAATTGTTACATCTATGTTTTATATGCACACTTTGATTTTTTATTGTTTAATTTAAATACTATTTTTATATATGGCATTCCTATTTAATGTTTTCATGTGGCTTGTTTAGATGATCTTGTCATTCGAGCTACCATTTGTTTTGATTCCTTTGTTGAAGTTCAGTAGCAGCAAAATAAAGATGGGACCTCATGAGAACTCAATTATAGTAAGTAACAATATATCTTTAAAAGCATAGTAAGAATTTTATTATTATATGGTTCTTTAACTTTCAAAATCTTGGCATATTGTAGGTTACAGTTTCTGCTTGGTTCATTGGAGCAGCTCTCATAGTCATAAATATGTATTACCTTAGCACAGGATTCGTAGGTTGGCTAATTCACAACCATCTACCAAAGGTGGCATCAATATTTATAGGATTAGTGGTTTTTCCAATTATGTTAATTTATGTGATTGGAATTTTATATTTAGTTATTCGAGCAGATCAAGAAATCACTTATATAGCACCAAAAGATTCATTAGAGAATAAAAATGATGTACAAAATCAATTATAGATGTAACTTCTATTTTTCAATAGATCCAACAAAATCTTCACTTTTGTGTTTCTAATAATATCTTTTATTAAAAATTTCATGATTTTAAATTTATAATATTTAAGTAAATTAAGCAAGGTTAGATGATACAATGAAGCCATTGAAAACTATATGTAATGGTCATGGGATGAAATCATTAGTTTCAACTATTGCATGAGTAGGGCTTGCTCATGTGGTTGAAGGTTAAGGAATAATGTAATTATGTTCTCAAAAAAGAAATCTCAACCAATATTAATATCTTTTTATCAAAAAATGACAAGATCAAAATTGATATAAACTAAATGTAATTAAATTATTATAATTATGAGATGCACTACAGTTTTTACAATTTATATAAATATAATTATATAATTAATTTTCAATTAAAAACCATAAAAATATACTTTAACTAATAATAAAATATAGATCTTTTATTTTAATCCATCTTAAGAGGTGAAATGGAAAAATGAACCCAAAATTCACTACTAGATAGCTTATATGATTATAAAATTAATTGGTGTAAATTATAAATCTAACTTTTTATTTACCTTTGAACCATGTAATAGAGGCATAAATAAGAGTAAAAAGTAACGTACTACAATTGAATATCATGTTATATATTTTTAAAAAAATTAAATAAATTTATATAATTATATTTTTAATTGATATATATATCATAGTTTATTTTATTTCTTAAATAAAAATCTCTTTTATATTATAATTTATTTATGATTATTTTAATTAATATTAGAAACAATTTAGAGTAAAGTGTTAAATTAAACATAGAAATAAATAAAAGATATTTAATTAAAAATTAATGTAAATATATTGTGACATGAAAATAATCGATTTATTGATATGTATAAAAATTATGATTAATTAAATGAAGGTTTTTGAATCTAATAATCACTTCATATCATTATGGGTCACTTATGTACAACTATGGAACTATTTTTGTGAAGTGTGGATCTAATTCAAAACCATGAATTTGAACTTGAGTATATGAATCTAACATTTTTCTAAAGTCAGATACTTTTGTTTTAGTGGACTTATATGTATAAGATCTATCTTACTTTCCTACTAATGTTTTGAAACACATTTCAGGAGTTTTCTATGTAGCATACGTTATCTCTTAATCAAATATTTGAGATACTAATTTTGACAACTTTTATAGAAAAGATAAAAATTCATGAATTTATGGAAGGAATGTTGTAGATGTGAATACAAAGAGGTAATGTAATAATGAATATTTCAGTAATTCTTTTTAGTGATTATAATATAAGTATAAATTAGAGTTAATCATTTATGTACAAATGAATTAGAAAATTAGTCTTTAAATATAACTTCAAACCTGTGACAAGTGAAAAAATCATGCTTTTATTTGGCACACAATGGATAGAAGAAAGGATTATGTTTTCCAAACTTTTGAATTCAATTTAAATAAATATTTTTTTAAAATAAATTTTGTAAATAATAATATGGACTTGGAATCACTACAAATTATTTATTTCAATCTAGGTAGGAAAGGAGGAAATTAAGGATTAAAGGATTAGTTGTGGGGAATGAGTGTGTATAGAATTAGGTAAGGTTCAATTTATGTGCTAGATCTTAGTAGAAATCATGTCACTTATGCACTTTCTATTGAATAAGAAATAACTAAATCAAAGTGAGTCTAAAATAAAGGGCAAATGCAATTATTAGAATTTTCACCATTATATTCTCATTTAGACTTGCATGTAAACTACCATGAAGATATATGTCAAATTAAAATCAAGTGGCCAACCTTAAAGTAAATATATACTCAAACACCCATAAATATGATACAAATAAGGATATGGATGCCACTTTGATATATGCTATCTTAAATATTGAGTGGTCTATCTTAAATTTTACTAAAAAATTAATAAAGAATATTGTATAGGAATTTTAAATAATCATGATCTATTTATGATCAAAAATGATAAAGAGATGGGGGTGGGGATGGAAAGAGTGCATGAGGAATAGGGGTGGGCACAAGGAGAGGAGAGGGTGTATCACCCATGGGAACAACATCAATAGGTAATATCTTAGACTAACAAAATTAAAGTGGTAGTATATGAAAATGGATTTGATAATAAAGTAATCATTATAGAAATACTCAAGAAAGTAACATTAACGAGATTATATGCCTTTCCAATTAGTTGCATGGAATTAATGTAATTATTTTAGATTATAGATTAGATTTAAAATGCTTAAAATGATATAAACATGGGAAAATTCAATGATAATATATGAATGTAAGGATATCAATAATGATCCCTCTACTCAACCATTATAAAATAAGAAAAAACCCCAAGATGATATTTTTTATAAGGTAAAACAAATCATTACCCCTTTCAATAGATATGCTAAGCGCAACTACACACCATATCAAAGTCTCACTTTTGATATGTACTAGAATATTTTTCAATTTTTGTTTGATAAGAAATGCAACATAATTGAACTAAAGTATATAAGAGATAACACGTAAACTTTATCTTTAAATTCTCTAGTGCAACTAATAATATCTAGATAGATTATTTTCAATTTAAAAAATCTTATATAATGACAATTTGTGTTTCATCTTATTACTATCTAAATGAATATTCATGAAAGATTTATCAATCACTAAAATAATGAATAAAACTTCATTATACTAAAAATATATAAAAGAAAACACTTCATATACTTTATCTAGTTATTCTCTAATCCAACTAGTATGGTAGATGTATAATTTTCAATGCACAATAACATCTTAGATCTTGATTTCTCACCATGCCACTATATAAATGAACATGTAATCATTTAATAACTATGTAAGGTTTATCAATCCTAAAAATAACGAATACATAATCAATCTCACGTGTAAGGTTGTCACAACCTAGTTGTTGTTAAGATGATGAACCCTAAGTTTTACACAAGCCATGGAAATAATTATTCAATTAGAATGCCTAAATATATGGATTCACATGTTTTATGCTTATTTTAACATTGATTTTTTTAATTAGAAAAGACATTGATTAATTATATACTATCAATTTGATTGATGTATTGTGTGGTTGAAGCTATTTTTCAAAGATATTTAATGATATTTCAATTAAGATATAATAGAAGCATCCAGGTGAATTGGCGATCTACATCACTCAAAAACATTTCGATGTTGATTTCATTTGTTTTGGTCTGATTTTTGTTGATGTTGCATTTTTTGTGTTGTAGTCAGTTTCCAAAGTTCAATTTAAATTTAGTTCAAGTGGTTGATTTTGACAGAGATTGAACGGCATTGTTGACATTGGTTGATATAGTGATATATATTTTGATATGCATTTGAAGCTAGATATTTGTTGAAGTAACTTTCATCTTATTTCCAGAGTGTTACATAGAAAAATATTATTCCTATTTTCTTTAGAATGTGAGAACAAAAGACTGAAGCAGCACATATGAAAGGATATACATATTTAAAAAATGAATATTCAAACTCCACGCAGCTTGAAGTATTAGTAGGTGTGGAGAGGATATAAAAAAAATCAATGCCAGGGAAATGAGGATAGCAAGGGATCGCGACTGGTACACCAAAAGAAATAAAATGCAGATGAAA
The DNA here is from genome assembly GCA_007115665.2 of Sequoiadendron giganteum. Classification (NCBI taxonomy): domain Eukaryota; kingdom Viridiplantae; phylum Streptophyta; class Pinopsida; order Cupressales; family Cupressaceae; genus Sequoiadendron; species Sequoiadendron giganteum. Next base: position 764,198,746 of record CM021100.1, read on the forward strand.
CAGTAGAAGTGGAGCAAAATATGCATAAAATGTAGGCAAAGAGTAAGCAAAACATAGATAACTTAAATTTAAATGTGCAAAAGGTAGTGCAATTACACAGAAAATTGAGGAGTATATTAGTGGGTGGATGGAGTGCAAAACAAACTAGGAAGATTGAAAGAGCAGAGAAGCAGCGAGAAATGCTTGAACAGAGGAAATTATTATTCAAATGGAATTTACAGATTATTAATTGTATCTCACCTGTGTAATGAGAAATAAATAAATCATTGAGTTATCTCTGTGTGTTTTAGTGTCAATTATAATATTATAGAATTTGCATGTGTTTGTAATTCAAGTATTTTTCTGTGTTCGGTATTTTATTGAATTATAAGACTCATGAATTTCGACTGCATGATAACCACACATAAAAAGAAATTCAAAATCAAACATATTTTAGTCAATAGCTAAATCAAATACTATGCCAACTAAACATTAATATGTATGGAACAAGCTATTGCCCTCATCCAACTATAATGACATAACTCAATCTACTAGCTTATATGCAAGATTGGAAATTTTATTATCCTTAACTAAATCAATTCATCCGAGCACAAATGATCTTGGACTTGAACAACTATGATAGACAAATCAATTAAAATTACTCACAACAATCTTAACTTTGAGTTGAAAAAAAAAAAATGCTATTCCTTTAAAAATAATACAAATTCTTATCAAGATCATGCTATTCTAATTATTCCATCTAAAAGTGAAATACTTGATCCAGTTGAATTTGTTAATGACTCTGATAGTGAAATGACTAGACACATTGATAGAGCTGATGCTAAACAATAAATGATTAAAATTACAAAATAAATATTAATATGGATATTGACAATTTTATAGTGGATCAAAGAGATGGAATAATAAATGCATATACATATAATATAGAGAAAGATATCAATTTAACTACATATGAAGAGAATAAATATTATGATTAATATCTAAGAACAAAAATTTATAACAAATAATATGGTCGGTCATAAACACATCAATCCTACACCCAAACCATGTTGAGATTTGAACTAAATATTTCAAAGGTGATTAACACTTGAGTTAAATTACGACAAGAATTTTTTGGATTTTTAGTCACATTTGACTAAATGAGTTTACATGACAAATGCCAATTCAATAACATGATTGAACATGGATAATTTACAATTACTAAATTTATCATGAGTTTGTATGTCTCTTGAGGAAATGTTGAGTCTCATGGTTGATAAGAATGATGGATTAGCATATATAGAATTTGAGAGATAAAGAGAATGATTTTGTTCCATTGAGTGAAGTAGTTCATAAATGCATTTGAGCTATTAAAGTGAAAGAAAATTATGATTCTTTAAGGTTCCTCTAATGTGGTATACAATTCAATAGCACTCAAATTTGATGAATTATCAATTTGTGATTCTCGTACACTCAACGACTAAGTGTGAAAGAAAAGATAAAATGAATTAATATAACCTATTTGATGCCAAGTTTAGTGGTAACTATGTTTGAAAAAATGAATCAAATAAGAAATATTCTTTTGAGAATGATAACATGCAATCAATGAGATTACTTGAATTACAAAATTACAACATTATGATTGAAGATTTAAGGTCAAGCATTTTCCTAAATGGAGAGCCACATTCTCTCTGTAGTGGAGGAGAGAATAATGGTATTGTTGATCTATTGGTACCCATGTGACAAGGTTGCCAAAAATATAGTGATTCAATTGTCATTGATTCACTTTATATATCTTCAAATTTAGGTACACATGTTGAATACAATCATTATCCAAACCCGCACACTCAATAATTTGACCTAGTTTATCTTAAAGCTAATACCATAACTATCTAATTGGATGATTTCAATCACAAGCTTGAAAAAATAATTTATAAATAATTTTGGTTGGAAGAGACAAGGGACTTATCCTTGTTTGAATTTAATATCTATAACTGAACCGTGGGAAAAATAGGGGGTTAAAATGTCACGATTCTCCCTAGGTCATTCAATAATGTCCTAGGATCCCAAATTGGATTGACTATCAACCCAAAGGGTGAGTCAATTCTCAACAAGGAAGACCTAGGAGGGGGTTCTTTAAACTCTGAGGGGTTCACCACCAAGCAAAATCTTGGAAAAGACAATTTAACATTCAATTCACAAAAGCTAGTAATGCAAGCTAAATGATGAGTGCAAATGATGAAATTATGCGACAAGTTATGTTGTGTGTACCTAGGAAGTCTGGAAATGTGATGAGGATTCCAAGGAAATGCAAAAATGTTGTCAAAATATGCAAGGGAGGACTAAGATGTACTTACAGTTGTCTTAGTCCCGCTACTATTTTTTGGGGGAAATGCAGAATCTTCGGATCTACCGGAATTGGATCTGAAAGAATCTCTGAAAATAACCCTCGGGAGGACTAAGACACCCTAGGTAGTGACTTAGTCTCGTCTGGAATTTCTGAAATCTCTAAATATGATCCTGAGGTCCAATGTCTACACTTCCTTCCTCATAAATCTTAGGTCTTGAAACTTCTAGAGTTGTCCTATAGGTGAGTTTTTGTGAAGATGGCAACTTTGCAATGCAACTTTGTACTTCAAATGATCTTCAAGTCTTCAACCTAAATCTGCAAACACAAACATGCAAGAGAGGAAAAACTTGTTTTTGATAAGATAAGTAGCATTTACAGGGTGTTGTACCCTTCACACAGAAAGCCCAAAGGGCCAAAGGAAAGCATAGTTCAAACAAAACATGAACTAGAAGAACAAACAAAAAAAGATGACAGATAGTTGTAGAACAACCAAAAAAAATTAGACAACCCCCGAAATAGAGGGGTCAAAATTGACTCCCCAAACCCGAGGCCGAGAAGAGGCAATGGATTTAGGGAGACCCTTCTTCTTCCTCAACACAACTGACCAGGAAAGCTTCGAATCGGGGACTAACGAGCAAGGCGAGGGGAGTGGATCCTCAACAGCCACCACAGGAGAGGAGCCACCACGCACCAAGGGAGTCGGTAGTGAAGCAGTGGATATAGGAGCAAACAAAAGTCCAGTAGAGTCGATCAGTGAAGGACATGCAGGTTCTGACAGTTCAGCGACAGTAGAAGGTTCTAACGGAGCAGAGATAGTAGAAGGCTCCACAAAAAGGATAGCCAGAAGAGGGTCTTGGGAAGTCATGGGAGGGTCAACCTCCAAAGAGGAACTAACCGAAGGAACTCCCAAAGGAGGAGAACTCATAGAGGAAAAACTTGTTGATTGTTAGTAAATAGGGGTTTTCCTTGGTCAAACCCCTTGTTGGTAATTAAACCTTGGAATGAAATGAAATAATGAATGAACAAATTATTATGTTGCAACTCACCAAACACTTGCTGTGAAATCTGCAAACTTATGTGAGGAGGCTAGCTTGAATGTAGATCTTGAATCCAATGAATGCTTGATAGATCTTGACTTTAATTTCTTGCTTGAATCAAAACCCTACATGACAAATGTTAGCTCAAAAACACACACGATGCAAGAATATCTTTGACATGATGATTGAATCTTGATGATGGCTCCAGATGCTTGATGAATTTCTCTTGAATTTTTTTGATCTCATAAACTTTCCTTAGGAATGCTCATGGGTAAAAGTACAAACCTGTGTCACACTTTGGGCCAACCGTACGAATTCTATCGAACTTGTTTCGACCAAAATGTTTCCAGTCGAATAGGATTCAGCTGAAACCACGTGGTGATGACATGGTGCCTATGTGGCCTCGCCATTTAGGCCGAGTGGGTTTCAGTCAAAACCTACTCGGCCGAATACCTTCCGGTCGAATAAGGAGGATATAAAAACAAAAAAAATATTGGGGTTGGGCGTTTTGGATGTTTGCTCAAAGAGATTGCAGCTGGAGATAGCTCAAGCGAAGATCTCATCTACATAACTGAGTTTGAAGCTAGGTTCCCTTCATTTGGTTTCTTGCATTTCATTTGTGAAGTGCTTGTTTCGTTTGTGAAGTGTAAAATGTGTTTTATTGAGGATTCTTCATGATGCAACTGTTAGGGATTTGTTTTTAGGGTTTTTTCTATATTGCAGTTTTCTTAGCTAAATGTTGTTTTTCCCATGTTGTTTTTGATAAGGTCATTTTGTCAACTCATATAAGGGTTTGAGTTTCGAAATTACAGTGTTTTTGTTCCCTGTAAGGGTTTATTTTTAGAAAAAATCAAAAAATAAATTTCTAATGTGCAGTTTCTGCATAAGGAATCTAATAACTATGGCATGCAAGTTTTTCTTATGAATATGATAATAGGGTTATGATCTAAAAAATAGTTGCTTGCCCTAAAATTCCAAAATTGTTCTAATGCTAGGAATGAGAAGCCCTAGATCTGCCTTCTAGAGATTGAACCACAACATGCTTAATACGAGACCTTCAATTCAAAAACATCAATTGGGGTGAAACCATTTGTTAACATATATTCAAAAGCTTTTATGGAGGATATGAATAAACCATTTAGGGGAACATGTTTTGGATTTCTCACAATGGGTACCAAAATTTATATGCATTAGTACTATACCATTATCTTATCTATGAGACATCTCAAATGTGTTATACATTTGTGTCCTCCATCTGGATTAGGTCTTTGTTTCGAATGTAGGACATATGACAATTAAATTTGATTTCCAGTTCATTCTTTCAAGATTGGTGCTATTCAGGAATAAGTAGGACTTATTATTTTGAAATATGATAATCTTGTATCTATTGAATTTGATTATTTATTGCAGAGAGCCTTCTTGTTGACAATGTGATTGCTAAGCAGTGTTGCATTCACTAATCATCCAATATGCAAGTTTGAAAGCTTATATGATTTTTTATGAAGTTTGAAAGTTTTAGTTTTTTGTATTAGATTAAAGCATAAATAGGAATAAAAAAGATATCTAAACACTGCTAATCGAAAGCCTTAATTTATTAAGAGTTGATGTGCTTGAATATTTCTAAACAATGATAAAGACTTGCATGGTTTAATTTAACTTTAAATTGTGCTAAATATTTAGTTATTTGCCCATTTGGTATTTGTTTTCACTCCTTGGTAACTAAGATTAATAAGATATTTGACAATATATTGAAAGCAATATGATAAACAATTCTAATTTTAACCAGTTGATCCTCCCCAAATGAAAACTGATGATCTTTAAAAAAAATGGTTGTAGAGGACTAAAACAAAATTTGATTGTAATAAAGGTTCCTTTATTTAATTATATGAGAAAACCAAACATAATGAAAACCAGAGACATCAGTAGTTTACCTTTCACATGCAGATAATTTAAACTCCAATGTTTGGCTATAAAAGGTGATGAAATTATCTCAGTGACACATGTTCAATAGGATTTGTATTAAAAGAACAAGAATGCCTAAGGATACCTAAGAGAGTTTGATTTTAAGTAGGTGGTGACAATAGAAAAACTTAAAAAATAAGTATAAAAAGGATCTGCTAAAAAATGAGATCAAAAGAGCACCCTCATTATATTTTCCTATTGCTTTTAACTAATTGTAAAGGGTAGGGAACTTCAAGGATATAGTGAAATGTTGTAACTTGTAAGAGACTTGAAAAAGTGGACTCTTTGATATAGTTTGCAAATAAAAAAAATTTAGTTCATGTAACCATCTCAAAATTGGACTTCATCTTGGTTCATAGTTTTGAATAATACAATTAGATCTGTTGAAAGATATATTACACAACTAACTATAGTTATGGAGAAAATAACTTGTGATTCTATGTACAAGAAAACCAGACATAATGAAAACCAGACACGTCAGTATTTTACCTTTCACATGCAGATAATATAAACTCCAATGTTTGGCTATAAAAGGTGATGAAATTATCTCAATGACATAGACTCTACTATTGAGTCATTATTTGACGAATCATAGTCCAAGTAAATGAAACCCTTTTGTACACAAAATTGTGAGCATACGAGAACAACCTAACCCATATAACCTATGCTAGTCAAAATCTATGAAAGACTTAGAAATTAAGCAAAAGAGTTAGTAAATATTGATGAAAAAAATGAAAGTTCACCAACACCACCCTTGTTGCAAAAAGTGAAGCTAGTTATAGTAGAAATCTTGGTGTCTAAAACAATGTATTTAAGGATGTGGGCCTAGTAGAAATTATAGATATGACTTACAACTCTAATTTTATGCATTATGAAATTATAGAGTTGTAACTTGTCATCCTAAACCATATATAACCTATGCTACTCAAAATCTATGAAAGACTTAGAAATTAAGCAAAAGAGTTAGTAAAAATTGATGAAAAAAATGAAAGTTCACCAACACCACCCTTGTTGCAAAAAGTGAAGCTAGTTATAGTAGAAATTTTAGTGTCTAAAACAATGTATTTTACAACTCTAATTTTATGCATTATTAAATTATAGAGTTGTAAATTTTCATCCTAAAATACATTGTGCTAGGAACCAAAATTTCTACTATAACTAGTTTCACTTATCCATTATAACTCCAATTACTAAGGGTAGTAATTGGAGTTAGTAGTAATTGGAGTTATAATGGATAAGTGAAACTAGTTATAGTATAAATTTTGGTGCCTACAATGTATTATAGGATATGACTTACAACTAGATATAATTTCATTTCATTGCATTATTTTATGAATATATTTAAGTGATGCATTTAAATGAAATTATAGCCATACTCTTACATTAAGTTGTAAGTCATATCCTAAAATACATTGTGCTAGGCACCAAAATTTCTATAACAAGTTTCACTTAGCTATTCACATAACTCCAATTAATACACCCTTTCAAGATTATTTCAACAAAGTATTTGATTGATCATATATTGTATTCAATGTATACCATCATCGAGAATGGCGAAAAGGGCCAATTATTATCCTTCCAAATTATTTTAATAAACTACTATTTAATATTATTTTGTATTTGATTGATCATTTAATGTATTGAATGTAGAAAAACTTGGGTTCAAAATGTATTTGTAGACTCTCTTTTACATATCAATCTTCAAACGTAGTCAATTCACTTAACATGCAAAATGCCAATCAAATGTAGAAGAATATTAAATAACAATTATTGAAATAATTTGGAAGGGTAATAATTGACATTTTTAGATGCTTCACACTAAATGAATGTTTAATAGGTCATGCTTGGTGATGGTGTACATTCAATACAATAATTGATCAATCAAATACTTTATTGAAATAATCTTGGAAGGGTAATAGTTGGAGTTATGTGAATAAATAAGTGAAACTAATTATAGTAGAAATTTTGGTGCCTACAATGTATTTTATGATATGACTTACAATTAGATATAATTTCATTTAAATGCATGATTTTATGAATATATTTAGGTGGTGCATTTAAATGAAACTATAGTCATACTCTTACATTAAGTTGTAAGACATCCTAAAATACATATTTCTAAAATACATTGTGCTAGGAACCAAAATTTATACTATAACTAGTTTCACTTATCTATTCACATAACTACAATTAATACCCTTCCAATATTATTTAAATAAAGTATTTGGTTGATCATTTATTGTATTCAATGTATACCATCATCGAGAATGGTGTAAAGGGCCAATTATTATCCTTCCAAATTATTTTAATAAACTATTATTTAATATTTTTTTGTATTTTATTGATCATTTAATGTATTGAATGTAGGAAAACTTGGGTTCAAAATGTATTTTTAGACTCACTCTTTGGCATATCAGCCTTTGAACGTAGTCATTTCACCTGAACATGCAAAATGTCATCTAAATATAGAAGAATATTAAATAACAATTATTGAAATAATTTGGAAGGGTAGTAATTGACCTTTTTAGATGCTTCACACTAAATGAATGTTTAATAGGTCATGCTTGGTGATGGTGTACATTCAATACAATAATTGATCAATCAAATACTTTATTGAAATAATCTTGGAAGGGTAGTAGTTGGAGTTATGTGAATAGATAAGTGAAACTAGTTATAGTAGAAATTTTAGTGCCTACAATGTATTTTATGATATGACTTACAATTAGATATAATTTCATTTAAATGCATGATTTTATGAATATATTTAAGTGGTGCATTCAAATGAAACTATATTCATACTCTTAGATTAAGCTGTAAGTCATATCCTAAAATACATATTTCTAAAATACATTGTGCTAGGCACCAAAATTTATAATATAACTAGTTTCACTTATCTATTCACATAACTCCAATTAATACCCTTCCAATATTATTTCAATAAAGTATTTTATTGATCATTTATTGTATTCAATGTATACCATCATCGAGAATGGCGTAAAGGGCCAATTATTATCCTTCCAAAATATTTTAATAAACTATTATTTAATATTCTTTTGTATTTAAATGATCATTTAATGTATTGAATGTAGGAAAACTTGGGTTCAAAATATATTTTTAGACTCACTCTTTGACATATCAGCCTTCGAACGTAGTCATTTCACCTGAACATGCAAAATGCCAATCAAATATAGAAGAATATTAAATAACAATTATTGAAATAATTTGGAAGGGTAATAATTGACCTTTCTAAATGCTTCACACTAAATGGATGTTTAATAGCTCATGCTTGGTGATGGTGTACATTCAATACAATAATTTATCAATAAAATACTTCATTGAAATAATCTTGGAAGGGTAGTAATTGGAGATTATGTTAATGGATAAGTGAAACTAGTTATAGTAGAGATTTCGGTGCCTAGCGCAATGTATTTTAGGATATGACTTACAAATTAATGAAAGAGTACGACTATAATTTAAATGAACACCACTTAAATGTATTCATAAAATCATGCATTTAAATGAAATTATATCTAGTTGTAAGTCATATCCTAAAATACATTGTAAGCACCAAAATTTCTACTATAACTACTTTCACTTATCCATTCACATAACTCCAATTACTAAGGGTAGTAATTGGAGTTATGTGAATGGATAAGTGAAACTAGTTATAGTAGAAATTTTGGTGCCTAGCACAATGTATTTTAGGATACGACTTACAATGTAATGTAAAAAAGTATGACTATAATTTCATTTAAATGCACCACCAAAAGATATTTATAAAATCATGCATTTAAATGAAATTATAGAGTTGTTTAAGTCATATCCTAAAATACATAGTAGGGACCAAAATTTCTACAATAACTAGTTTCACTTATCCATTCACATAACTCCAATTAATAGCCTTCCATTATTGTTTCAATAAAGTATTTGATTGATCATTTATTGTTATTTAGTATTCTTTTGTATTTGATTGATCATTTATTGTATTGAATGTACACCATCACCAAGAATGGTATTATACATTCACTTAGTAAGGCATCCAAAAAGGCCTGGATGTGTGTAATGACAAAAGGATAAACACTTAAGATGCATGATTATCTCCTTATCCTTACTTATATAGATGCATTATACTTAATAATACAATCTTATCCTATATTATACACTTGTATGATTGTTATTTGGAATTTAGAGATACCTTGCAATTTTAAATCATAATATGTGATATTCTTTGTTTAAGATTTTAAATTTTGTACGAAGTTAGTCAAATTTAATTGTACTTTCTCCCCTTCTCCCTCTTTTCATAGATAGTTGAATGAACTTAAAATTGTTCTTATTTTTACTTCATGACGTTCAAGCTACTCATTGCTCATATTTCTTATTTTTTATAATTTCCTATGGAGCATCTTACTTATAAAATGGTTATTGCTTATTTTAATTTTAGAGAAACAAAAAAAGTACATATTTGTAATTTTTTTATTTTAATAAAATGTGCAGATCTTTCTATTTATATAGATATGGCTAATGATCAGGGATCACATCATTCCACTCAATTTTAGGAGCAAGCTAAGGCTAGGTCTAATTTATATAATGATAGCATTAGGAGATTAAAGAATGCTTTGAAATGTTTGGACCAAACAATATAAAACTTCCCTAATCTCTCTAATCGAGATAGTTTAGTTAGGATTCAACGGGAGATCCAACATATGATTCACACAATTCAATCTTATAATCCTTATGATGAGGTCAGCACTGAGGAGTTTTATAGGTCCCTTTCCAGCAGTGTTATTGGCACTATGAAAATTGATGATATTAGTACTAGAGTTTCAACACATCATGTGCACAACATGTTCCCTCACTATATGGGACAAAAAAAAGTTAGTGGATATGTTGTTACTAGATGTAAAAATGAGCTTGTTGCTCCATTTATATATCCCAGATGGTTGGCATCCCATCACAGATGGCCACATAATGATGAGTTACTACTTTATTTTTGCAAACAACTATATGTTGAGTTTCATTTAGGGTTAGATGTGGACTACACATCTATTCCTTCACATGTTGGACAGGGAAAAGGGAGGTTTGCTAACAAATCTCAATTTAGACTTGCAGATTTTCCACCACCCATCAACAAGAGGGCATTAGTTGGTCCAAACCTTTTGGTTCTTCCAAAAATTTTGGAACTAGCAGTAGAAGGAGGTGTAGCAACTAGACCTATCAGATCCAACCTTTATGATAGTATTTCCATGATTGCTACTCAGGTCAATCATATGTCATCTGATCGTGTAGGAAGATACTTATTACATTTGTGGATTATCCTTCCTCCGACTGAGGCTACATCTGCCAATTATGATCCCTACATTTGTGCAGAGCTACCATCACCGTCAGATGTGGCCCAGATGAGTGAAGCCATTGTACGTAATGTTGCTTCAATTTCCATTATTGATTTACTATTATCATACCGGTTTATCAGTGATGAGTATGGGATTCCTTTAGATGTTGTAACAACTCATATTAGATGACATTTTGGTAGACAATCAGATCAGAGTGAGGCAGCTTCACAGGATGATCAACATATTCCATACCAACCTACAATCCCTGCACAACATCAGGTTGAGGTTACTGCACATGATGTACATGGCCCATACAACTCACTTATCTTTACCACTGTTCTATTACCTAATACAGTTGTCCCTAATGTGACTATGGATTCTCATGACATTAGTGAAATTGGTAGAGTGCTTGAGGGTGAGAAGCAGGAAATTTCAAATAATCTATATATTTTTTGTTCTAAAAATTCTCATACATATATAAAATAAAATTGACTTTAAAGTAATTCTCACTCTTCATTGAAACCTTGTATTTTTAAATTTCTAGCAAGATAAGGATTTGGCACACTTTGGAGATTTGGAGCATGCAGACAATCCTATGCATGCTGAATTTGAGGTAAATTTATAATATTTTAAGTACTTGATATATTCAAACATTGAAAGTACAAAAATTTAAGATGACTTTACATTTACACATGTACATTAAATTAATTAATGTACTTTCTTATGCAGGGAGGTGGGTTGGGACATAGATCGAGACAAAGATTGAGAGAGGCATCAAGTGACGGATCCAGAGAGAGATCATGACATGGATCCAGACAGGGATCAGGAGAGAGATCGATCCACGGTCATACTAGGCATCCTCCACTTTGACTTGTTTTACATGCAGACACATGCTTTGTTATACATTTTATTTTATGATTTGACGCATAATGGTTCTTAGATGATGATCTTCACATTATATACATTTTACATTATGGTTTCACATTATGGTTCATCTTATTATGTTTTGTAGTATATACGTTTTACATTATGGTTCATCTTATTATGTTTTACAATATATATATATTTTACATTATGGTTCATCTTATTATACATTTTATATACATGGTTTCAACTTGATTTTTTGTTTTGTGAAAGTATTGAGTTATATATGTTCTAGGATATGATCCAAGTGCTTTATCTAGTAGCTTTTGCATCTTAGGATTTTGGATATGTTCTTAGTGATGGCACAATGAAGACACTATTTGATGTGTTACACGTTCATGGTTTAGCTAAAAATCATACTTAAGATTTTAAGATGAATGATAATATTGTCCATATTATTTATGATAATCATGGTTAAAAATTGGTTAGGGGAGATCTGGTTTTAGAAAAGGTTATTAGGCATGGTAATTTATTTGGATTGGATGGTACTACTTAATCTAACTATACCATGACTTTTGATCATGTAAATGAATTAGTTGATATGCATCTAGGTGAGAAAGGGTAAAAATCATTGAAGAATAAATATATAGTTGAGAATGCGTGTTTCATAAGCAAAATAAAGTTAAATTTTCATATAGAAAAATGGATTTTAGAGTTAATTCGTATATCTTGGAAACCATCTATATTATGCCATCAAGTCATTGGTGATTTTTCTAGAAAATATTTGGTTTATTTTCTTACGCACAAATATGAAGTTTTAATCATAAGGAATTTAAGGTGCTTGTGGAAACTCATAAGGAAAGAATACAAGATTTGAGATCAAATAATATGGGGGCATATTTATCTAAATAATTTTAATAATTTTCCAAACATAATTGGATTGTAATTTGTTTGGGTATTAGGCATGGTAATTTATTTGGATTGGATGGTACTAATTAATCTAACTATACCATGATTTTTGATCATGTAAATGAATTAGTTGATATGCATCTGGGTGAGAAAGGATAAAAAACATTGAAGAATAAATATATAGGTGAGAATGTGTGTTTCATAAGCAAGTGTTTTAAGCATAGGGAATTTAAGGTGCTTGTGGAAACTCATAAGGAAAAAAATACAAGATTTGAGATCAAATAATATTGAGGTATATTTATCTAAATAATTTGAATAATTTTGCAAAGATAATTGGATTGTAATTTAATAGAAAAATATTCCATATATATAAAAATGGGGTAGCTATGATAATGAATATAATATAGGTGTCCCTAAAAATATGTTTTGTAGGAAGTAAGTGTTTTTGTAGATCTATACAACAAAAGGAAGAGAAGGACACAATAAAATTTGATATCAAGTTAAGGTGAAGATGCATAGGGAAATGAATAGGTTGGATAAGAAGGATCCAAAGATGATGAAAAAATTATAGGAAAATTTAGAAGAATAAAATGAGAGTCTCTATCTTCACTGCCTTTAAGAAGGTCCACAAGAGAACATAAACAATTTGAAAGGTATATCTCTCCAATTTTTTATTGTGTACACATTTAATTTAACTAATTTTAGTGATGAACTCATATTTGTGAAAGAATCTCTCTTTAAAGGAGAAAAAGTATTGGACATATTCCATGATAAAGGAGATGATGACCTTGCGTAAATGCAAGGCTTGAGATCTAGCTGATTTAAATGAAGGAAGAAAGCTCATAGGTTGTAAATGAGTGTTCTATAAAAATTCAATGTAGATGGTAAGTTAAAAACAATACAAGACTAGACTTTTGGTAGAAGGTTATTATTAGAGGGGGATTACACAGTGGAATTGAAATATTATCTTTGAATAACTATTAATACCCGCATGGAAGAGTTTTGTAGGTGTAATTAGTGCTCTTATATGAAGATTATGTGATGGTGATTATATAATAGGGTTATTCTATTGGATTAAATCTAGACACATAACTGAAGGTCTCTTATAGTTGGTCTAATTAAAACTTAAATAGTGATAAATGTATACCATACTTCACAAATTCATTTTTGCTTTACTAAATCAAGTAAAATTCCATTTTAACTAAGGTTCTTGAGCTTAATAAAGTATTAAATATTTATTTTTAACCAAAACTTAAATTTCATATTTAGATTTACAAATAAATATTTAATTCACTTGAAAATGAGAAAGTTATTTATAAATTTTACTATTCTATCTTTGATACTATGATGTTACATGAACATTTTGATGTTAACAATTATGTGTTTGTGATTCACAATCCAAAGTAGGAAGGGACCTTAAGATCAAAATTATGTGTTATAATTATGCACCAAAGATATCCACAAACACGAGGTTAAACTAACCTTAAAAAATATTTATAGGCAAATAAGATCACAAATAAGATCACCTTAAGAAAGCTTTATAGGCAAATAAGATCACAAAAAATAAAGCTTCATGGGCTACTATTGAATGAAATTATTTGAATTCAACATAAAATAAAAATATTTTCAAATTTAGGTCAAAAAAAAAATTTCCAAGGGGTAAACACTTTTGACCTGGAGCTATGAACCAGTGAGGTCACAAACAGGGGACCTCATCCCCAAATGTTACATGTATATATTGTCATAGAAAATATATATGTACAAAAATATCTTAAATTTCTTGGTACATATAATCTAGATCCTCTCTATATTTTATTATCTCTAAAATCTTTTCATGGTCTTCAATAGGCAACCTCCACCTTTGTTTGGCACTCCCTCTTTTTGGTGAAGTTTCAAGATTTAATCTTGTTGCTACAACTAAATGACTATAATGTAAAACCTTTTGAACTAGCATATAATCAATAAATATAATTTCATTTGTATCTATCTATGTTTTTTGATAGTAGTGCCTTCAACAACCATTGATTCAGTAGGATACTCTTGTCCATTACCATCTAGTATTGATTCTGACAATTTGCATTTTGGTTGCATACATCTTAGTAGATAGTAATCTACACCTTCTGTATTGTCAAGATCTACAAGAACAGCAAAAATAACTCCTGTACACACCATGTAGTAAACCATGCTCAACTTAGGTAGAATATAAATCAATTGTAAGAACTAAAATTCAATTTAAAAATTTAAAATTTACCTGTAACAACTAAATCTGATACACGTTCGTAATCAACTGAATACAGAGGATCATAGATATCTACAATGTCATTATCTTCAAAAGGGTTTGATGTGTCCGCTAATTATTTTGTTTCCAAATGTGAAACATACCCATCTCTAATATTCTCACATTGTAGACTATTTGCATTGTTCTCAATGCAATCAACACAAAAACATGATTTTTCTCTCACTTGAATTATTGGAGGCTTACTATGTCCTATTGTCATAATTTGATGCAAATTTCTAATACCACTAATTTTTTGACAATTAGTAAGAGTTGATCAGTCAATATCTATAAATTTCAAACATCCAATTAAAAAGTGTATAAAATTGAAAATTCAATTCATGTACACATTGAAATTCATAAAACAAATTCATTTATGTACCTTTAACTTCCCAAAAATATTGTGCGTTGTATATTGAGTCACGGGCAACAAAATGAATTTTGCACCATTCAACAATTTCATGTGCATTCTTTATGGAATTACCTACAAGTTCTTGTTGGTGAAATGTCAAGTTAAGAGGTTTTGTAGTTGAAAAAACATAATTAGATTTTTTCTAAAAATCCATATGGTGTTACCTGCAAGTTCATGTTGGTGAAATGCACACTTCACACATGCTCTAGCTCCATCATGCTCTCCTTTTCCATGTCCACTCTCATAGAAATTCCACAAAAAAATTATGTCGCGTCTAATTTGTTGTTGGCTTAACCAATTAAAATCTTTTGCAGACTTAAATTGTCTTGTGACGTTACAACCAATTTCATTTAAAACCAAGATAGTAAAAATAAACTACATGTGTACAACTAATTAAGTCTAAAAATTTAAGTAAACAAATAAACATATAATTTTTTAAAAAAATCAACACTTACCAACACATCCATCAGACCATATCCAGTGTTGTGAAGCATCTATTTGACCTCGTCTCAGGTCTTCAAAAAATATTGCAAAACAATGGGCTACATAGCTTCTATCGTGACTTGTATCATCACTAATATAAAAGTGAACCTATTTGATGATAATTCATTCATCTTTGCTACTTTTTAGACCATCTAGATGTTCTTCGGCATGCTTATAACAAACTTGTACAAATATTGCAACTTGCTTTGAAAAATAATATTGACTTTGGATCTCAGTTTGAGGACTAAATATATAGTTCTCAGAGAAATCAACAATAGAGATAATACAACCCGTTGGAAATCAATTCTTTGAGTTACGAAATTGCTTAGCTTTCCATCTAGCACCATGACAATTGTTCATAAACTCATTGTAAGACAACTCACTCTCTTTGAGAACAATTTTTTTGGTCTCAACTCTTGAGTTTGTTGAGTATTTCTCATATTCAAATCTCTGCCACACAACTTGCATTGAATGATCAATATTGTCAACCTGTAAAAGATACTTCAAATTTATGCATTCATTACATATATTTTTTACACACTGCACTTTCAGTTCATCTAAATCTTCTGATTTTTTGCATAGAAGAGACTTCACAAATTGTGTTGTACTTCGAGAGATGGCTATATTTGGATTGATTACTGCCATAACTTTTCTATATGTCTGAAGGTGTAGATGAAATTCAACATGATTTCAATAGCAACAAGTCTCACATATCTTATTTATACATACAAAACTTGGTCATAGTCTCTCAAACATCCTTTGACAAATCTTCACATCTGAAAATTCTTGCTTGAATGCTTCAAAAATCTCACTTTGAGTTGTATCTATAAAATGTTTCAGATGTAAAAAAATTACCATCTGCACCTTTTATTTGTATAGTGTCCCTTCTATTGGAAGAAACACGAGAGTGGCTGGTCCAATATTCAATCCCCATTCCTTTACTTCTTCTAAGATTTTATCTTTTTCGGGGAACCCTGCAAATATTTGCCCAATTATTCTCAAGATTTTCATCCAATCTATTTCTCTTTCTGATATATCTTTGAACAGTTCTCTTAGAAACATTGAGTATTTCAAAAACTACTTTAACTTGTATTCTATGTGATAATTTCTTACTAGAAATTACTGGCATCAGTTCTCTACGTGCAACACTTAAATCAATAGCTCGACTCTTATTTTCAATAGAATTCAATGCTTCTTGCAGGTTTTCAACTATTATTTTCTTTAATGATCCTGATGGATTTTTCTTATTATCAACCCCTAACAACTCCAGAACAGGGGTCATTTCTTTCCTCCTAAATAATTTTGCAAATAACTATGCTCTTTCAACTATAGACTTTTCTTCAAAATATTCATCCCATATTCTTTTATAGTGTAATTTAACTGTGCTTTCAGATAACATATCTTCAAATGAAATATTATTAAAAAGGGATTCCTCGTCCATCTCTATAAGATTTTCCATACCAAGGAAAATATTTCTATGACCACCTTCAGTTTGTCCTAGTACTTGTACTCCTTGGTCATCAACAATTTTCATGGGTTCTTTAGAATATTTTCCTTCATCCACATTTCTACTATCTCTTTTTCGATCATACAACCTTGTTCTTTTCTTTTTATTCCCCATCACAAATTTCTCAGGTTTGAATTCACCTACATACAAAAATAACGTGCATTCAAACTTTTTGATGTTTGTATTGGATAAAGTGTCCCCTAATATCATGGAGGTATGACTATTTTTTACTATGAAAACAAGATGTAAACCCATCATTATGTATGTGGAAATTGTTGTTTGGAATCTTCTCCTCTATGAGAAAGCCTGATTTGATAAAAGTGGATGATTCTAGTTGATAGGATATTTTGGACTTATCATTCATCGTGCTTGACTCTTCTTGATCATTTGGGATATCAATTTGATCCATGGTAGCTTTTGTATCTTATTCTTTAACTTTATCTATGTAATAGCTTCTTTATATTCTTCTTTGATGTTATTCATGTCATTTGTTTGATTATCTGTGTCCAAAGGAGGAAATTTTCTTTGAAGATCTCTTCTAACCAAGTTGTTGATAAAAGGGTCTATGATATTTGATTCTACAATCATCGTTTGTTTTGGGATGCTTAGATTCACTAGATTTAGGTCAAAGGCAGCTCTAGGTCCAAAGTTGGTTATGATGTAAAGGATTTACTTGTGTTATGATGGATAGACACAAGGACCAATGGTCAAGAGAGGGTATGGAGGAGATGATGGACTCCAAAAGGATTTCCCTACTCAAGGAAAATTGTATATTCCCTAACTTAAGGATGATGAACCTCAAGTGATGTGGGTGATAGATAGCCAATGGTTTGATTTCAAGACCTAGGAAGAGTAGTCTAAGTGCAAGCTAAAGGTTTGTTTAAGCAATAATGGATATGCAAGTGTGGAGGATATGCAAGGACTAGGTGGAATGCAAGGATTGAAAGATCAGAGCTAAAGGATGATGCCCCCAAGAGATTTTAGTGATAGGTTCATGTTGGATGTTTGGTTTGTTTGACCTTTTGGGGTTTGAAAATTTTCAAATGTTGCAAATTACTAAGTGTGATGTTTGTTTGAGAGTTATTTTTTAACACACACGCAAGACATATTAAACAAAAAAAAATTTATTTTTTTCTCGATTAAAGATGAAAACAATCACGCACAATCCTAGGGTTGGCAAGGACAATATTCGTTGAGTTCCCACTGGGATTTCTCTAGCTGCACTTATTCTTAGCAGATGACTTAGAAGCTTGGACACAATAGCTCCCCCTTACAGGACACTCACTTCTCGGGTCAACCAAGCTTCAAGTTCTCATGAATCTCCCATGACAAACTCTTCATCTCTGCTAAGAACCGCAAGTATGTGGGACAGCTTCAGAGGTCCAACCTCTTGCACCAGCAAATAGAGGGATTTTGGAACTACAATAAGAGGTGACTAGTAAGGACATTCGTTCGAGTGGTTATACATGCAGCAAGATTAGCTTTGATAAGGAGGATTCCCAACCTGTAGATGTTACGCTCTACAGGGTTTATAGGGATTCACTTGTCAAAATAACACATTTGCACTTGTGGTACTTGAACTTTCTTCAAGCACCCATTTTATATACCAGTTGGAAGTAGCTTGGCTTTAGCCTGTTACCAGTTGGGTTGTTCCCTTGGGGTGAGTACTTTTTCCCACCAAGGTAGGCCCTCTAAAGGATTAAACACATACAAAGACGATGGGTATAGTTTTTTATCACCAAGTTCGCACAAGGTGAGAGCATACTCCCTACCATCTCAAGCATAACAAATAGTGTTCATTCATCCCCTAGTTAAATCTACATGACAGAAGAAAATTGTTCATTTTAAAGCACCAATTGAAATGTGTTCAAAGCTAAAAGACAATTGGTTTCAAAAATAAAAATTCTTTGACCAAACGTCCTGCAAAACCACAGATTAGTAGTTTTTCAATATTAGTCTTCGACAGTCGACAACTACACCACTTGTTAGTCCAACCGTTAGCTCAAAATATTCATAGTAAAACACAATGAAAATATAAGCATGAACATAAAATAATCTAACAATGAACATATAAACATCAAAACAAAAAATAAATTAAAGAAAATTAACAAATCTTTTGTTTCAGATGCTTGATTTTCCTATTCAACTCGATAGCCTATGACAAATGCAAATGATTAGAAAATTATCAATTGTTTAGTATTAAATGCTTAGTGATTTAAGAGAAAAAAGTAAATCATAAAAGTTTATGTTTTAAAAAAATGAGAAATGTTCATTAAAAAATGGAAAAAACCTAAAAAATAGACTAATAAAAGCTCACTTAAATAGTTATTTCAATCAAAATTAGACGAAAAATGGGAGAAATCTAAAAACCAAATTCAAAAAATCAGAAAGTCGGCCATTTTATGTTTCAATAGAAATTGGATGAAAATGGAAACAATCAAAAAACCAAATTCGAAAAAATTAGTGTTTTGGTCGAATAAGATCCGATCGAACACTATTCAGCCGAATATTGTTCGGTCAGATGGTATTTAGCCGATTAGGATTCGGCTGAATCCTATTTGGCCGAATATATCCACATGTTAGGTGGCATGGTAGCAAAGCCACCATTTTCTCAAATTTCTAGAAATTTTCAACTTCTACTAAATATTTCTTCAATCAAAATTATTTTTAAAAATAAAAATAAAAATACCTTTTTGTAGAGCTCACAGTACTGAAACCATATATATATATATATATATATTGATTAGTTTTAGTCTATAAATATTTTAAAATATTGCAAGTAGGTTGTCCAAAGTCAAAAAGAGGTTCAGTTGAAATTAAATAAAAAATAGTAAATCATCAAAAAACAAATTGGAAAATATATGATGCCCTAGAGGAGACAATTCTCTTCAAAAGGGTATATTTTATTTTTTTAAATGAAAAATAAAAAACAATAGTTGACGTGAACTGAAAACTATTAAATTCGTGTTAGTTTGACTTTAAAATGATATTATAAGAAAAATATACATCAAAATTTCAAAAAAAAATTCCATGCCCTAGATATTGAAGTCAGGTATCTGGGAAAGAAAAATTAGGAGAAAATTATTATTTTTTCTATTTGTTTCTTAATGTGAACTGAACGTCACTTTTTCTTGAAATTTTCAGCATAACGAAATCTGCTTTTAAATTGATAAAAAAAAATATCAAAAACATTTTTTAAAATTTTTGAAAAAATACAAGAATAAACCTCAACAAAATTTCTACATTTTATTATTTTACATCATTTTGAAATTCAAAACATAAATACCACTTTTATGTGGTTGAAGTTGAGAACTTTTTCTCATGTTGGTTGATTCCTTTATAAAGTGTGACACAGGTTTGTACTTTTACCCTCATTCAATTTGCTAGATCACTTGATTGCTTGTTAGAAGAAAATGAGTGGAAGAACCTTGTATTTATACTTATCTATGCTTAATATAATGAAATTACACCACAACAAGCCAACATAGGAATTCATTAATTAAAGGAGGCTAAATCCCGCCAAGATTTAAAATTAAATCCCGAAAATAATCTAAGGGGGACTAAGACACCCTAGGTTGCGTCTTAGTCCCAAGGCATGAAACTCAGGGCACAAACTCCAAAAAGGGGCCCATTTAAGGTGCATTTGAAATCAGGGTTCTAAGACCTTTATGGGACAAAGACTCCCTAGGCAGCGTCTTAGTCTCTACCCAAAAATCAAGGACACACAACCAGAATCATTAAATTATCATTTATGCTTTGATGTTTTTTGAGATTAGCCACAAAAATATATAACTTATTAGGCTTGTAGATGCGAAATTGGACCAATTAAGAAATAAATAGGAATAAATAAATCAAGGCAGGCCCAAACAAGTGTGAAAATGCAAGGGTGTGCATTTTCCTACACTACATTTAGCCTCCACTTTAGTGAGAGGGTGAACTTGCTTCAAACTCACACTAAAGTAGTTAACCACGCAATTAAGAGGGGTTCAAATGTACAAATGATAGTAAGATAGGATGACAATGATCAAGAGGGTGGCCAAGCCCCCATGATCAATATCCTATGGCATATCAACATAGGCACAAAGGAACACAGTTGTGGATGATATATGAAGCCATAACCATATCGCAAACACACACCATCGAAGATAGAAAAAGAAAAAGAAAAGAAAAATGCAACAAATAAAGCTTTGACTGGTCATCCAACGCATTGTGGACCGAGTCTAGGTTGTTTGTCCAAAAAGGTTTACAAGTGGAACGTGTTATTCACTATGCAAACAAAACACATGCTCACAAGGGCTAGTGAAGCTATTTGTCCACTAGGTGAGCCGCAAGAGGTCCATATCAAAGTCATACCCCCATGACTATGATAAGGACAAAAATAAAATGCATGCTCACGAGGGCTAGTGAAGTTATTTTTTCACTAGGTGAGCCCCAGAGGACTATATCAAAGCCATACCTACATCACTTTGATAAGGTACAAAGAGAAAATGCACACTCACAAGGGCTAGTGAAGCTAGTTGTTCAATAAGTGAGCCTTAGGGGACCATATCAAAGGCATACCTCCATGACTTTAATAAGGTACAAAAATAAATTGCAATCAGAAAAGAGGGATGTTCGAAGGGATTTTTCTTAGTTCGTGTGAGGTATTAATCTTAGGGAACATCGTTCCTAATGTCTCCAAGAAAGGACCAATCAAAGGATAAAATATTCACAACTTAAGGAATGCAGTGCGTCGCATCACCACTAAGAGGAATGTAATATGCTAAGATAGATCAAGATCTTGAAGGAAATTACTCCCAATGTCACCACAAAGAGAAAAACACATTGCATGAAGTAAGAAAACCACATCAAGGAACATGAAAAAATGCCAAAATAATGCCAATGTATGCCCCCACTTTAAATAAATTGCTAAACACCATGTTGTGAGCAATTACTTTAAAGTAGCCAAACATGAAAAGGAAAAAGGAAAAGAGGGTTTCTCCCCAGAAACACATAAGGGATCTATGGATTTGGGGTCAGTATCTATCTTTGCTGCAATGTTATTAGAGAGCTCAGAACTGTCATCATTCCCCAAATACACATATAACTAGAAGAATGACACAAAGAGAGCGAAAACAAAGAAAAACCTTTTGGGTCAACATGGAAAAGACATGAATATCCCGATGCCTTACATCATCCCCAAAAGGAAAATACAAGATAAAAATTAAAATGAAAGGTAAAGATAAATGAAAAGGAAAAAGCGCTTATGACATATAGAAGAATTAAGGTACAAATAGAGGAATGCACATAGAGAGAGAAACATCAAACGAAACAAGGGGTCACATTACACACATGGAATCACACAAAAGAAAAGGAAATAATACAAAAGACTAGTAAGGCACATGCAAGTCAACCATCCAGTGGGTCATCCACATCCTAGTCTTGTTCAGTATATGCAGAATGCATATGACTAGCGAGAGGGACAACATCAAGTGTTGTACTAGGAGAATCACTAGGTTCAACACGTGGTTCATCAATCGGTTTAGGAGGATCATCACGGTTGTTGTCGTGTAAGCTCATAAAAGAGGAAAATAGAAAATTCAACTCATTTTGCACTTGCTCATCAATTTTAGTTGTTTCTTCATTTTCATCCAAGTTCACCACAATAGGAGGACAAATGATAATATCTATAGAAGGTGTTGGTCCTTGCTGTGTTGGAGACATAGGATCTGTTGGTTCTGGTAATGGAGGAGGCTCATCATTTATTGCTTTTGTTAAGTTTGGATTTTGATTTTCTATATTTTTTGCTTCATTAATCTTTCGAGCAATAGCATGATGTTTGTGCCTATGCTCTCTAGCATTTATGTTTCTTTTATTGCGATTTTCAAGTTGTGTTTGTGTAGGAGCAGGTTTTTCAACCATAGGTTTCTTTTCTTCTTGTGAGGGAAGAACGAAAGAAACCATGGAAGGTTGTTCAACCACTTTCTCTTTCGCTTTATAAATTTTCTTAGGAGGCGGATTAGAACTTGTGTGATTTTCTCTTGGTCTTTTGTAGGAAATAGGCAAGGGATTTTTGATGGATGGGTCTTGGTTATTCGAAAGGGCTTTAAGCTCAATATTTTTTCCTTCAAGGGGTGGAGGTTTGATCATAGGTAGAGGAAAAATTTCAAGGGACAACTTGGCTATGCATTTTGCTTTGAACTTTTGGTAGGATAGGAAAAGGAAGTCCTCATAGGGTCTTATTGGTTCCATGGGCTTAGGCAAAAAAAATTCGAAGGAAAACTTTTCATGGGAAGACAAAGGTCTAAAGCCACTATGGTTCACAGTGAATATTTCATTATCGAATAGAAACTTTAAACATGTGTCGAAAACAGATGGGACCGCATTCATGGAGTGAATCCATTTGTAGCCTAATTTCACACAAAATTGATCTGAATTAGAGATTATAGAGAATGATACATTTAATTTCTTGGGTCCTACTTGTAAAGGGAGTGTGATCGAGCCCATTGTAGCACGAGCAAAACCATCATGTATTTTAATCCATGCTTTTGGTTTATAATATCTATTTTGAGTGATTTCATGCACATATAAGAGTTCTTTTGTGATCGCATTCTCTCCACATATGGGACCAATTAAAATCCCAAGAGTGGGCTTGTCATTGATTCTGCCAGTTATGTAAAGAGGACCTTCAAGTGCATTATTTATTGTTTCTTTTCAAGAGAAAGTAACGTCAATAGGAATTATGGTTTTTTTTTTATGAGGATTGATTCCAATTACTCCTATCATTGTACTAATAGGAATTTGGTCATTAGTATCCATAGGATCATCATCCATATGATTTTTTTAGTTATTGTTCATGGTATTATCATCTGTGTCAACGTTCATCACTTTAGGCTTAGTTTTACTAGCCTTAACAAATGAAATATTATGGTTGGGCATGGGATTGGTAAAGATTTGCAATTTTTGGTTAGGAGGAGCTATAGATTTATTACCTTTGTCATTCATACCTCCAATTTGGATATGATTAGAATCAATTAGGTCTTGCACAAGATGTTTAAGATGCTTGCATTGTTCTATTTCATGTCCTTTTTGTTGGTGATAAGCACAATAGGCATTGTGTCTAAAGCTCAGAGGTAACAGCTTGCACTAAAGTAAAGAGGTTGAATGGGAGGTAAGGTAAGCATGTTTTGTTTATTAGTTAATTCATGATGTTTTGAATTGTGTCGAGTAAGGGAGTAAATTGTCTTTGTGGATCCCCAAAGATATAAGGATTACTCTTCTTTATAGTATCTACTTGGGTATCAACTTGTTGGGTAGGTTGGGAGGTAGAATTTAGTTGGAGGAAACTTTTATTGTCTTCTAAAAGGCTAATAGGTGTTTTGGTTGGAAGCTTTAGACTTTTTAGGATGGGTAGAGGTGGTTTTTGGTTCACAATTACCTATAGAATTTTGATAATCTCGAAGGGCAATGCATAAGTGTATGAAAGAAGGGAATTTCATCATGGTAAGCTTGTCTTGTATCTTTCTTTGTAAATTCTCTATGAACATATTTTGAAGGTGAGAATCAGGAATCTTAACACTAATTTCGGAATAACGCTATTGGTAACCGAAAATAAAGTCGGTGAATTTTTCACTCTCATTTTTCTTGTGCATCTCATCAAATTAGCTAATTTCATTTAAAGAACCATATGCACTTTGAAATGGTTAATAAAGGCTTTGACAAGTTCATTAAATGAATGAATTGAGTTATTTGATAATGCAGAAAACCAATCCAAGGAAATTTCTTTTAAGCATTAGGGAAAAATCTTAACCAATTTTTTTCCTCAAGGATAAAGTCACTACATAAAGCAGTAAAAGCATTAACATGATTAGCAGGATCTCCCTTTCCTCCATATTTCTCAAATCTAGGGATCTCTATACCTTGGGTCACCAAAGTTTTTAATATCTCAAATGATAGTGGGTTGCTTTTGATATGGTATGAAGGTGGACCATTTTGATTTTGATTTATTGTAGAGACTTGGCATTGAAGAGGTGAAAAGCTTTGTAAAAGGTGGTTAATGATAGGGTCATTGTGTGTGTTTTGAGATGGAGGTGAATATGGTGGTGGTGTGTATGTGTAGGAAGGACAAGTGAATGGATAACTTGTGGGAGGCGATATAAGGTTAGATGCAACATAGGTATAAGGATCACTAGTGGAAATTTTTGAGGTAGGATGAACATTGCTAGTTGGTTGCATCATTGTGGTCACTTGAGGATTTGTATAGGTGGGAATGGAGGTTATGGTTGAAGGGGGGAGGAATTGGAATTGCTCCTTGGATTTGCAAATTATTTGAAGTTGGAGCACCATTGGTGGTGGAAGGTAGGTCTTTTCCAAATATGTGAGTTGTGTTTCGCACAACTTCCAATCCTTCATTACTTTCCATCATGCGGTGAATACTATCTATGGTAGGTATAACAATGAAATTTTTTTGGTACTCACGCTATCTTGTAAATGGGCTAAGTCTTCATGCATTTTAATAATGTTTTATTGAGGGATATGATCAGCCATTATTTGAACACTTGTAGGTAAGGTAGGCATTGCAAAAGAGGTATCAAAGGTATGGTCCATACCTAGTGAACTAGTACCAACACTAGGGATAAGAGAGATAGATAACCCAAGATCCACAATGAGTGTTTAATCTTGGGATGGCATGAGTCTTGCACTTCATCTAACCATAGTATTGGTAGTAGGACACCAAGTATTATAGCTCATGCAAGGGATAAACCAAAGAAAATGCAATGAACGCAATATCATATGCTTACAATTACACTTGAAATGAAAGAAATTGAAGTGACAGTAATTCTGCAAACTATAACAGAAAATTGAAAGAAGCCAACAAAAGCACAAAAAAGCAATTTCAAATCCTAAAAACTACAAAGTCAAAGTCAATAGGGACTAAGATGCTAGTAAGGGCGTCTTGGTCCTACTAGTGATATTTTGAAGTTTTAGAAAGTGAAACGGAAAGCAAACAACACAAACAAGGTTCTAAGCTAGAAACCCAAAGGGAATAAGACACCGAGAAGGGCGGTTTAGTCCCACCAGAGGATTTTTTTAGAAAAACAAAAAATTATAGGTTGATAACAACATTCCCAGGTTGCCTACCCAGGGACCTGATGTTTAGAAACAGAAAAGTGTGTAAATCAATGAAAGAAAAAGTCACTAATGACAAGTAATTGAATTCAAAGTTGAATGTAATTGTTTTCAATTTTGAATGCAATAACAATGTTCCTAAATGCAATTAGGATGATTGAAAATGCACTTTTAATTTTTCCAATGAGATAAGATGATGTAAGAAGGTAAAAATACAACCTATATGCACTTTCACTAATGCAAATGTGAGAAACCCTAGATGCACTTTCATTAATGCAAGATGCAATGCAAGAATGAATGCAACCTAGATCTAGGAATTTAATGGACTCCAAATCAAAAAATGAATGCTCTAAAATGTTGGGTTCACCAAAATGAATCGTCGAGAAAATAGGGGGTTGAAATTCCACTATTCTCCCTAGTTCATTCAATGATGTACTAGGATCCCAAATTGGATTGACTATCAACCCAAAGGGTGAGTCAATTCTCAACAAGGAAGACCTAGGAGAGGGTTCTTTAAACTTTGGGGGGTTCACCACCAAGCAAAATCTTTGAAAAGAAAATTTAACATTCAATTCATAAAACCTAGTAATGCAAGCTAAATGATGAGTGCAAATGATGAAATTGTGCAATAACAAGTTATGATGTGTGTACTTGGGAAGTTTGGAAATGTGATGAGGATTCTAGAAATGCAGAAATGTTGTCAAAATATGAAAGGGGGGACTAAGATGCCCTTACTTTTGTCTTAGTCCCGCTATTTTTTTCAAGGGAAATGCGGAATCTTTGGATGTCATAACCAAATCTGAAAGAATCTTTGAAAAATACCCTCGGGGTGACTAAGTTTCCCTAGGTGGTGACTTAGTCCCGTCTAGAATTTTTGAAAACTTTGAATGTGATCTCAAGGTCCAATGTTTACACTTCTTTCTTCTTAGATCTTAGGTCCTAAAACTTTTAGATCTGGCATGTAGGTGAGTTTTTGTGAAGATGACAACTTTGAAATGCAACTTTGCACTTCAAATGATCTTCAAGTGTTCAACCTAAATCTTCAAACACAAACATGCAAGAGAGGAAAAACTTGTTGATTGTTAGTAAATGGGGGTTTTCCTTGGTCAAACCCCTTGTTGGTAATTAAACCTTGGAATGAAATGAAATAATGAAAGGAAATGATGAATGAACAAAGTGTTATGTTGCAACTCACCAAACCCTTGTTCTGAAATCTACAAACTTGTGGGAAGAGGCTAGCTTGAATGTAGATCTTGAATCCAATGAATGCTTGATAGATCTTGACTTGGATTCCTTACTTGAATCAAAACCCTACATCACAAATCTTACCTCAAAAACACACATGATGCAAGAATATCTTTGACATGATGCTTGAATCTTGATGATGCCTTCAAATTCTTGATGAATTGCTCTTGAATGCTTTTGATCTCATAAACTTTCCTTAGGAATGCTCATTCAACTTGCTAGATCACTTAATTGCTTGTTAGGAGAAATGAGTGGAAGAACCTTGTATTTATACTTATCTATGCTTAATATCCCAAAATTACACCACAACAAGCGGACATAGGAATTCATTAATTAAAGGAGGCTAAATCCCACCAAGATTTGAAATTAAATCCTAAAAATAACCTAAGGGGGACTAAGATGCTCTAGGTGGTGTCTTAGTCCTGAGGCATGAAACCTGAGGCATAGACTCAAAAAAGAGGCCCATTTAAGGTACCTTTGAAATCACAGTCCCAAGACCTTTGGGGGACAAAGACGCCCTAGGTGGTGTCTTAGTTCTGACCTAAAAATCAGGGATACACAACCATAATCATCAAATTATCATTTATCCTTTGATGTTTGTCGGGATTAGCCATAAAACGATATAACTTATTAGGCTTGTGGATGCAAAATAGGACCAATTAAGACGTAAATAGGAATAAATAAAGCAAGGTGGGCCCAAACAAGTGTGAAAATGCAAGGGTATGCATTTTCCTACACTAAAATAAGAATATTGTTTACATGGATGATGAAAGTGATGGTGCATCTTTTTTTTTTGCATGGTTATTCTTTAATGAAAATTAAAATTTATTCAATATTCATTATTTCAACATGAAGAAAATAATATTATTTTAAGAAATTTTGCATCCCTACTAAAATAGATATATTTGTAGGTATTGATATAGGCAATTCATATAATGAAACAAATTCTTGATTTTAATTTTGGAAAGAAAGAAATATTAATTTATTCTATGAGTTAGTAGACAAAACATCTTATTCATTCTAGATGATTTAGGAAACCTCTACTTGAGATATAAATGCCTAACCAATAATAGATTTATACCTAGAGTAGGACCAAAGGAAACTCTATTAAGGTTATAGAGATTGGAAAGCAATAGAGATTTGTCAAATTAATCAAAAAAGGCATGTCTCAATAATTAAACCCAAGTGCTTGTTTGAAACTTTTACCATTCCATCATGTGATTTGTAGGGTTATTCAGTGTAGTACCATATTTCTTGAGTGATATCTTCAGCTACTTTCAAATCTTTTCCATAGCTTTTACTTCTTTTTAATATATTGAAAAAAATTATTATCATTATCCATTTTTGAAATTCTCTTTTGAAATAGTGCAACTTCAGCTTTCTACAATATCATGCCACTTAGGTAGTTGCAACCTTGACCAATTTAAGCCAATGCTATGCGTTGATTTCATTTAAAGCCATTCAGTATGGAAATAAACAAATATATAGCTCTATATACAAGTATTAATTCTTTAATACATCAACAAATAAAGCACAACTAGTGTTAAGCGTGGAATATAGGTTCTCAACAAAAATTTATATTTATACTCTGATAGGGGTTTTCAAATTGGGGTGGTTGTTAATAGAAATCTTTATTGAGTACTATGTCAATGAAGTTTTAAATCTTATTGTTGTTGCTATAGGCTATGGTTATTCAACCTACCATAATTTACCTTCTAAATTTATCCTCTATTTATTTTGGGTACTAAAATTTGACTCTACTCATAAAATAAGATAACAACATTAAATTCTTACTATTACCAATCTTAGTCTGCCATGTGTTGTTGATATAGTTGAATAAGTGGAGTTATCTAAGGAATTGGATATAATAACTTATATGTCAAAATAATATAGCCTAGTGGAATCCGTAGTAAAGAATAAATAAGTTTAAGGAATTAAGAAATGAGGAGATAAGGTTCATTTAACTATATTACGCATTATGTTAAGAGGTGTTAGTTGCTAAGAGAGACGATATTAATGGAAACTGATAATACTATATTAAAATAGGGAATATAACATGTATGAATTTACACCTTGTAAACAAATAAATATTTATATAAATCTACCTTTTTGGGTTGGGAATCCATAGGGATCGTAGGCTACCAATGGAGAAGGGCTAGTTATTCCCACCTTCAATCAGAAGGAGTTAAGGAGCGAGTAATGCTTCATCTATACACACATTTCGAAGTTTTTTCATGGTTGTAACTAAACTTAAACAACTACAATACCTTTTTGGAGCCAAGAAAATGGTAGTAGAACCATCACTAGATGGGTAGCATGTTGACTAACTTATTGGCTTAAGTAGGGAGGGAATATCTACCTTGCTTTGGTTAAGTAACAACCATACAATTCAAAATAAATGAATTTTTTAATCCCACAAGTATCTCAACACTAGAATGGGTAGTTGAACCTTGAGAGTGTTATGTTAGAACCTACTTATTCTGAGTTAGGAACCTCTTTCTAGTTATACTGCTAATTTGGGTGCAGGCACTAACTTTTATGACAACGGATGGAGTAGGACCCTACGAGGGCATAGGTCGAGGTGGTAATCCTCTGACATGTAGGCTATTCCTATCCATCCTCAATGATCACTGATGGAAAATCCTATGGCCCACTCAGAGATAAGCTTATCCATGCTCAAGATTAATAGGAGTCAAGGAGCATAGTATGCTGACGGACTGTTAGTCATACCTTTGGAAAGTGGGATAGATTCTACCACGAGCATGTGGGCCATGGAGCCAGTAGCATGCTGGCGAGGGACCACTTTGTTGCTTAGCCATCTTTTGGACTGTAGGAAAATAATTTCTAACAAAGCTTAAGTAGGTAGAAAACTTGACATACCTCATATAATTAAGACATATAACTAGGTACAGTGTTGGTATCTTAATTTATCAATGGTTGTAACACCTTGGGGTAGATGGTCATTAGGTTGTTTATCTTGCATGTAACAAGTTGGTATAGTTTTCAAATCTCTCATCCCATGCCACAAAATCTACTTGGAGGGGTGGATAGGGATTAAAACCACATGGAGGGATCATATTGTACCCCTAAACTGAACTAAGATAGGTAGAAGACATGAAGTCCACATGACCTTACAGAACGACTATGGTAAGTTTCAGGTATTGTTATTTTGGGTTTACTTCATGGCTTTCCTATTCCAATAATTGGCATTATTGGATTGAATGGTTTTTTGCATGTACTAGTTGTTGGAAATAAATATCTAATGTTGAAATTGATAGTCAATTAATTCTTTATATAATGAATGCAACGTTGTAAAAAAAAAATAGTGTTCATTTTTCTAGTTTTCATTGGGGTTGTCATCACATAGGTATCAGAGCTTAGAACTTGACACTAGGACTTGGGTACTCACTCTTTCGTTGCACTAATATGACTATTTGGAATTGGTGGTCATGGGTCATGGGAAAAGGGGAAAAGGAAAGAAGAAGGCCTCAAAAAACCATTCCCAAGGAAACAACCTAGAAGGATCAAAGACCACTACTACCGCATGGCTAAAAACTAAAACTGAAATCATGTTTGACACCGAGCCATTGGCAGACACTATTAAGCAACTGAAATTCCAGAAAGGAAAGAAAATGGCCAAACCAAACAATAGTCATGAACCACCAAAGGGATGCCCACGACCAAACTGAAAAACCAAACCCTCAACTATTAGGGACTTTCCTTTTGGTTGTGGATGCAACGCTCCTACTCTTTCTAAGGAAGCCATTGTATAATACAATCGTGTCCATGCCAATATGTCTATAACTATGGGAACCTTGGATGAGGAAGATCCCGAAGAGGAGGTGGCACCTACTCTATAACTGAAACTATGTAAAAGACGGTGAGCTAGTATTAAATAACCATCGTCAAACTTATGTACCAAATATTAACTACTAATGATGAATATGAAGATATATCAATATATATTATATTACAAATAATGTGTTATGATGATTTTAGAATTAAATGGAATGGATTTCTATTTTTTTTGAATCACATGCTGGCTTGAATTTTTCCATAATTCTAAATTTGATAAAAAGACAATATTTAAATGAAGAACAAAGCCAATTAAATAATACTCTCCTTTATCTCGCATAACCAATTTGATACAATGAGGACTATAAGGAGAGGAATGAGCCCTAGCCTTGTTGAAATGCTACGTGCAAGTAAGGGCGTGACGTCTTCACCTCGTACTATACCTGAAAAGTTACAAGCTAAATTGAATGCACTTTGTGCTAAGATAGCATCACAAGAGCATCAAATTGAGGATCTGACACGGCAAAAGGAGCAAGGAACCAATCACAACATTGGAATAGGAATTGAAGAGCCTAGTAGAGAGCACAATGAGAAAATGAATCAAGAGCATGAAAGAAGCTCTTGAATTCCCACATATAGTCACTCTCTGGGTGCTGGCAAGAAGTTGAGTCCACTTTTTGGCCAAAAAGTGGAATTGTTTTCCCTAATTTTCAGAATTTGACACATTTGACCTTAAAATTTGAAGAACTTAGAGATGGAATCTTCAAAAAGGTCATTGATCATAAAATGTAGTACTCAGAGTCTAGTTCTCAAATATGTAGTTTATTTCAATACCCAGATGAGCTACAAATTGATTTTCAATAGGTATTTCTAAAAACCACTGTTTAAAAGATGCTTTTTTTTACCATACCATGCACATGTACGTCATCCGTATTTTGACCTAAATTGTCATATTTTTATAAATCCTTTTGGGAAAATATTTGTAACTCACTAAAGCACGTTTTTTGATGTTTTTTGTAATTTTTTATTGAATTTTTTTTTGTTAAATTTTTACTAGCCATATTTGTCGTTTTGAAGAATCGTTGCTTATGTCACACATAAGATGACCTAAACTTATCTTTTTTTATTTTTTTAAAAAATTGAAAAGAATTGTCTGAAGTACGTTTTCATGCAATTCGTTTTACAAAAAAATATTTTAATAAAAAATTATTAAAATAGTAAAAATCCTTGATATTTCAAGTTTATGGACCAGTTTCATCAAAAATTAATTGGAAAATAGAAAAATAATCCAATTGTAAAAATATTACATATTTGGAATCTGCGTTGTCTTATCTATAATGGGTTTTAATTTCGTTGAAAGATTCTGCAAAAAAGTCATCAGCCATATGTCCAAAGTCACTATTTTTATGTGACACTGTCAAGACCTTCAACTTGTAGGTCAAACCGGGTTGAAGATCTAGGTTTGGATCCCCAATGCTTTTCTCGAACCAAAATACAAGCCAAAAACCCGACCACAAAGCAAGGGTAATTTCATTTTTTTAGAAACGGGATCATGTTTTGTAAATCAGGATCATGTTTCCCAATATTAAATGTTTGGACCATTCACATGTGAAAGGGGTCCCGTTTCTTTTTTTACCCTTTTTTTTTTAAATTTACTAGCAAAATTTTATTGTGAAATCTACAACTTCACATGTACGGCCGACTACGACAAATTGGGCTATTTCTATCAACTTTTGTCCTTACAGGTCTTCAACTTGCATTTTGGACCGAATTTTTCAAAGGAGGCATCATGTAAACAGTTTTTTAAGTGGAATTTATTGTGCATGTTTTGCACACAACCCCACTAAAGGTAGGGACACCCTTTTTTCCGATTTTTCCTTGCTCATGTTGGCTTGGTCCCTTCTCGCTTGCTTCACTTTTTGACTTTGGGGACAAGTTTCCTATGGATTTGGATGTTTTTGTGATGCCTAAGTGAACTACCAAGGTTTCGTTAAGTTTTGTGAAGTTGCAGAAATTTCACTGTGGGTTTTTTTCTACAGGTTTCCATCTGTGGGTTTTTTGTGTGCGGGTCGTTCATTCATGGGTTTCCGTGTGCAGGTTTCCATGTGTAGGTTTCCGTGTGCAGGTTTTTGTTTATGGAGTTTCGTTGCTAACGACTTTGAACCCTCCATCTTCCACCTTCCAAATCTCTGCATTTCCATAAAGGGTGCAAACTTCAAGCTTTCAACATCTAGGGCCCATAAAATGAATGTTTCCACATGCCCAAAGAGGTTTGAGTCAAATTCGTCAAGTATTTAGATGTTGCATAAATTTCACTGTGGAAGTCTGCCTACAAGGCCTGCGGGTTTCCGTCCGTGGAAGTTCGTTTGTGAAATGTCATTGCAAAAGGCACCGGACCCTCTGGCTTCCGCATCCTAAATTTTTGCATTTTTTAAAATGAGTCAAATCTTAAGAAAATATGTCTTGGCACTCTTTCTAACCCTTTTCCCACATACTAAAATTGAAAAATCTCAAATTTGCTAAGTTTGTGACTTTGCAGAAATTTCACTATGGGTTGTTGTCTACGGGTTTCCGTGTGTGGGTTTTCAACTATGGGTTTTCATGTGTGGGTCGCCATCTGTGGGTTTCCGTGTACAGGTTTTTGTCTGCGGGTTTCCGTCTATGGGTTTCCATGTGTGGGTTGTCATCCACGGGTTTCTGTGTGTTGGTCGCCATCCACAGGTTTTCATGTGCGGGTTGTTGTCCACGGGTTTTCGTCTATGGGTTTTCATGTGCGGGTTTTCGTGTGTGGAATGTCATTGCTAACGGTGTCAGACCCTCTAGCTTTTGCATTTTTTGAAAGGGGTCAAATCATTGAGGAATAGGTCTAGGCACCCTTCGGATGCATATTTCATGTGCTTAATTCGAAAAAACTCAAAATTGCTAAGAGTTGTGGCTTTGCAGAACTTTTCATGTGGGAAGCTGCCTTGTGGATGTCGTGATCCCTAATGTCATTTTTACAACACAAACTTGTTTGGCTTCCCACCTCGCAGTATTTGCATCTACTACTTTCATGAGTCAAACACTTGAGTCCCAAATATCAAAATCCTTAAGTCAAATGGACCACTGTTGGTCCACCCTTATGGGCTGCCTAATGTGGAAGTCCTTTCACCAAACACCATTCCCTATGGAAAAACAAGTGCAACCCCTACATTTGCAGATTTCGCTTCCATTTTCGCCGTAGGGGTACAAAGTGTTTCCCGACAAAATGTTGAGTCTCCAGGTCCACGCAGACCCACCCATGTGGGTTTCCACATGCGGACCTTCATGCTCTCTTTTCCTTTTCCTTACAATGAGACTATTGCATCTTTCCACTACATGGGTCATGCATGCCTTATTTTCCAAAACAAAGCTTTGAGACAAGTAATAAAAATTCCAAGTCCAAGTGTCTTTTGTGGGTCCGCCGTAGCAAATCGCTGCTCGTGGGAGGTTGTTACTCCTTGGTCATTCTTAGCGGCTAAACCTTACCCTCTTCCCGCCTAGCAGCACCCCACCTCGCGAACCCCACATATCTCATTTCTGCACTTCCCAAGTGATCAAGTCTCCAAAGTGAAACTAGGTAAAATGGAAAGTTTTTTGAAACATGAAATTTTCTTGTTGGACTATAAATTGATACATTTTAATATTTTAAATGATGGAAATTTATCATTTTTGGATGTTTAAATCATGATATTTAGTGACACGGATGCTTTTAACGATGCTTGGAGGAATAATGGATTAATTCATTAAAAGAACCAATATATTCAAGACATGTCAAGAGGGGAGATTTTAATTCAAATTACCAAGGTGGAGATGGGTTTATCTATGGATGCGCGACAAGAGAATTCTACATGAACATCTAATTGCCAAAGCTCGCTTAAGAATATGTGTCGAGCAATACAATAGCTGGAGAAGTGCTTTCAAAAAAGACAACATGGGGGGTTGTTTTATTTTTTGCCAATGAAGAGTTGTCTGCCAGGGCCAAGGAGAATGTTTATGTTTCCCATGGATGTAAATCTATAAGAGGATTCACCTAATTGAATGAAGAGATGTTGGAAGTGTATCAACAAAAGATGAACTTTACTAGTTTCCATTTACAACATAAAGCAGCTAGAAGACAAATTAGCTACATGACGAAATAGACTACAAGACAAAATAGAGAAGAGACAAAAGAGTTTATTTTTATATTGTAATATACTTGGGTGTAGGTGAAACCCTAGGTTGCATTAAATCTAGGCCATTCATTACAAATGAATCCTGACCATTCATTTTTCATTTGGAAAACTATAAATAAGGGCTTGCTCCTCATTTGTAAGTGGTGGTGAACTGTTGTAAGAGGAATTTTTCAGCAATAAAATGAAGCATTGCATTGTTTTATGGGTGTTTTCTTTGAGCTTTCTCATTGTGCATGCATGATTCAACCTCCATGTTCATTTTTTGTTAGTTATTTTCTTGAATGTCTTTAATGGTGGTTGTTGTTATAGTATTTGATGGACTCCTAGCCCATACTTTTTCCACCTGTTGATGACAAACTATTGTGTAAAGTTAGCCTGGGCTTGTTTATTTGCTGCACTTTAGTTCAATTGTATGTTCATGAGGTGAATGCACAATCTAAAAATCTACAAACCTTAGAAGATTGCACTTGTTTTGTGCAATTGTAGGTTTATCTTGGTCAAGAAAAACTTAGTTGTGGGAGTTTGTCTACTATATCATCCTCCATTATTATTGTTCATTCATAGCTTTAGATTCAGGAACTTATCTCAACCCTTTCCTCTTTTTCTATTTCTTTTAGATCTTTGATATTTTAGGATCCTAAACACCATAACAATGTCAGATTTGGTGATTGAAGTGAGTTTCAACTTGTTGTTTTGAATTTACAATCACTGTTCATTCACTTCCAACACTTTGAAAATCCATTTGCAGACCAAAATTCTCATGCTTTGTGAACCATAAAGGCCTCCTTGTGATTACCAGGAAATCACATCAACCAATTGAATTATTCCAAGCATTGTCATGACCTAACACCCAATATACCTTGGGGTGGTTTCTGAAACTTAGTTGCAGAAATTACATTCCGAGAGAGATAGCATACTTGTATTTTTTTTGTGTTGAGAAGGTGCAAAAACATCCATCAATAGAATTGGCGCTAAAGGGAGGGCATGGTTAAGCACAAGGCTACAAAGTTGGAAGTTGAATGTACCTTCAATAAAAATCTGAGATAGACAGATCTCATCATAGGCAGAAATTTTTAAAATCAAAAAATTTAAAGACAAGAAACATCTAAGTTGAGATGGAGCAGCAACTTCAAGTCAACATTACTCAGATGCAAGAATATTTGAGTAGGAGATTGAACCAATGATTGCAACACTTTGCACTGTCAGAAAATTGTAGAATTCATAAGACTCACAAACACAATGAATTGGAGTGTCTAACATTCCTGGGTAGAGTTGAAATGGCACTACAGGGATAAATTGTCTTTTGAGATGTTCACCAACCTTTGGCTCCTACCGAACCAAAAGAAGAATTTGTTGGCATTGCAGCCAAGGCATTTGAGGAGCCGATCCAAGAACAACTAAGCAGCAAGGATGGACTAATACTAGGAGAAGTACTAATGTCTGGATGGTGCAGGGTGCATAATGCACCTCACTCTGAATTCACCTACTCTTCATGTGCAAACATCATTTCAACAAAGTTAGGATTTGTTTGGACTAGATTAGGCAAGTTGAGCAGCCAACTCCCAATGAAGAAAAATCATCCACTCAAGTAGAAAAACAACTAGCAATTGAAAGGCCATTCACAAAAGATGAGTCAAAATAATTTGCAACAGTGCATACTGGAACAACCAATGTAGATGTTGAATACCAAAAGGAGGTAGTTGAAACTCTTGGGGCAATAGAGAATACTGATGAAAGTTAAAGTGACATGGGATTAGTAGACCCCTCCTCAATGGATAAACAATAAAGCCTTTGAAAAGGAATATCTGAGGGAGTGGGAACAACCACAAGTAGAGGCAGTCCATCCTCAAAATTCCCCCCAATTGATGATGAAGATCCGGTGGTGGAAAGATATAATGAACTCATCTCAAGGATCATGAGGGATTGATCAGAGCTGAGATTACCAAATAGATTTGGAGGTGTTGTTGCTACCAAGTTGGTGTAGGCTCCATGATTCGGTGCATTTGGAGTTCACATGTGAGTTGTGTCAACAAGCTATCAAGCGATTCAAGGAACGAGTGGAACAACTAAATGCAAGGCCTTCTACTATTGCTTTCAAAAGTGAATCAAAAGTCAAGGAACCCGATCCAAGAGACAGTCTAGCTAAGAGCATCTCCCAAGAAGGTGTTGGGGTAGCAACAGAAGAAGAACAATGCAGTCTCGAACCTCCAAACGATGAAGAAGATCAAATGAGAGAGTTTTCCATCGATTATCAAGAGTCATTCTCTCTCATGGATGATCTATGTAGGGTTGATGATCAACCCCATGAGGAATTCTCAGATGGAAATCATGTGCCATATGTCGATCCCCTTGGCATGGTAGGGCTATTTTTTTATCTCTTCCCGCTCGAAGCCGCATTGCAGAGATATAACGAGTTGTTGAGGTATAATGACGTAGAGCAAGGGTATGTTTTAGAGGAGGGTAGTGATGAGTACATATCACCCAAACCTCTGGATGGCAAAGCATTTGAGCTCTTAGACTGGGAAGATGATACCATTTCTATCTAGAGCAGCAGTGAACAAGAGGAACCGAGTGAATATCCTGATGAGCCACATGGATTGCAAAGAAAAGAAGATCGAAGCAAGGATGTCTTGGAGGCTACCCACAACAGTGATATACCCTACCAACCACAGGCTACAATAGGAATTCTTTTCGCCCTATCTATTGTTGATCCTCCTGTACATTTTGAGGATGGTAATAGAACAGTTTTGTCCATATCATGCTTGTATGACATGAAGCACTATCAAATTGAAGTTTGCATGAAGGAGATCAGGGAGGTAAATGTGTTTCCTTTTAAGAATGACAACTCAATGGACATAAGGGCTGCAAATGATCAACATGATAGTGTGTATCTCCTTGAGGAATAGTTGATGGAGGTTGCAGGTCCCATTGGGAGCTTGGAAGACGATTTGGTTGAATCATTTTCCCAGCCTTATGCAAACCAAAGATCAGGTAGAATGTTCCTTGAATTCAAAATTTTTGATTCCCTACAGTGTCTACTGCTTGATCAATTTGATTGTGATCCACAGATCTACAATGCGAGGGGGATGTTGCACCATCCATTGCACCCACCCGAGGCTGTCAATACTATGACCAACGATTCCATGCATGGTTTGGACCATCAAATGTTGTTGCCCCTGCACGACGACGTCCAGGTTCTATAAAATAAATATTTAATATAAAAGTTGATGTCGAGTGGAAACAACTATGTTTTAATACACACATTTAAATATTTATTTAAAAATATGTGTTTATTAAAATTACAAAAATATATATCCATGCCCTAAAATTTCAAGTTATAAATATACACAAAAAATTTGAAGGAGAGAAAAGAAAATTTATTATATAAAGCTTGACGTCTCATGGAATGTCTTTTCTTAGCATTTTATCAGCAACTAAATTATAGTGTTAATTTATAAAAAACTATATTAAAATAATTTTATTATTTTCAAAAAAATACAAACATAAAATATACTAAAAAATACACATTTTATTAGTTAACATCATTTCAAAATTCAAAACATTTATTCCACTTTCTAGTGATTCAAGTTTAAAATTTAGATTAGTGTTGGTCATTTCCTTTATAAAAGTGTGACATAGCTTTGTACTTTTACCCAGTCTCAATCAATGACTCTAGACAAGGAATCACTAAATGTGAAGGGATGTCAATAGTCTCTAATGGAGAAGAATCACCCTTGTCATCCTCATCTGAAGACTCAAGGAATTCCAAATCTGTAAGCTCCTAAATAGCAATGTCATCATGGGGTATGTGATCTGAAGAATGAAATTCTGAATCATGATCATTGGGGAATGGTGGAGTATCTAAATCTCCATATAGCTCCCAAATCTTGGTCCAAAGGATGTGAGGACAAACACAATTATCAATAGAATTCAAAACATCACAATCAACATGCAATGCAATGATATCTAAGACCATGTATTTGCTACAACTCCAAGAAAATTCTTGAATACCTTCACTTGGATAGGGAACTATGCCATACAGATGTAGCAATAATTCAAGTGATTGGAGATGGTTGATGATCTCATCTCGCCATTTTTTATAGTTTCCCTTGTGCAACATAATCAAAGAAGGAGCATATGCAAACCCCATAATGTAATGTGAAATTTCTCCAAAATATAAAGACAATGACCTTCAATTTCAAATAGAAACTTCCAAATATAATATGCAACAGAAGAGATGCCACCCAGATCAAAAAAACCTTCTTCAAATTTTAGGATGTCCAAGTAATTGAACAAGTGCACCAAATTGGAAAAAACCAATGCAAGAGTACCTGGAGTTGAAACTGATTGAAGTGAATGGATTGATGAAAAAAGCTCTGGAATATCTTTTGAATGACGTTGTAATCACTGAATTTCGGAAATCTAATGAGAATATATGAGCTTTTGAGTCTAAAATGAAGGGTTTACTTCAGTTGACTGTAGGCTTTTCTGACAGAAGAAACTGCAAAACAGATTGCACCACTGGAAAGTAGGCTACATCCTCTTTTCAAGGATATCTCGTTTGTCGAATTTTGACACTGTGGTGAGAAGATATGGCGATTTGAAAAAATCTTCCCTATGAGGGCCTGTAGGCTAAACAGGTGCAAAGTTATAGCACTCTGAGCAAAAAAAATCTCAGCCCCTAGTCGCTAACATGACCTAGGGTTAGCGGTTTTAAAAAAAGGGGCCACTGGATCTGGTGGCAGTGGAGCGGCAGGTGGGCGGTACTTGTCTGTTGGTGGCGCCACCCGTAGTGCCTAAATCGATAGTCGTTGATAGGACCGTGCCATGGGTTGACATCGTACTTGATGGGACAGCCGACAACTGGTACATCCCTCTAAAATTAAAATGCGTCGACCAATTTTTTTTCCTATAGACTTTTAATATGTAGAATCCGACAAAAGGATGTATATTTGATTTTTAATATTTCTAATAGCAATTAAAAATTAAAAAAATAGATATGCTGACAAAGATATATAAATATATTGTATGCAGAAAAAAATTAATGCCGACAGACCAAAATATTAAAGCTAATGGTGGAATAAATAAATTAATGTCGATGAAGAAATAATATGTTGGATGATTTAGCAAATCAATTTTTTTATGCTGACTAGATAATATAATTGTTGGTTGCCCCAAATTATTTTTTTTGTAAACTATATAAAATAACCCAAATATAATTTTTTTGCCAAACAAAATAGAGATTAGCCCAAATTTTTTCGAAAAGCAAAATGGTCTATGACTACAAAAAAATTGCCATAGAGGACAACTAACAGGGGTGATTTTTTATTGCAAATTTGTACAGATCATAATATTGATTTTGCAAACCCTAAAATACCGGTAATGGCTACCAAGTTGATGAATCTGATTTTGATGAATGAACAAGCGATCCTAGGGTTTCAAGGCCTTTTGAAGACAATGGCGAGCTTAGATCTGACTCAATCTACTCAAGAAATCAGCTTGGTCCTTGAGTGGAGTCAAGTAGCCTATAATGGAAACCTTCAATCCTGCAATAAATCTCACTAGCCCAACTTCCTTGATCCTGGGATGAAACTTCAATGAACAAGCTCTGATACCATGTTGAAATAATGGATGCACAATGTCCCTATGAAGCTGCAACCCTCAAGAGGACCTTTTCCAAGAATAAATTCACCCACACATAAAGTGTTGCAACTAGGGCATGCAAATGGAGATTATTTGATTGATCTAGAATATGATTACAAATATACAAATGCCCTCCTTATATAGGAAAGGTTGAGATACAAGATGCATTAAGATGTTGCCATGTGTCTTGATCAAACAATATGTGACATGTAAACCCTAACTAACTACCTAGGGAATGATAAAATGATTGAGATAAGTTCTAGATGATATTATAGAAGGAATATTATCTCCTAAATACATGGAAAGGGTAATAACACCATTATTAATGAAATTCTAATAATGCAACCTAGGACTTAATTAATTAAATAAAAGACCTAAGTTAAACTTATGCTAGTGTAATTAAATAATTAATTACACCAACAATTTGACCTCCTCGTCGATGTGGTGGCATCCTGGAAATGAAATTGCAAGAAATCGATGAAAAAAATGCAAGTTAAGCTCCTTCAAGAATGTGAGTGTGCTAATGCAGGGTTTCTTGGTCGTGGACAACAAAAAACACAGTCACAATAAAATGAAGAGGTTTCATTTTTTTTTGGTTTAAATGAGTTATAACGCACTCGCATTCTAGACTCAATGTGATCGAGCCTTTGGCTTGATCACACCAAACCATAACGCAAGCGCATTATTACGTGCTCGTGTTATAGCCTATCAAATTATTTTTGAAACTTTGGCCACTTTTTGGCCCCCATCTTTTTGCACCTTCCCTACCCTATACCCTCAACCCTAAAACTTCTACTTTATACATTAAACCCTCAAACCTAAACTCTAATCCCTATACCCTTAATCATCAACCCTCTACCCTATACATTAAACTCTCAACCTTATACACTCAACCTTATACACTCAACCCTATACCCTCTACCCTATACATTAAGCCTTCAACCCTAATCCCTCAACACTATCCCCTAAACCTTAATCCCTCAACCCTTAAATCATAATTCCTCAATCCTCTACCCTCTACCCTCTACTCTATACATTAAACCCTCAATCATAAGTGAGAGAGACCTAAGAGAGATAGATGAGAGAGAGGGAGAAATATAGACCTGAGAGAGGGAGTTGGAGTGAGAGAAAAAGACCTGAGAGGGGGAGAGAGAGAGGGAGTGTGAGAGAGGGGGTTGGAGTGAGAGATTTATCCAGGTAGGGTGGGAGGGAGTGAGACCTAAGAGAGAGAGAGACTTGAGAGGGAGAGAGAGTTGTCTAGTTAGGGTGGGAGAGATAGACCTGAGAAAAGGGAGAGTGGGTGGGAGGGATATTTTGAGGGAGAGACCTAAGAGAGAGACTTGAGAGGGAGAGAGAGGGAGTGGAAGAGACCTAGAGAGAGAGAAACTTGAGAGGGAGAGAGAGTTATCTAGTTAGGGTGGGAGGGAGAGACCTGAGAGAGGGAGAGGGGGTGTGAGAGATCCAAGAGAGAGAGGGTGGAAGGTATAGATTGAGGGAGAGACTTGAGAGAGAGGGGGTGGGAGGGATAGAGGGAGGGACAAACCTAAGAGATAGGGGTAGTTATCCTATACACTAAAATCTCAACCCTCTATCCTATAAATTAAACCCTCAACCCTATACCTTAAACCCTAAGGATGGAAGACAAGGTAGAGAGTGTAGGAGAGACCTAGAGAGGGTTGAGAGAGAATGGGTACGTATTGGTTGAGAAGGAAGGAGGTAGAGAGGTAGTGAAAGGTAAAACCTTGAATATCCATCATTGATCATAAACCACAAACTCTAAATGTTATCAAAGTGGTGGAGAGAGAGACAAAGAGAAGGCAAAGTTAATTTTTTGTCAATGTAGCTCATTTAGCAAGCGCCAAATTTGGCACTCTCCAAATGGTCAAGCCATTTGGCAAGTGCCAAATTTGGTGCTCGCCATTTATGGTCAAGCCATTTGGAGAGTGCCAAATTCGGTGCACTCCAAATTTGGCGAGCGCAATATGGCTTGTTACGGTTTTTTTTTGCAATTTGGCACCTTTTTTGTGTCATAGATTGGTGCACACACCCACACCTATAATTGTGGATCTAGAGTTTAGGCGCCTTAATTTTGAGGATCGAAGATTTTTGAAGAATTTTATGACACACTTTCTATAAATTGTATAATTTACATCATTGTAAAGGGTCGAAAAATTGAAGTCAGATTTGCAACCTTAAGTTAGACAATTTTAAGCTTTTATGTAGTTAGCTAGTTTACAAAAATTTCTTAGTTTTAGTGATGACATTGAAAGATAATGGTTTTTCGTGCACCAGTGGATTTTTTTGAACGTAAATGCTACTTAATTGATTGAATCAATAGAAGGAGCCAAATTTAAAACCATTGATTGTGTCATTTGTGAATGGTATTTTTTTTATTTGTTGATCTACAAAAATTTGTGATGAGTTAATTGAATGTCTTTCATTAATTCTAGTAAAATGAATTGCAAGTATGCTTATTAAATTTGCACTGTGAATGGATATAATTGCATAAACGATTATGAGTCATTTCATTCATTAGTTTTGACTTGAAAGAAAAGCTTGTTACATAATTGCATGTCCAAATATATGAATAATATATATTCACATTTTATGTTCCAAAACCTGTGGCATATCTTTTTCTGTTTATTAAAAATCTGGTGTTAGAACATTTAAAATATCAATTTGTTGTTTTTTAACCAGCAAAGGCCCCTTGAATATTATAGTCATGTTCACCACTGAGTAATATAGTATAGTTGTGAACAAGCTACCGAGACCTTGGAAGATAGGTAATTTCATTATTAGTTATCTTTTTTAGGAGAAGTAGGGTAGAAATATCCTATTTGATGTGTTACTATTACTATTAGTATTATTAAAACTAATTCCATTGCCTATATTAATAATAACAAGATCATTGTAATGTGAATATTATCATCAACCGATAGATTTGTCGTAGTTTAAACTCTAACACAACAAATTTGGTAAGAGATAAATAAGAAGATTACATTATACTAATTTTAACGATCCGAATTATTAATAATTATAATACTTATCCTGCATAAGGAAGGAAATTACTTTAACCATAAACTTATTCTAAAATTATTCCTCTCTTCTCATATTCTTCTCATGCCCATGCTCCTCTAAAACATGGCGGCTAGGGTTTTCTTTTCTTCCAGACTCTAGTGCCACCCAGAGAGGCATTCTTGCAACTTTTGGCACTACCTTAGCCTTTTACCACCTTATATTTTGTGAGCCAAGTTTGTTGTAGTTTTTGGTTCTAA
This sequence comes from Sequoiadendron giganteum, assembly GCA_007115665.2. Classification (NCBI taxonomy): domain Eukaryota; kingdom Viridiplantae; phylum Streptophyta; class Pinopsida; order Cupressales; family Cupressaceae; genus Sequoiadendron; species Sequoiadendron giganteum. The sequence goes on from CM021100.1 coordinate 764,243,113, forward strand.
AAGGACAAGGCATTGTTGAGGCGTGGGGAGTCTGGCGAATCTAGGCAAAAGTTTGTTTGTTTGTTGTTTTGGGTGCTTGTTTGAATTTCTTCCTTTCACCATTCATAGCTGCTCATTTATATTGCAAATATTGTTTAAGGCCTAGTGATTTGAGTTTAGGGGCAGACTGGGTGAAGTCTCAGCATTTGATTTTATTTTTGTTGCATTGTCATTTAAAACTGATTATTAACTGTTGCACCCATTTTTCCCCATTTTTTATGTTTCATTGATAGAGATATTGTAGGGCAAATTTTGTTTTCTGAAGAGTGAGATTTAAGACGCGGCAGTGGGATCTATGGTCTTTGGTTTTGCTTAGATAGATGGGAAACCCTATTTCCTTGTCGACGATAGCCTATGGAGGCTGCACCACCACAGGGGCACCCCTGTGGTGGTCATGACCTTCTACAGGGTCGTGCGGCCCCATAGGGTTGCGTGCCCTTTCAAAGTAATTTTTTTTTCTTTTTTCTTTTAAATCTAATCATCAAATATTATGATATCTTGAGTCTTTTAAACTTTAATAATATTTATTTTTTAAAACTTTAATTTTGTTGATTTAAATGTCTTTTTTTTTTTTTTTTTCCACAATAGACCTACACAATGAGAGAGAGGTAGGGAAAGATCAAGAGGTCGCCATTTAATCGGTATATGGTCTTCTATTCAGAGATATCTAACTTGGATAGTTACTAACTCTCACGAACCAAATTTTTTGCAAATTTTTTGTTTTTGAAAAGTCCCAACTAGGTTCAAGCGTTCTTTTTTAGCAGGTAACGCATGCAAAAAGATTCACTTGAGGATTTTATTAGGAAGGAATTATCAACATTATTCATCCTAGAATAATCCTCTTCAAATTTCATTCAAGCTATAGGTTTTCTCTTACCTACAAGTTATTCATGATGCGTTTAACAAAGCATTGCAAGCATCTGGTATAGAGTGCTTATTTCCCCTCAAATTTAATGTAGCATATACTTCTTTCAACAAAAGAAAATAAAGAGTTCTACATATTTAGTTGCAGCCCAAAAACATGCTCAACCCCTTATCTTTTATAATAGCAAAATCTATATACAGTTAAGAAATCTAAATTATTATTGCACAACAACTATTTATATCTAGGTTTTGTGTTACTTATCCTTTGTCTCATACAGTTCACTATCTTTCATGTCTTTCTTGTCTTTCCTTTTTATTGTTTTACTTAACAAACCATCATATACATATGTCCAACATTGAACTACATAGTATATTTTGTATCAAAAATCTTACATAATTTATTTGAACAAAACGAAACAACATGATTTGCTTACAAAAAATATGCTTACTTCATTCTTTAATCATGATAAAATATATTCGCAGTCACCTTCTAATTAAAAATTATAACTTTATTCATATGCAAAATTCTTGTAAACAAAATTTCATAGCTTTCACCCACAACAATCAATCAGATAACTCTTAGCAATTTTTCTTTTTTAAATTCTATCTTGATCAATAGAAACATAGATTCCAGTTTAACATAATACATATCTTATTGATAATAACTAGACTAAACACCTTACTTGGTGTCTTCTAAACTCCTTTTTTTTCAAGTGTAACTAAACAAATACAAAGAAGAATGTTAGTGCAACCCAGAGGAAATATTCACATTTGTAGCCTTGCAAGGCTATTCACAAGATAAAACTTGTATTCCCAAGCTAAAAACTTCTTCAATTTCAAATTTTTCCAACAGATCAACCTACATATAGAACAAGAAATTTTCCAAAGCCTATGGGATGCTCACCACTCAACCTTAGGCTGAAAAACCAGCCACCCCGAGCTGGGAGGCTGCCAAAAAGACCAAGTTACACACAAGCAAACCCTTCCAAACATAGAAACAATTTCACAAAAAACTAACACATTACAACACACTCATTTAGGCAATTTAGGCAAGGTGGAAACACAACACAAAAACCAACTATTGGTTTTATGGGAAGAGTTGAGAGGATCACAACCATGTGGAACAATTTTTTGCAACAAATTCTTTATTTAAGCTTTTCAAACCTGCAACTTCCATTTAAGATTTTCAAACTAGTAACTCCCTTTTAATCATTCCTTCACCCTAACCTTTTCATTCTACACAAAAGGGTACTCATACCCATACTTCCAAAATTAAACCACAAGCCTCCTATGGGGATCTCTCCCCCTCCATCCCTCAAATGGGTTGCTCACAACCAAAATTGGGGAGCCAAAGCAACACAATACATTGCACACAACAAAAAAAAAAACACAACAGCAAGAAGACACACACCACAACACCAATATAACACATATCCATTCATAAGAAAATTAGAAGGATAAAATCCTACCTCAAACTCCAAATATAACTAACTGCTTTTGCTCCAATCCTTTTCCAACTCTTCCAACTCCTCCACTCTTAGCCAAAACCAAACTTGGAAACTTTCTCCAAGCTCTTTCATGTATATTTAAAACTCTTCATAATCTTCGTCATTGGATGAGATGATGAGTTCTTCAATCCCTCTTTCTAACCAAAAAACTAATCAACCACCATGTCCTCTTCTACATTTGAGAGGCATGGTGCACACATGGACTCTCATTCCTCTCAAGTCCCTTCTCATTAATGAGATTGGGAGACTAAATGGGGATGGGTATGGGTCAATTCCATCCCCTCACCCCAAATTCGTCACCCCTCTTACAAGCCATTTAAGAGGGGTCATAAATGAGGTATGGCAAGGGAATGGCCTAAAATTGACTCCCAACCTTTAGGTCATATAGCTAGGGTCCCTAAAAAGCAATAATTAACCAAAAATAAGACATATTTGACCCTTTAAAACGGTATAAAACAAGGAATTCAAATTTCACATTTTAAGATCACATTTGACTTCAAAACAATTCAAAAAAATTAAACCCTTAACCCACAACATGCATGTCACAAGGCACGGTACAATTTACATAACAATATAAGACTCTAGCCCTTCCATATGGGCTAAGTCAGGCTTAACATGGTAATCATAGGGGTCTTTTTGGTTGCCTCTGATTTCCATGTCTAAGGAAGGTTAACCCGCACACTCCATATAAACATTAGTCCAACTGCCAAGACAATTAAATCAAAATACATGAATACGATGAAGCATAATACACATACATGTTCCTCACACTTAATATACATATAAGCATAATCCTTGTTTACATTTTCCTTTCTAAAATTCAAACACTATGTTATGATTTAAAACAATTTCAATCTCACTTCTAAAATGGGTAAACCCACAAAAGTGGTTTACAATTGGAGTGAGGAAGGAAAAGAAAAAAATGACCCCATGCCAAAAAAAATCATTTTTGGGGTTCGAACGAACCCATTTAATGAACTTCCCACCATTCCTACCAAAGGTAACCCATTTTGGAAGGGGCTTCGAATGAACCCTGGTTTGAGCGAACCCCTAGGGGTTCGCTCGAACCCCCCATTTCCCTCCTTCTCCCCCTCAGGTGGTAAAAAATTCCAAAATTTTATGCTTCGAAGTTCGGATTGAAGATGAAAATGGAGGAGACTTCACAAACCCAATTGGACAATGGTAGTCTTTAGAACAAGCTATCCAATGAATATAATTTTAATATGTTTTGGTTTTATTATGTATTTGTTTTTTTAGTTTTAATAAACATAGGTTTTTCACCGAAAATCAAGCTCTCTTTTCTACACATGTGGAAAAATAGCAGATTATCAAAATAAAATTTTGAAAAATATGTTCAAGTTGTGTATTGATGTCCTTGATCCATTAAAAAAAAAAAGAATTTTGATACATATAGAAAAAGCTATGCTATAGACGGTCCACCTATGTCTGAGTTGTAATTCGTTTGACTTTGAAACTTGATTAAGGAAAAAGTATTTAATAAAACACTATGAAACCAAATGGAAGTGCTAGATATCATAATTACAAATCTAAATTTGAAAAAATTATAATTTTATCTTTCATACAAAACAAATTATGTTGTACACGGTGAGCGTCACTCCTTAAAAATGTTGTTTTTTTTTAAACTAGTTTTGAATGAGATGGAAAAAAAAGTGCAATCTGATTCTAAAAAAATTGAAAAAAATATATTTAGAATCTATAGATAAAACGTTACAAATCACTAATTTTCATCATCTTCAAATACCTCTTGGTTTAGCCGCTATAGGAACCCGAAGATGAAGATTTAGTTTAAAAAAATTAGTTCAGTGTCCAGTTTGCTCAAAAATTGTAAATCAGTATTGTGGGATCACCCAAACATTAATTCACAATGTTTATAATCACTTGCATAGTAATTCAATTACTTTCTTTTAGTCACAACAATATCTTATATGCATCACATTGCATGGTAATTTTGAAATTCACTTTGATTAAAATGATATCACATATTCTTTTCTTAGTAAAATGTTTCAAATTTTGTAATATTCAAGATATTAGTTTGATTACCTAGCATATTCATAAAAATATGATTCATAAGATAACTATTATAATATGCACATTAACCATTAAGCCCAATGTTCATAATTATCCATCATAAAATATAGAGCAAAAGCAAAATGTCTACAAGCATAGTCATGCAAACAACAACAAAAACATGAGGTCTATGTGTCCAATGATGATGAGCCTGCATACACATAAAAACATGAGGTCTATGTGTCCAACTGATGATGGGCCTCACACATTCTTATTATGATGTAATAATATAATACAAAAGATCAAGACAAAGATGATTTGACAAGGGCAGCATAAATGCCATTGGGCATGGAAAGCAGATGATTATGGCTGCCATGTTCAACCACTTTACCACCTCTGATAACAGCAATTGAATCTGCGCCTCGAACGGTGGAGAGGCGATGGGCCACCATAATGGTGGACCTGCCGCCGATGGCCCTGTTGAGCGCCTCCTGCACCAGCTGCTCTGACTCAACGTCCAGAGCACTGGTGGCCTCGTCTAGCAGAAGTATCCGAGGGTTTCTCACCATGGCTCTCGCTATTGAAATTCTTTGCTTTTGTCCACTGGAAAATTGGATGCCTCGCTCTCCAACCCGTGTATTGTAGCCCTCTGGCAGGCTACATATGAAACTATGGGCGTTGGAGATTTTGGCGGCAGTTACAATTTCTTCCTCAGAGATGACACTTTCTTCTCCTTGTCGTCCGTAGGCAATGTTCTCTCGGATGGTTTCGTCGAAGAGAATGGGCTCCTGCCCTACTAAACCCATCTGCTGACGAAGCCATTTCAGTTGCAGGGTTTTTATGTCAGTTTTGTCTAGCAGGATTACGCCCTTGTTCGGATCGTAGAACCTTTCCAGTAGGGATAATACTGTCGACTTGCCGCATCCGCTTTCTCCTACCAGGGCTATGCTCTGTTTATTACAGAGTCGGCATGTTAGCAATCTTAAAATCAAAATAACAAAATGTATTCAAGATATGAACAAAATTTTCTGAAGATACAAAATTTACTGAAGTTATACATTTTTAATAATTTTTTTAAGATATTTTACATAACAATTGAAATAAAATTAAAATAATAATAATATTATCTAAAGATATTTATTTTAAATATTTGTACATCACAATGATTATTGGTAAAATTTAAATTGAGAGTTTTTAAAATAATTTTTAATATATTAATTTATTTTATTAAAAAAATTAAATAAAGTTATTATTTTAAATTAAAATAAGTAAAATTGTCTGGAATGTTTTTATTAAAAAAATTATAGATGTTTAATTTAATTTAGAAGATTTCATTATGTTAATTTTATTTGTGTTAGGTATATGTTTCATTTAAATAAAATTTAACATTATTATTTTAATGTTGGTATTAATAGGTAACTTAAATTTGCTATAAAATTAATAGCACAAATATTAATAATACATTTAAATGTTTTAATATATAACATTTATACTAACTTTAAATGAGATGAACCCTTTGGGACAATGTTAATACCACTGATGTACAAGATACGCCTCAGAACTCTCTGCCGAAGTTAGGGCACCGCAGCCCTAGCTTGTGATAGGTCGTTGTTCGTTTGTGCATTGTGGGGTGGGTCCTTTCTGAGTATTTTGGGGGTGACTTCTGTCAGTTGTTGTTGTTCTACATTGGGTGGCCAAAGGTGGATCTCTGTCAAATTTTTCCTAGCCTTGGTGCTTCCTCTGCCTGCATTCCATGGTTTTGTGCCTGAGGTGTCGTTGGGCGGTGGGCTTGGGCTGGTGAGGGCATGGGTGTGAAGCGGTATTGTATGGTGGTGCGCGGGGGTCTTCCCTTGTCGCTGGGCCCTTGTTTGGCACGGGTGTGGGTGCGATAGGTTGGGAAGGAGTGTGTGTGAAGGGTGCTCGGGTGTGGCGGTGTGGGGTTCCCCACACATTGTCACTAGTGTGTTGGGTGCTTGCATGCTCGTCTCGGGCCTGATGTCGTTACATAGGGGTGAGGCATCTGGGGTGTCTCCTACGATGGATTTTCGTGCACGTTTGGTTCAAAGTCTCCGAACAATGGGATGAAGTCCTTTGATAATAATTTATTTGCTCCGGATACAAGGGCTTGGTGGTGCGGGTTTGTCTAATGGGTCGAGGCTCAAGAAGATTAATGGTTGTCTCGAGCGTTGCCTGGAGAGGCCCAAACTGGTGATCCCGACTGAAATGATTGCAAGAAGATGTTGAATATTATTCGAACCACTCTTTATATTGCAAATTTTTGGGGATGAGGGTTTCATTGCAGTTCTTGGAAACTTGGGCCCAGAGGACTTGGGCGCCAAAAGGAGAAATGGAGGTTATGTTGTTGGCCAATAACTACTTTATGGTTACCCTTAATTGCATGGTTGATCGCAATAGGATCTTCGAGGGAGGCCCTTATTTCCATAACCAAGTGGGGTTGTTTATCAAACCATGGCATGTTGGCTTATCCCCTCGAGGAGATGCCAAATCGTGTTCCGGTGTGGGTTCGTTTGCCTCGATTTCCGGTGGAATGTTGTGAGAGGATACTTTCTCCTATTGGCTTCACTGCTTGGAAAACCAGTTGGGTCTTCTTTGCAAACCCTGGGAAAAAAGGTATTGACTTATGCTCGTATTTGTGTTGAAATTGATCTTAGTAAGCCTTTACCCGATGTTGTGGATATGTGCATGGGATCCTTTTCTTGGGTGCAGCAGTTGGATTATGAAACTCTTCCTTTCTGTTGTCGTCTATGTCATGAGTACGGTCATTTGCAGCGTAGATGTCCAAGATATAAGCTGGTGGAGTCTCAGGATGCACAACCTCCTCGCAACCCCCCTGCGGCTGATAAGGGGAAGGGCTTGGCCTCTGTTGAGGTGGTTGGTGCCGATGGTTATGTTCAGGTCAAAGCTCATAACAAGAACCGGGGTCAAAAGAGGACCTTAAAGGAAAGTCAAGTTGATGATACACTTTATTTTATGGGTGTTTTCTTTGAGCTTTCTCATTGTGCATGCATGATTCAACCTCCATGTTCATTTTTTGTTAGTTATTTTCTTGAATGTCTTTAATGGTGGTTGTTGTTATAGTATTTGATGGACTCCTAGCCCATACTTTTTCCACCTGTTGATGACAAACTATTGTGTAAAGTTAGCCTGGGCTTGTTTATTTGCTGCACTTTAGTTCAATTGTATGTTCATGAGGTGAATGCACAATCTAAAAATCTACAAACCTTAGAAGATTGCACTTGTTTTGTGCAATTGTAGGTTTATCTTGGTCAAGAAAAACTTAGTTGTGGGAGTTTGTCTACTATATCATCCTCCATTATTATTGTTCATTCATAGCTTTAGATTCAGGAACTTATCTCAACCCTTTCCTCTTTTTCTATTTCTTTTAGATCTTTGATATTTTAGGATCCTAAACACCATAACAATGTCAGATTTGGTGATTGAAGTGAGTTTCAACTTGTTGTTTTGAATTTACAATCACTGTTCATTCACTTCCAACACTTTGAAAATCCATTTGCAGACCAAAATTCTCATGCTTTGTGAACCATAAAGGCCTCCTTGTGATTACCAGGAAATCACATCAACCAATTGAATTATTCCAAGCATTGTCATGACCTAACACCCAATATACCTTGGGGTGGTTTCTGAAACTTAGTTGCAGAAATTACATTCCGAGAGAGATAGCATACTTGTATTTTTTTTGTGTTGAGAAGGTGCAAAAACATCCATCAATAGAATTGGCGCTAAAGGGAGGGCATGGTTAAGCACAAGGCTACAAAGTTGGAAGTTGAATGTACCTTCAATAAAAATCTGAGATAGACAGATCTCATCATAGGCAGAAATTTTTAAAATCAAAAAATTTAAAGACAAGAAACATCTAAGTTGAGATGGAGCAGCAACTTCAAGTCAACATTACTCAGATGCAAGAATATTTGAGTAGGAGATTGAACCAATGATTGCAACACTTTGCACTGTCAGAAAATTGTAGAATTCATAAGACTCACAAACACAATGAATTGGAGTGTCTAACATTCCTGGGTAGAGTTGAAATGGCACTACAGGGATAAATTGTCTTTTGAGATGTTCACCAACCTTTGGCTCCTACCGAACCAAAAGAAGAATTTGTTGGCATTGCAGCCAAGGCATTTGAGGAGCCGATCCAAGAACAACTAAGCAGCAAGGATGGACTAATACTAGGAGAAGTACTAATGTCTGGATGGTGCAGGGTGCATAATGCACCTCACTCTGAATTCACCTACTCTTCATGTGCAAACATCATTTCAACAAAGTTAGGATTTGTTTGGACTAGATTAGGCAAGTTGAGCAGCCAACTCCCAATGAAGAAAAATCATCCACTCAAGTAGAAAAACAACTAGCAATTGAAAGGCCATTCACAAAAGATGAGTCAAAATAATTTGCAACAGTGCATACTGGAACAACCAATGTAGATGTTGAATACCAAAAGGAGGTAGTTGAAACTCTTGGGGCAATAGAGAATACTGATGAAAGTTAAAGTGACATGGGATTAGTAGACCCCTCCTCAATGGATAAACAATAAAGCCTTTGAAAAGGAATATCTGAGGGAGTGGGAACAACCACAAGTAGAGGCAGTCCATCCTCAAAATTCCCCCCAATTGATGATGAAGATCCGGTGGTGGAAAGATATAATGAACTCATCTCAAGGATCATGAGGGATTGATCAGAGCTGAGATTACCAAATAGATTTGGAGGTGTTGTTGCTACCAAGTTGGTGTAGGCTCCATGATTCGGTGCATTTGGAGTTCACATGTGAGTTGTGTCAACAAGCTATCAAGCGATTCAAGGAACGAGTGGAACAACTAAATGCAAGGCCTTCTACTATTGCTTTCAAAAGTGAATCAAAAGTCAAGGAACCCGATCCAAGAGACAGTCTAGCTAAGAGCATCTCCCAAGAAGGTGTTGGGGTAGCAACAGAAGAAGAACAATGCAGTCTCGAACCTCCAAACGATGAAGAAGATCAAATGAGAGAGTTTTCCATCGATTATCAAGAGTCATTCTCTCTCATGGATGATCTATGTAGGGTTGATGATCAACCCCATGAGGAATTCTCAGATGGAAATCATGTGCCATATGTCGATCCCCTTGGCATGGTAGGGCTATTTTTTTATCTCTTCCCGCTCGAAGCCGCATTGCAGAGATATAACGAGTTGTTGAGGTATAATGACGTAGAGCAAGGGTATGTTTTAGAGGAGGGTAGTGATGAGTACATATCACCCAAACCTCTGGATGGCAAAGCATTTGAGCTCTTAGACTGGGAAGATGATACCATTTCTATCTAGAGCAGCAGTGAACAAGAGGAACCGAGTGAATATCCTGATGAGCCACATGGATTGCAAAGAAAAGAAGATCGAAGCAAGGATGTCTTGGAGGCTACCCACAACAGTGATATACCCTACCAACCACAGGCTACAATAGGAATTCTTTTCGCCCTATCTATTGTTGATCCTCCTGTACATTTTGAGGATGGTAATAGAACAGTTTTGTCCATATCATGCTTGTATGACATGAAGCACTATCAAATTGAAGTTTGCATGAAGGAGATCAGGGAGGTAAATGTGTTTCCTTTTAAGAATGACAACTCAATGGACATAAGGGCTGCAAATGATCAACATGATAGTGTGTATCTCCTTGAGGAATAGTTGATGGAGGTTGCAGGTCCCATTGGGAGCTTGGAAGACGATTTGGTTGAATCATTTTCCCAGCCTTATGCAAACCAAAGATCAGGTAGAATGTTCCTTGAATTCAAAATTTTTGATTCCCTACAGTGTCTACTGCTTGATCAATTTGATTGTGATCCACAGATCTACAATGCGAGGGGGATGTTGCACCATCCATTGCACCCACCCGAGGCTGTCAATACTATGACCAACGATTCCATGCATGGTTTGGACCATCAAATGTTGTTGCCCCTGCACGACGACGTCCAGGTTCTATAAAATAAATATTTAATATAAAAGTTGATGTCGAGTGGAAACAACTATGTTTTAATACACACATTTAAATATTTATTTAAAAATATGTGTTTATTAAAATTACAAAAATATATATCCATGCCCTAAAATTTCAAGTTATAAATATACACAAAAAATTTGAAGGAGAGAAAAGAAAATTTATTATATAAAGCTTGACGTCTCATGGAATGTCTTTTCTTAGCATTTTATCAGCAACTAAATTATAGTGTTAATTTATAAAAAACTATATTAAAATAATTTTATTATTTTCAAAAAAATACAAACATAAAATATACTAAAAAATACACATTTTATTAGTTAACATCATTTCAAAATTCAAAACATTTATTCCACTTTCTAGTGATTCAAGTTTAAAATTTAGATTAGTGTTGGTCATTTCCTTTATAAAAGTGTGACATAGCTTTGTACTTTTACCCAGTCTCAATCAATGACTCTAGACAAGGAATCACTAAATGTGAAGGGATGTCAATAGTCTCTAATGGAGAAGAATCACCCTTGTCATCCTCATCTGAAGACTCAAGGAATTCCAAATCTGTAAGCTCCTAAATAGCAATGTCATCATGGGGTATGTGATCTGAAGAATGAAATTCTGAATCATGATCATTGGGGAATGGTGGAGTATCTAAATCTCCATATAGCTCCCAAATCTTGGTCCAAAGGATGTGAGGACAAACACAATTATCAATAGAATTCAAAACATCACAATCAACATGCAATGCAATGATATCTAAGACCATGTATTTGCTACAACTCCAAGAAAATTCTTGAATACCTTCACTTGGATAGGGAACTATGCCATACAGATGTAGCAATAATTCAAGTGATTGGAGATGGTTGATGATCTCATCTCGCCATTTTTTATAGTTTCCCTTGTGCAACATAATCAAAGAAGGAGCATATGCAAACCCCATAATGTAATGTGAAATTTCTCCAAAATATAAAGACAATGACCTTCAATTTCAAATAGAAACTTCCAAATATAATATGCAACAGAAGAGATGCCACCCAGATCAAAAAAACCTTCTTCAAATTTTAGGATGTCCAAGTAATTGAACAAGTGCACCAAATTGGAAAAAACCAATGCAAGAGTACCTGGAGTTGAAACTGATTGAAGTGAATGGATTGATGAAAAAAGCTCTGGAATATCTTTTGAATGACGTTGTAATCACTGAATTTCGGAAATCTAATGAGAATATATGAGCTTTTGAGTCTAAAATGAAGGGTTTACTTCAGTTGACTGTAGGCTTTTCTGACAGAAGAAACTGCAAAACAGATTGCACCACTGGAAAGTAGGCTACATCCTCTTTTCAAGGATATCTCGTTTGTCGAATTTTGACACTGTGGTGAGAAGATATGGCGATTTGAAAAAATCTTCCCTATGAGGGCCTGTAGGCTAAACAGGTGCAAAGTTATAGCACTCTGAGCAAAAAAAATCTCAGCCCCTAGTCGCTAACATGACCTAGGGTTAGCGGTTTTAAAAAAAGGGGCCACTGGATCTGGTGGCAGTGGAGCGGCAGGTGGGCGGTACTTGTCTGTTGGTGGCGCCACCCGTAGTGCCTAAATCGATAGTCGTTGATAGGACCGTGCCATGGGTTGACATCGTACTTGATGGGACAGCCGACAACTGGTACATCCCTCTAAAATTAAAATGCGTCGACCAATTTTTTTTCCTATAGACTTTTAATATGTAGAATCCGACAAAAGGATGTATATTTGATTTTTAATATTTCTAATAGCAATTAAAAATTAAAAAAATAGATATGCTGACAAAGATATATAAATATATTGTATGCAGAAAAAAATTAATGCCGACAGACCAAAATATTAAAGCTAATGGTGGAATAAATAAATTAATGTCGATGAAGAAATAATATGTTGGATGATTTAGCAAATCAATTTTTTTATGCTGACTAGATAATATAATTGTTGGTTGCCCCAAATTATTTTTTTTGTAAACTATATAAAATAACCCAAATATAATTTTTTTGCCAAACAAAATAGAGATTAGCCCAAATTTTTTCGAAAAGCAAAATGGTCTATGACTACAAAAAAATTGCCATAGAGGACAACTAACAGGGGTGATTTTTTATTGCAAATTTGTACAGATCATAATATTGATTTTGCAAACCCTAAAATACCGGTAATGGCTACCAAGTTGATGAATCTGATTTTGATGAATGAACAAGCGATCCTAGGGTTTCAAGGCCTTTTGAAGACAATGGCGAGCTTAGATCTGACTCAATCTACTCAAGAAATCAGCTTGGTCCTTGAGTGGAGTCAAGTAGCCTATAATGGAAACCTTCAATCCTGCAATAAATCTCACTAGCCCAACTTCCTTGATCCTGGGATGAAACTTCAATGAACAAGCTCTGATACCATGTTGAAATAATGGATGCACAATGTCCCTATGAAGCTGCAACCCTCAAGAGGACCTTTTCCAAGAATAAATTCACCCACACATAAAGTGTTGCAACTAGGGCATGCAAATGGAGATTATTTGATTGATCTAGAATATGATTACAAATATACAAATGCCCTCCTTATATAGGAAAGGTTGAGATACAAGATGCATTAAGATGTTGCCATGTGTCTTGATCAAACAATATGTGACATGTAAACCCTAACTAACTACCTAGGGAATGATAAAATGATTGAGATAAGTTCTAGATGATATTATAGAAGGAATATTATCTCCTAAATACATGGAAAGGGTAATAACACCATTATTAATGAAATTCTAATAATGCAACCTAGGACTTAATTAATTAAATAAAAGACCTAAGTTAAACTTATGCTAGTGTAATTAAATAATTAATTACACCAACAATTTGACCTCCTCGTCGATGTGGTGGCATCCTGGAAATGAAATTGCAAGAAATCGATGAAAAAAATGCAAGTTAAGCTCCTTCAAGAATGTGAGTGTGCTAATGCAGGGTTTCTTGGTCGTGGACAACAAAAAACACAGTCACAATAAAATGAAGAGGTTTCATTTTTTTTTGGTTTAAATGAGTTATAACGCACTCGCATTCTAGACTCAATGTGATCGAGCCTTTGGCTTGATCACACCAAACCATAACGCAAGCGCATTATTACGTGCTCGTGTTATAGCCTATCAAATTATTTTTGAAACTTTGGCCACTTTTTGGCCCCCATCTTTTTGCACCTTCCCTACCCTATACCCTCAACCCTAAAACTTCTACTTTATACATTAAACCCTCAAACCTAAACTCTAATCCCTATACCCTTAATCATCAACCCTCTACCCTATACATTAAACTCTCAACCTTATACACTCAACCTTATACACTCAACCCTATACCCTCTACCCTATACATTAAGCCTTCAACCCTAATCCCTCAACACTATCCCCTAAACCTTAATCCCTCAACCCTTAAATCATAATTCCTCAATCCTCTACCCTCTACCCTCTACTCTATACATTAAACCCTCAATCATAAGTGAGAGAGACCTAAGAGAGATAGATGAGAGAGAGGGAGAAATATAGACCTGAGAGAGGGAGTTGGAGTGAGAGAAAAAGACCTGAGAGGGGGAGAGAGAGAGGGAGTGTGAGAGAGGGGGTTGGAGTGAGAGATTTATCCAGGTAGGGTGGGAGGGAGTGAGACCTAAGAGAGAGAGAGACTTGAGAGGGAGAGAGAGTTGTCTAGTTAGGGTGGGAGAGATAGACCTGAGAAAAGGGAGAGTGGGTGGGAGGGATATTTTGAGGGAGAGACCTAAGAGAGAGACTTGAGAGGGAGAGAGAGGGAGTGGAAGAGACCTAAGAAAGAGAGAGAGAGAGAGAGAGAGAGAGAGAGAGAGAAACTTGAGAGGGAGAGAGAGTTATCTAGTTAGGGTGGGAGGGAGAGACCTGAGAGAGGGAGAGGGGGTGTGAGAGATCCAAGAGAGAGAGGGTGGAAGGTATAGATTGAGGGAGAGACTTGAGAGAGAGGGGGTGGGAGGGATAGAGGGAGGGACAAACCTAAGAGATAGGGGTAGTTATCCTATACACTAAAATCTCAACCCTCTATCCTATAAATTAAACCCTCAACCCTATACCTTAAACCCTAAGGATGGAAGACAAGGTAGAGAGTGTAGGAGAGACCTAGAGAGGGTTGAGAGAGAATGGGTACGTATTGGTTGAGAAGGAAGGAGGTAGAGAGGTAGTGAAAGGTAAAACCTTGAATATCCATCATTGATCATAAACCACAAACTCTAAATGTTATCAAAGTGGTGGAGAGAGAGACAAAGAGAAGGCAAAGTTAATTTTTTGTCAATGTAGCTCATTTAGCAAGCGCCAAATTTGGCACTCTCCAAATGGTCAAGCCATTTGGCAAGTGCCAAATTTGGTGCTCGCCATTTATGGTCAAGCCATTTGGAGAGTGCCAAATTCGGTGCACTCCAAATTTGGCGAGCGCAATATGGCTTGTTACGGTTTTTTTTTGCAATTTGGCACCTTTTTTGTGTCATAGATTGGTGCACACACCCACACCTATAATTGTGGATCTAGAGTTTAGGCGCCTTAATTTTGAGGATCGAAGATTTTTGAAGAATTTTATGACACACTTTCTATAAATTGTATAATTTACATCATTGTAAAGGGTCGAAAAATTGAAGTCAGATTTGCAACCTTAAGTTAGACAATTTTAAGCTTTTATGTAGTTAGCTAGTTTACAAAAATTTCTTAGTTTTAGTGATGACATTGAAAGATAATGGTTTTTCGTGCACCAGTGGATTTTTTTGAACGTAAATGCTACTTAATTGATTGAATCAATAGAAGGAGCCAAATTTAAAACCATTGATTGTGTCATTTGTGAATGGTATTTTTTTTATTTGTTGATCTACAAAAATTTGTGATGAGTTAATTGAATGTCTTTCATTAATTCTAGTAAAATGAATTGCAAGTATGCTTATTAAATTTGCACTGTGAATGGATATAATTGCATAAACGATTATGAGTCATTTCATTCATTAGTTTTGACTTGAAAGAAAAGCTTGTTACATAATTGCATGTCCAAATATATGAATAATATATATTCACATTTTATGTTCCAAAACCTGTGGCATATCTTTTTCTGTTTATTAAAAATCTGGTGTTAGAACATTTAAAATATCAATTTGTTGTTTTTTAACCAGCAAAGGCCCCTTGAATATTATAGTCATGTTCACCACTGAGTAATATAGTATAGTTGTGAACAAGCTACCGAGACCTTGGAAGATAGGTAATTTCATTATTAGTTATCTTTTTTAGGAGAAGTAGGGTAGAAATATCCTATTTGATGTGTTACTATTACTATTAGTATTATTAAAACTAATTCCATTGCCTATATTAATAATAACAAGATCATTGTAATGTGAATATTATCATCAACCGATAGATTTGTCGTAGTTTAAACTCTAACACAACAAATTTGGTAAGAGATAAATAAGAAGATTACATTATACTAATTTTAACGATCCGAATTATTAATAATTATAATACTTATCCTGCATAAGGAAGGAAATTACTTTAACCATAAACTTATTCTAAAATTATTCCTCTCTTCTCATATTCTTCTCATGCCCATGCTCCTCTAAAACATGGCGGCTAGGGTTTTCTTTTCTTCCAGACTCTAGTGCCACCCAGAGAGGCATTCTTGCAACTTTTGGCACTACCTTAGCCTTTTACCACCTTATATTTTGTGAGCCAAGTTTGTTGTAGTTTTTGGTTCTAAAAGGACAAGGCATTGTTGAGGCGTGGGGAGTCTGGCGAATCTAGGCAAAAGTTTGTTTGTTTGTTGTTTTGGGTGCTTGTTTGAATTTCTTCCTTTCACCATTCATAGCTGCTCATTTATATTGCAAATATTGTTTAAGGCCTAGTGATTTGAGTTTAGGGGCAGACTGGGTGAAGTCTCAGCATTTGATTTTATTTTTGTTGCATTGTCATTTAAAACTGATTATTAACTGTTGCACCCATTTTTCCCCATTTTTTATGTTTCATTGATAGAGATATTGTAGGGCAAATTTTGTTTTCTGAAGAGTGAGATTTAAGACGCGGCAGTGGGATCTATGGTCTTTGGTTTTGCTTAGATAGATGGGAAACCCTATTTCCTTGTCGACGATAGCCTATGGAGGCTGCACCACCACAGGGGCACCCCTGTGGTGGTCATGACCTTCTACAGGGTCGTGCGGCCCCATAGGGTTGCGTGCCCTTTCAAAGTAATTTTTTTTTCTTTTTTCTTTTAAATCTAATCATCAAATATTATGATATCTTGAGTCTTTTAAACTTTAATAATATTTATTTTTTAAAACTTTAATTTTGTTGATTTAAATGTCTTTTTTTATCATGTTTTCCACAATAGACCTACACAATGAGAGAGAGGTAGGGAAAGATCAAGAGGTCGCCATTTAATCGGTATATGGTCTTCTATTCAGAGATATCTAACTTGGATAGTTACTAACTCTCACGAACCAAATTTTTTGCAAATTTTTTGTTTTTGAAAAGTCCCAACTAGGTTCAAGCGTTCTTTTTTAGCAGGTAACGCATGCAAAAAGATTCACTTGAGGATTTTATTAGGAAGGAATTATCAACATTATTCATCCTAGAATAATCCTCTTCAAATTTCATTCAAGCTATAGGTTTTCTCTTACCTACAAGTTATTCATGATGCGTTTAACAAAGCATTGCAAGCATCTGGTATAGAGTGCTTATTTCCCCTCAAATTTAATGTAGCATATACTTCTTTCAACAAAAGAAAATAAAGAGTTCTACATATTTAGTTGCAGCCCAAAAACATGCTCAACCCCTTATCTTTTATAATAGCAAAATCTATATACAGTTAAGAAATCTAAATTATTATTGCACAACAACTATTTATATCTAGGTTTTGTGTTACTTATCCTTTGTCTCATACAGTTCACTATCTTTCATGTCTTTCTTGTCTTTCCTTTTTATTGTTTTACTTAACAAACCATCATATACATATGTCCAACATTGAACTACATAGTATATTTTGTATCAAAAATCTTACATAATTTATTTGAACAAAACGAAACAACATGATTTGCTTACAAAAAATATGCTTACTTCATTCTTTAATCATGATAAAATATATTCGCAGTCACCTTCTAATTAAAAATTATAACTTTATTCATATGCAAAATTCTTGTAAACAAAATTTCATAGCTTTCACCCACAACAATCAATCAGATAACTCTTAGCAATTTTTCTTTTTTAAATTCTATCTTGATCAATAGAAACATAGATTCCAGTTTAACATAATACATATCTTATTGATAATAACTAGACTAAACACCTTACTTGGTGTCTTCTAAACTCCTTTTTTTTCAAGTGTAACTAAACAAATACAAAGAAGAATGTTAGTGCAACCCAGAGGAAATATTCACATTTGTAGCCTTGCAAGGCTATTCACAAGATAAAACTTGTATTCCCAAGCTAAAAACTTCTTCAATTTCAAATTTTTCCAACAGATCAACCTACATATAGAACAAGAAATTTTCCAAAGCCTATGGGATGCTCACCACTCAACCTTAGGCTGAAAAACCAGCCACCCCGAGCTGGGAGGCTGCCAAAAAGACCAAGTTACACACAAGCAAACCCTTCCAAACATAGAAACAATTTCACAAAAAACTAACACATTACAACACACTCATTTAGGCAATTTAGGCAAGGTGGAAACACAACACAAAAACCAACTATTGGTTTTATGGGAAGAGTTGAGAGGATCACAACCATGTGGAACAATTTTTTGCAACAAATTCTTTATTTAAGCTTTTCAAACCTGCAACTTCCATTTAAGATTTTCAAACTAGTAACTCCCTTTTAATCATTCCTTCACCCTAACCTTTTCATTCTACACAAAAGGGTACTCATACCCATACTTCCAAAATTAAACCACAAGCCTCCTATGGGGATCTCTCCCCCTCCATCCCTCAAATGGGTTGCTCACAACCAAAATTGGGGAGCCAAAGCAACACAATACATTGCACACAACAAAAAAAAAAACACAACAGCAAGAAGACACACACCACAACACCAATATAACACATATCCATTCATAAGAAAATTAGAAGGATAAAATCCTACCTCAAACTCCAAATATAACTAACTGCTTTTGCTCCAATCCTTTTCCAACTCTTCCAACTCCTCCACTCTTAGCCAAAACCAAACTTGGAAACTTTCTCCAAGCTCTTTCATGTATATTTAAAACTCTTCATAATCTTCGTCATTGGATGAGATGATGAGTTCTTCAATCCCTCTTTCTAACCAAAAAACTAATCAACCACCATGTCCTCTTCTACATTTGAGAGGCATGGTGCACACATGGACTCTCATTCCTCTCAAGTCCCTTCTCATTAATGAGATTGGGAGACTAAATGGGGATGGGTATGGGTCAATTCCATCCCCTCACCCCAAATTCGTCACCCCTCTTACAAGCCATTTAAGAGGGGTCATAAATGAGGTATGGCAAGGGAATGGCCTAAAATTGACTCCCAACCTTTAGGTCATATAGCTAGGGTCCCTAAAAAGCAATAATTAACCAAAAATAAGACATATTTGACCCTTTAAAACGGTATAAAACAAGGAATTCAAATTTCACATTTTAAGATCACATTTGACTTCAAAACAATTCAAAAAAATTAAACCCTTAACCCACAACATGCATGTCACAAGGCACGGTACAATTTACATAACAATATAAGACTCTAGCCCTTCCATATGGGCTAAGTCAGGCTTAACATGGTAATCATAGGGGTCTTTTTGGTTGCCTCTGATTTCCATGTCTAAGGAAGGTTAACCCGCACACTCCATATAAACATTAGTCCAACTGCCAAGACAATTAAATCAAAATACATGAATACGATGAAGCATAATACACATACATGTTCCTCACACTTAATATACATATAAGCATAATCCTTGTTTACATTTTCCTTTCTAAAATTCAAACACTATGTTATGATTTAAAACAATTTCAATCTCACTTCTAAAATGGGTAAACCCACAAAAGTGGTTTACAATTGGAGTGAGGAAGGAAAAGAAAAAAATGACCCCATGCCAAAAAAAATCATTTTTGGGGTTCGAACGAACCCATTTAATGAACTTCCCACCATTCCTACCAAAGGTAACCCATTTTGGAAGGGGCTTCGAATGAACCCTGGTTTGAGCGAACCCCTAGGGGTTCGCTCGAACCCCCCATTTCCCTCCTTCTCCCCCTCAGGTGGTAAAAAATTCCAAAATTTTATGCTTCGAAGTTCGGATTGAAGATGAAAATGGAGGAGACTTCACAAACCCAATTGGACAATGGTAGTCTTTAGAACAAGCTATCCAATGAATATAATTTTAATATGTTTTGGTTTTATTATGTATTTGTTTTTTTAGTTTTAATAAACATAGGTTTTTCACCGAAAATCAAGCTCTCTTTTCTACACATGTGGAAAAATAGCAGATTATCAAAATAAAATTTTGAAAAATATGTTCAAGTTGTGTATTGATGTCCTTGATCCATTAAAAAAAAAAAGAATTTTGATACATATAGAAAAAGCTATGCTATAGACGGTCCACCTATGTCTGAGTTGTAATTCGTTTGACTTTGAAACTTGATTAAGGAAAAAGTATTTAATAAAACACTATGAAACCAAATGGAAGTGCTAGATATCATAATTACAAATCTAAATTTGAAAAAATTATAATTTTATCTTTCATACAAAACAAATTATGTTGTACACGGTGAGCGTCACTCCTTAAAAATGTTGTTTTTTTTTAAACTAGTTTTGAATGAGATGGAAAAAAAAGTGCAATCTGATTCTAAAAAAATTGAAAAAAATATATTTAGAATCTATAGATAAAACGTTACAAATCACTAATTTTCATCATCTTCAAATACCTCTTGGTTTAGCCGCTATAGGAACCCGAAGATGAAGATTTAGTTTAAAAAAATTAGTTCAGTGTCCAGTTTGCTCAAAAATTGTAAATCAGTATTGTGGGATCACCCAAACATTAATTCACAATGTTTATAATCACTTGCATAGTAATTCAATTACTTTCTTTTAGTCACAACAATATCTTATATGCATCACATTGCATGGTAATTTTGAAATTCACTTTGATTAAAATGATATCACATATTCTTTTCTTAGTAAAATGTTTCAAATTTTGTAATATTCAAGATATTAGTTTGATTACCTAGCATATTCATAAAAATATGATTCATAAGATAACTATTATAATATGCACATTAACCATTAAGCCCAATGTTCATAATTATCCATCATAAAATATAGAGCAAAAGCAAAATGTCTACAAGCATAGTCATGCAAACAACAACAAAAATGGCAAAGGTTATCCAGCCCCCAAAAAGGCCTGCATACCACCATCAGTACACCTTAGACCCATCAGACCCATCAGTACACCTGCTAGAAACGGTAGAATTGTCAGCCCCAACAAGTTTTTCATTTAATGACAATTCGTAGCCTGCCGCCAAGGGAAAGCAATTGGGCCGAGGTTCATCCACCGCCAACGTCCAAAGGCATGTAATATTAATGTATGATTATTAATATCATCAACTACTCACCATTTCCCGCTACATTAAGCCACCCAAATTTCTCGCTATTTTTTTTCACGACATTTTTTTTTCAGTTTATAATGTAAACTTCATTCTGGAAATTTACCGCTTGTAAAAATTGAACTTGCAATAAAATTATTTTTGTTTGTTAGTTCCCAATTGGTTAAGGTTCAACATTCTCAAGGTATGGCAGATGAATTATATATGTAAAAGATGAATCATACATACAATTGTTTTGAACCCATTTTAAAAAAATTCTA
Organism: Sequoiadendron giganteum; assembly: GCA_007115665.2. NCBI lineage: Eukaryota > Viridiplantae > Streptophyta > Pinopsida > Cupressales > Cupressaceae > Sequoiadendron > Sequoiadendron giganteum. The sequence goes on from CM021100.1 coordinate 764,264,400, forward strand.
TTTGCAATGAAATTGAGTCTTATGTTTGTGTTTTGCAGATAACAAGAGATGAATTCAGAGGAGATTCATACACAAAACGAGGAGCTACAAGTCTGTGTTTTCATTTTTACCATAAACGAATAGCACAGCACCAGGTTTTTTTTTTCAGACTGTTCAAACAAAATAGTATATATGAACAAATTTTGGCAGTATTTGCATATGACAAATATAGAGAATAGTATTTTTCAATTTTGAATAGTCAAAAGATCAACACAAAAAATTTAAAATATTTGTTTACAATTAAATATGTGCAAAACTTGCTTCATAAACAAAAGCTAGTGTTGTTTCCCTATTAACCAGTAGATATAGTACGTGCATTATATGATAAGCTGATAATTAGAAAACAATGGAAGCCTCACCTTTTGCTGTGTAGTAGTGTGATGCATAAATTAGAAATTTCTAAGGAGATAATTAGGTTTAAATTTAGATTGATTTTGTAAACCTCAATTATTAGAATTTGGGCTTTGTACCCTCTTTGTGGCCATTTGAATGTTTCATCCATAAATTAGAAATTTCTAAGGAGATAATTAGGTTTAAATTTAGATTGATTTTGTAAACCTCAATTATTAGAATGTGGGCTTTGTGCCCTCTTTGTGGCCATTTGAATGTTTCATCCGAATTTCTGGCAATAAATAAATTATGAAGTATTTTATATTCTATTATATTAACAATATTATATTTATAACTTTTTTTTATGAAATAAAGATTATTTAAATTTCAAATAATTATATAATACTCATTTGTGTTGAAAATAATACATCTCATAAAAATATAGACAATTTAAAAATTATCAAAAAGATCTCAAAATCTTACAAATAAAAGCTAACCAATATTTTTTTAGAAATATTTTATTAAATCAATAACTAATTTTTAAAAACTTATAGTATAAATTTTAAAACAAATAAATTATTAAATTAAAATCAATACTTACTAACCTTCTAACTTACTAATATCAACTATATTTTTTATTATATTACAAACATGAAAATTGTTTAATCATTCCATTATTAGCCGATAGGCTATATATGGTGTGAGGTTTCGGCCTGAAACCTGTCTCACGCCGAAGACTATTCTTTGTCTTGAAACTGCGTAGTAGTTTGTGGTTTTCAGACTGATTTAAATCTTTTAAACAAATCGGATTTCAAGTGATCAAATCAGATTTTAGGAGATCAAATCGGATTTCAAGATCTCTCTTATCATCACCGTCCATGAGACCTCACTGGCTCTATGCAGTTTTTCAAACAATCGGCACGCCTTCTACATGCTTCCACATTTCACATACACATCTATCAGCGCAATCAGAACTACATCTAAGAAATAATTGCTTTCAACTATTCTTTTATGAATCTCCTTGCCCAACTCCAAAAATCCCATTTCGGCACACAATGGGAGGATGCTCGCAAACATATGGTTGACTCACTCATTTATGGGCTTTCTCTATCTTACGAGGTAGGGTTTTCAAAAAGTTAAAACATCTTCAAACCAAAAACAGGAAAAAAACATAAAAATTAAAAATACCAATTGTTCTGCTTTTTAAATTTCACAGAGGAGATAATTGTATATGATCGGCTGCCATTGCTTTTATTTACAGTTCAAAATTTTATGATGTCCAGTTAGGGTTTTTATTTTTGATCGGACACCCGAATTTCCTTGAAAATTTTAGCAAAACCCTTTTGATCCTTATAAAGTTTGAAGAAACATTGTGCAAATTTCAAGAAGCCGTATGGAACAAGACTTAATATGTTACAAGTATTATTGGATTCACTTTTGGATTTACCCAAAAGTTTACTTGTAGAACTGAATGACATGGCAAAAAATATGGAACTAAGTTTGTTCGTAGAGCAAAAAGGCTCGCCCTTGCCTCTCTGACGAAAATTCGGTCCACCTCCTCGCTATCTCTCACCCATATTCAAGTTGTTGCGGCCAATTCCGGCAGGGGAGAAATCTTTCATTAGGTGTCGGATCAGTACTCTGCGTTTTCTGCTCCAGATTTGGTGTCTTGTACAGACAGCCTCACAATTTTGGAGGAGCAAGAATGGTAAAGGAACTTTTAAATGTCTTAATTCTCATTTCCAAGTAAAAAATATAATTCTCATTTCCAAGTAAAAAAAATTCATACGAGATGTTTTAAACTACAATCTCTAGAAAAAGACTTTTCACTGAATACATTTCAACATAAAGATACTTGAAATGCATTTCCATAGATGCTTGTTTCTTTTAATCGTTAACTGAGAATATTTTAACTATGTTAACATCTATTGGAAAATTGATTTAGACAACAAGCAGAATTGATTCGCTTACAAATTTCTCTAAATGAGAACTTGCATTCTCTACATGTGTAATCACTCAATTGCATGTATTTTGTATTTTTACTAATCAACGAGAAATGAGATACAAATATTGCAGGTGAAGAAGATAAAGCTGCAAGAAAGACATGTTTCTCAAACAACAAATGTATCTTTAACCAATCGCTCTGTGCAATAAAGCATTACATTTTTGTGTACGGAACGAATATGACCTGACAGAATCACAAGTAATTTATACTCGTAAACAAAAAAGAAGAGTATATCACTAGTATATTAGTAGTACAAGTATATATGAAGACTGCAAATCATGACCAGAAGCCATTAGGATCATCTTCATGACGATGTTGGACTCTTGGAAAACCTCTGCTCCACACCTAAGAAATGGTCAATCTAGTGTCAATCTTTTAGAAAAATAACTTAGGTTCACAAACTAAGCTGACTGTTGTTAAAGACCATTAACTCGAATCCAAATTTACAACCTTCACAAAACTTCTAAGGCTGGTAAAACTTGTGAGTTGAAATTTTTGTCGAATTACCAACTCCCTGTTCTCCTATAAATACCAGTTCAAATGAAATGATACATATTTTACAAAGTGTTTCAGTTACGAAACAATTTCAAGTTACTAAAAATTGAACAATTATCCCACAACGATTTTAGTAATGAAAGTAATATAAATCGCACTTTACAAATCTAACAATTGGCAAGCATACCTTGCTTGAAGAGGAATTAACCATAGAAAGTTAAGTATTTGGTTTTTTAACCAGCGCAGCACATTTTTCCCCAAATTTGCAGTGAGAAACTTGTGTTGTGAGGGAAATACATCCAGGTGAATCCATGCCATCTCAAATGCTTGTATCCAAGTGAACTTATCGTCCAATCATAAGAAGTAATGAATTGCTACACTACCCTTCACTGAGCCACATATTATAATTTATATGACCAAATGCTCGAAGGGACCCTCTCAAGATCTTTGTGCCGATGCTCGAAGCATCAACAAGCCCCTTTTTGTAAATAGAAAATAATGTTGTAGCTTCAAGATGCCCCTTTAAAATCTTGGTAACAAATTTTGCCTCCCGCATATTCATGATTGTCCTAAACGACTTGATTTTAAGATTCTCAAACCCACTCATGGATTTCATTTTTTTCCAAACAAAAAACCTAGGCTTTATAACTTTTTCCAAATTTTTAACCATTATTTCCCTATACTTAATCACGGAGTTTGGAGGAAGCTCCATGTTCTTAACCATAAAGCCCATCTTTGCCCAAATATTTTCTTCAGTTAAACCAAACATGGGAGGAGAAAGCCTAAATAATTTCATAGTTTCCCTATACGAGAGTCCACACAGTTGAAAATTATGAATTTTAGCCTCCAGTGTTGCCATACGAGAAATGACTGCAATGATGAGAACATGTTTGTACATTTTGCTCCCTCGCCAATTTTCTTAAGGAGATCGACTTGAGCAGTCGTTAAAGAAACACAATGCAGAATGCTCGGCCTTCAGACCAAAAGCTTGGTGAGCTCCAAGCCACGAAAGCCGCAACTCTCCCAAAATGCAATGGAGGGTTTCAGGGTAGTCTCCACGTTGAATGTTAGAAACACAATTTGAGCAGAATCTTGAGGTAAGTCACTTGCGATGGTCTCAGTGAGTCTTATTTTTCAAATCTATATGTCACGGTGATCGTTTATTTGTTTTATTTTATTGCATTTTTAAACAATTATGTTGTTAACTATTAAATGCAGCCATGGTTCTCTAGAAAGTTTAAAAGGCTGCAAAAATCTTGTCTAAAACTCCTTCAAAATGTTTAATAATACCATTACCAAGCAAAAGCAGTAATATGGAGGCGTTGGATATTTCTGCCCCTTTTCTTCTTAATTACATATTATTTTATTTTTATTAAAGTCACAGTGACCAAAATATTGTTTCTAATGTTTTCTATTCTTCTCTCCTACATATCGAGATTCCTCCCGGATGGCGGTCAAATGCACCCACCCAACGGTAACCTTCACTCTCATTATCCCCTTTGCTGAAGAGAATAGGTTGAACCCCTTTGCTGAAGAGAATAGGTTGAGTATTTTTTTATAGGGTTAAGATGAGTAATTTAGGGCTTCACCATGAACATGGTTATAAATATATAAACTTCCTTCTCACATTAAATAAAATTCACTTTTTACTAAACTATAGTTAGGAGGAAAAAGGATTACAAGGATCATAATTAAAGTAATTTTTTTTTGGTGCCTGAAGCACCCACCATGCTCTTTAAAACTCATTTTTCTCATGATATTAGTGCTAAATCAAAATAGGAAAATATTTTTTTGAGATGGATGTTGGGGCCAAGTTGTAATTTAACTTTAAGTAATATTAAGTCTATTTTACTTTTTAGATACAATTGTTTTTTTTTATACAGTTATGCAACCATAATCAAGGGTCACATAGTGTGCATATACCTATCTTATATTTTTCTATCGGCTAACCCTTGCACCCCTTCTGGTGCAAGTGCTAATTATTACTATTTACATTTATTTTAATGAACCTAAATTAAAAATGTAAAGAACTTTTATTTTAGATTGTATTAAAAACTATTCAATAGACAACACTTATTAATCATTTCATTTATTAATAATTTACCAACTACTATTTGTATTTATTTTAATTACACTAGATTAATAATGTAAAACATCTTTTTCTTACAAGTATGAACATGTGAGTATAAGTAAAAGCTAAAATATTATAAAAGCGTCATGTGTGGAATTTTTAAGGTGGTACGATTTGTTTGTAGATAAGTATTTTACTCACATTTTAACAAACGCTGTAATTTTATTCTATTCCAATCAACTAAGGTATAATAGTATGTCTCACTAATCAATTTACAAATTTATGGGAACACAAGAAAAAAATGATTAAGTTCATTTTAGATAATATTTTTTACCACTATATATATTTTTCATTTAAAAATTATATGTAGTATCATAGTCCCTCAAGCTATATAGAATTTTTAACCAACACACATTTACATGTCAAATATATTGTTTAGTCTCATACATCAATTTTATTAATCAAAATTTATCATTTCACACCATTTTTTTAAAGTCAAGTGAAGTCAATACATAAAAATAAATTTAAAAAATACATATATGTAGCACTCGTTGTCATCAGCTCTCTAAAACATATTATTTTTTCCTATCTCATTATGTGTTCATGTGTCCTTTTGTAAAATTGTCACAAAGTTAAGGTCCTAGTTAATTTTGACAACCTATTTTCAAGTAAGAAACCTTTGTAGTTTTAAATACAAATAAAGAATTTCCCAACTATGAATATAATTAAGATAATAAATTCTTGAACATTAAGACACTAAGATGTATATATGACAAATACTATAATTTGGGGTCATACTTTGTATCTCTATATTTTACCCCCACTTTAACAGGTGAGATATAGTGAATCATGTATGCTAAAGTAAAATATTTTTTATTTATTTGTTAGAACTAAATTAAAAGATGTGAATAATTTTCTTGATGTTTGATATGAAAGGATCTAGTGAACAAACATTAAAAGTAAGGTATTGGCCCATTTACAAACTTGAAATATTATTAAAAAAAAAACCTTTATTTCACCCCTAATGATTGTGAAATCATAGGACCAAAGAGAATCTTCTTGCATCCTAATGAATCTATAAAAAAGGTTAAAGCAGGACTTTGATTCATTGAAGGATTATAAAATACTGAAAAGGAAATTTTATTGTTCACTAATTTTAAGGAGATGAACAAAAATTAGATGGAAACTATTAAGTTTCACCGCTATTCAAGTACTTTCCTATGTAATTAAAAAATGTAGTTTAGGGAAATTACCACTACCAGTCTAGCTTTCTCCTCATGATATTTTTAAGATAAAATAATGAGTTATTTGAGTTTTCATGACTATTACTATACAAGTTTTTTTTTTTTTAAATTAAGTTATATATTTCATTATCTTTTATTAAAACTCATTTGATCCAACTAATTATAAGTAGAAATAATTTTGTGATCTTAAATTGTAAAATTATAATGATTTACAAATTAATTTTGGAATTAGAGCAATTTGATCTTAGTGGGTTTGTGAAAGTTTGTCTATAATAGTAACTATGAGAGCACAAAAAGACTAACATAAAAAAATGAATGCACAATTAATTGCATTATAAATCTATATGAAGGGAATAATAAAGAACTACCAGTGGTTTATCTAATAAAAAGAGATCATATCAAGACAAAAAGAGCTCATATCAAGGAAAAAAGTTTAAATGATACAAGAAAAATCTTATGTTGGTAAAAGATCTTAAAAATAAACTTGGTATTAAGGAAGAGGGGGGAGTGGGAAAAAATGCTTAGTATTTATTGAACAAACCATACAAAAATAAGAAGGAAAAAATAAAAATTCCATTTATGTAGGAATTAAAGTTGAAATAGATACTCTTGATGAACAAATTAATCTTCAACCATTAAATTCATGGATTGAAAAAATATAAGTCTATTTTAATGTGCATAAAGTAAATGTGGCATAAAAATATTTATTTGCATTCCACAAAATAAAAGGGTATCATGTTGTATGGTGGAGGAATTTTATTGTAAATTGTGGAAAGATGAATAATATCATAGTAAGTAGTTAGGATTAATTCATAAAAATATTTATCCTATTAGATATAAATTTGATAATAATAATAAAAAAGAGAGGATATGTTACAAGAAACAAGGTGGTCAAAGTACGAAGGATTACACAAAATGAAGTTTAAGAGGAAATCTATGCAAAATGACATGGAATTGGATGATGAAGATATATCGAAAAAGTATTTTTGAGGTCTCCATTATCACATCTTGAGGACGATGGGTATCAACAATCCCAATGAATTAGATGAGACATGAGTTCAAGAATTTATGTAGAGAAGGAGAAAAATATATATGATGATGAGTCCTCTAGTGTAAAGGTAAAAAATACAAAATAATTAGAAAGTTAAGAAATCAAATACTCTTGTACAAAATAGAGAAGGAAAAGGCACAACAAATCATTTTAGCCATTACAAAAATAAATGGACATGCTTATTTAAAGATTTGGAAAATTCATCATAAACTACATCATAAAATAAAATTAAAAAAAAGTGAAGATTCAAATAAATCTATGCTAATAATCCAAGAAGAGGGAATTTAAATATAAAATAGTTTATATGTACATACCATAGGTTTGTATGTGTAGCCACTAACACTAAAGAAAGGAGAAAAATGAAGAAAGAAGGAAAAAATAAAAATTCCATTTATGTAGGAACTAAAGTAGAAATAGATACTTTTGACGAACAAATTAATCTCCAACCATTAAATTCATGGATTGAAAAAATATAAGTTTATTTTAATATGCATAAAGTAAATGTGGCATAAAAATATTCATTTTCATTCCACAAAATAAAAGGGTATCATGTTGTATGGTTTGTAACTTGTGGAAAGATGAATAATATCATAGAAGTAGTTAGGATTAATTCATAGAAATATTTATCCTATTAGATATAAATTTGATAAAAAAGAAGAAGAGAGGATATGCTACAAGAAACAAGATGGTCAAAGTATGAAGGATTACACCAAATGGAGTTTAAGAGGAAATCTATGCAAAATGGCATGGAATTGGATGAGGAAGATATGTTAAAAAAGTATTTTGGAGGTCTCCATTATCACATATTGAGGAGGATGGGTATCAACAATCCCAATGAATTAGATGAGACATGAGTTCAAGAATTTATGTAGAGGAGGAGAAAAATATAAATGATGATGAGTCCTCTAGTGTAAAGGTAAAAAATACAAAAAAAATAGAAAGTTAAGAAATCAAATACTTTGTACAAAATAGAGAAGGGAAAAGCACAACTAATCATTTTAGCCATTACAAAAATAGATGAACATGATTATTTAAAGATTTGGAAAATTTATCATAAACTACATCATAAAATAAATAAAAAATTTAAAAAGTGAAGATTCAAATAAATCTATGCTACTAATCCAAGAAGAGGGAATTTAAATATAAAATAGCTTATATATGTGCATACCATAGGTTTGTATGTGTAGCCACTAACACTAAAGAAAGGAGAAAAATGAAGAAATGAACATAATTTTCATTTTAAAATTACAAGTAAATAAGTCGAGTGTTTATATTTTCCAAGTTAAAATTCAACCTTGCATTAAAAAAAGTTAGTTTTTTTATATTGGGGTTTCCTATTTTATTCCTATTTTTTATTGTTTTTTGGGCTATAGGTTCATAGATAACACACATGGATCTTTGGGTCCCTCTCAAATATCTTTTAAATAATTCGTCCTTGGTCATTGTGCTAATGATTCCCTACATGAAGCTAATGTAGTAAGCATTATTATTGGTTTGGTTAAAATGAAATACATTTAATGGAAAAATAAATTACCTTCCTTAGAGCCCAAAGATTCCCATGTTTTTTATATTATTGGTTTATGTTTGTTTATATTGCATTATTGGAAAATTGTTTTGTATGACTTTATCCCAATGATTTATAGATTTTTTTGTAATAGGTCATTGAACTTTTATTCATATGTTATTTTAAACCTCAAAGGAGTGTGTGAACACTAAGGTAATGATAAGTATAGGTCATAGAATGATTAGAAAAAAACAATATAGTTGTTTTGACATATTTGAACAAGATAGAGGTCCACTAACTATCTTAATATTATTCAGAATGGGCAAGCCAAAAAAATGGCAATCAAAACTTCATCTAGATGTGCAAGACGTTCCCAATCAAGGAAATCATTTCTCAAGTGTTGACCTTGAATGGACACCTATTGGAGGTAAAAATGGTGAGATAGACATATGTGTTGCAATCCCTCGTGAAAGACTCCCTCACTTTGTCAAAGGAGAAGATTTATTGGACAGTACAGAGACAACATTTGTACGCAAATTTCATAAACAACCCAACTTGATACAACCTAAAGATAACACAACCATGATGTACTCAAGGTTTGCATAGATTTAATATAATAGTTATGCATGTAAGAAATTATATTTTCTAATTGTTATATCAATTTATATATATATATATATATATATATATATATATATATATATATATATATATATTACATGTGCAAACAGGTATTGGTGTGCTTTTGGCCCTGATGATAACATAAAAAAACTTAAAACCAAGAAAAGGAAACGAAGGTTCATCCCAAAAAGGGGTTGCCAAACCCACTTTCTTGTTAAGGTTATGTATGGTAGACCAAATGTTGCAATTGTCACATATAATGATTTCAGTCATTGTGATGCTAATGGTGAATTTTTTCCATGGAAAAGATGACCCTTTTGGTGATCCAAGGAGTAGTGTTGCACCAAGGTTGTCAAATGAGTGAAAATTGTATATTGAATCCTTATTGCTAATGGGGGTGGGGATTGACACAATATGTGAACAACATTATTTAGATCATGGTTTTACCGAGTTGATGAATAAGAGGGACAAATGTTTGTTGAGAAAAGATGTTTTGAATGCTTGGAAAAGAGTACACTTGCTTCGATCCCAAAAGAATGAAGATGATGCAAAAAGTGTAAGCATGTGGCATGTAGAGGAGAAAGATAACTTATTTTACTATAAAAGACCAAATAATGTGGAAAATATTTCATTTATCATAGGAATCCAAACACCATGGATGTGACAAATGATGGTGAAGCATTCACACAACTCAATCATTGCAATGGATCCCACATTCTCAACAAATAAATATGGTGTAAGTAAAATAATGCTAATTGTATTTATGGATCTTAATGAAATCATTGTTTTTTTCTCCTAAACATATAATAATTTATCAATGGTTTATTCATGTGTAGTACCAGTTATATACTTTGCTTGTATTCAATGAACAAGAGGCTAGTATACCTATTGCATGGGCGATATCCTCAAGAGATAAAGTCGAGGATATAAATGAATGGTTGATAGAAGTTTGTAAAAGAGGGAAACAAAGTAAAGAAGATTGGAATGTCAATGCATTTATGACAGACGATGCTAGTGCTGAGATTGAAGCAATTAGGTTTTATTGGCCTTAATCTTTTATTTTTTTATTTTTTTGAATGATACTTATGAGATTTTATAATGTAACAATTAATTTTTTTAGAATGCATTTCTTATGAGATTTTATAATGTAACATGTAGATTATCCTTTTATTGCCGAGTACTTTTATGTATTTGGCATGTACGTAGGGCATGGTTGAAGAATGTATACAGGTAAGTCAATCTTTAATTAAAATATGTGGAATAATCGAACATTACATGTTTGAACCTCATAATTTGGTATTATATTTTATAAACCAGGTATGTCCATAATAAGGATGTTGGAACTAATATTTTCGATAGATTAGGTGAGATAATGTATACAATGAGTGATAATGAAGACATCATTGCTCACCTGATAAAAAAATTCATGGAGGAATTCAAAGAGGAGAAGAAATTTATTGATTACTTTCAAAAAAAATGGTGTTATGATGAGACTCGTATTGGTAAGCCTATTAAATTATTCATTATGGTTTTTACACATTTACATCATTTAACTTATTTTTATTTATACTAAGATGATGTTTATGATTGTTTGTATAGCAATGTGGGCAAAAAACTATAGAATTTTTCCTCATGAAAATCAAGAAACCAATGCTTCCATAGAGTCATATCACTTTCACATTAAGAGCCACTATTTAAGTGACCATTCAAAGAGATGCACAAGAAGAATGGATTGGCTTATCCATACACTTCTTCATAGGGTAGAGCCATTCTATAAAAATAAAAGATATTTGTGATTATCAGGGTTTCTGACTAACTTCAAAAAAAGAAAGATATTACACAACTGCATTGGACAGTTCAAACAAAATACCAGATACAGATTGCCATCCATATGATCGCCTCCCTAACATGTACCAAATAAGAAGCCAAATAGTTCCAACAAAATGGTATCTTGTCAGAAAATTTGGACCAGATTTATGTGTGTGTGATTGTCAGTGGGCAAAGAAGGGAAACACGTGCAAACATGTGTTAAAGGTTTTAGATCTTCTAAAGAGAAACAAAAATAATGAGCAAGATCAAGTTGTTGGTAAGGGTTATTTGAGAGTTAAGTTTAATATTTATATGTTAAATGATTATTATATTATTCCTCAAAACTAACTAAATTAATCTCTTTAAATTATAGATGGTGTTACTCCATTGCTTGATGATGATGACAATGTCAGAAGGAGTTTTGGTCATGAAAATAATACCGTCGGTAATGTCGATATGGCCTTTACAATTAAATATACTTTATTTTTTATGGTTCTCAAAATTAATTAAATCTTAATCCAATTATAGATGGTTGTAATCAAATAGAAGATCCAAATGCACTTGAGGTTGTCATTGGTGAAGACCAAAGAACAGGTAAATTTCAATGTATATATTTTATAATGAAATATTAAGATATTTTTCATTATTTTTAGATTTAATCGTTTATATTTGTATTACAGAAGGCCAAAAAACGTGTGATGCTTCAAATGAAAACTTTAAAAATTCCATTGATTATTTAAATCATCTACTCCAAAATTTACCAACTAGAGAAGATGGAAAAAATAAATTTAGTCAATGTATTGAGAGATTGAGAAAAGATATTGATACATCTTTTCCTTCCTCTTCCAAATTTACATCAATCCCTAGCTCAGAGAACATGTCTACGAGACGCATATCACCATGGTTCAGTCCTAGCAAAATGTGCAAACATCTTTCAATTCGTCAAAGAGACAATGTCATCTCTGAAGACTTGAATGAAACAACTGAGGAGTATGGAAAGTTTCAATTCACCTCTACAGGATGTAGAAAGAAAAAGAAAAAAAAGGCCATAAATTGCTCAAGCATCACAATAGAAGAAGAAAGAGTTGTTATCATGCAACAACACTGTGAGTACAATTATTCATAAGCATTTTAGTAATTTGCATAATAATACTTCTTGTTTCTATTTCATATGTTAAAAATATGTCATTGTAGGTTTGGATGATCAAAAAAGTACTCGACGACATCAATTACCTTTCTCTGTTGATCTAAACCAAACAATAACAAATGAAATACAACTTATATATGGTAATTTTTAACTATCAAATGTATTTATTAATTTTATACTTAGTAAATTTACTATTATTTATATTAATTACATAATGCAATTTTACACTTGAAAACTTTATCTATGTTGATGTGTTAAATGAGCATGTCATTGCAGATTCAAATGATCAACAAAACAATAGAGAACATATGTTACCTTTTTCTATTGATCTCAACCAAACAACAACAATAGATACAATGCAAAGTGGAGATGGTATAGAAATTATAAAACACACTTCTATCAATTTATGTCTTTAGTTTGTAAATTAATATTTTCTAAGTTGATGTGTTAAATGTGCATGTCATTGTGGCTTTAGATGATCAACAAAACACCCAACAACATATGTTACCATTTTCTATTGATCTTAACCAAACAGCTTCAACAATGGATCTAATGCAAAGTAGAGATGGTAACAATATGGTAATTTGACATTTCTAAATTATAGTAGATAAGCGTTTTCTGGTGGCCTAATTTATTTACTATTGAACTAATTAAAATGTGGTTTGATTTGTTATTGTGGAGTCAATTTTGCATCCATCAAGTGGCATGAGAAGGCTAGATTTTGATGATCCGCCACAAGTTTAGGACTCACCCGAGACATAGTATCAATTGAACTAGATTAGGATTTAATGTGTAGTTATTCAACATCCACATTGCATATAGATCTTGAGATGGCATATGGAGCTTGAGATGACATATGCAACATTTTGTAAAAATATTTTGAGTTGGTATCAATGCCAATTTTGCATATGTGTAGAGAATTATTCTATGCTTTTATATATAAAAATCGATATACAATATAATTTTTCCTTATGTCCATGTTTTTCAACTCTCAACATCTAAATTTGAATTTATAGTCACTTTAGAATGGTTGAACTATAAATAATAACATGTTATAGATTTATGTCTTGCAATCTTACTTTCTATGATGACTAAAAATCAATATACAATATAATTTTTTCGTATTTGCATGTTTTCAAGCTTTAAACATTTAAATTTGAATGTATATTCACTTTAGAATGGTTGAATTATAAATAATATGTTATTTATTTCTTACAATCTTACTTTTCATGATGGTAGTCATAGTTAGGTATATGATTGTCTTATAATAACACGTGACCATTTCTCTATCAAAATACCATAATGTTGTTTAGGATTTTTTATTCTAAGCATCATTTCATCATTTCATAATCATTCTTATTTGCATTAAGTTGTTTACAATTTGTTATTCTAAGCATCTTTTCATTGTTCCATAATCAGTTTTTTGCACTAAGTTGTTTAGGATTGGTTATTCTAAGCATCTTTTCATCAATGCATAATCATTTCATTTGCATAAAGTTGTTTAGAATTTATTTATTACAAACATCTTCTCAATTTAGATTGCATTAAACATTTGGTGGCACTCCCTAGATAAGCATAGAATAAATTTTGGTGGAATATCGAATACCACTAAATCTTAGTTGTATAGCTACAAAAGGAGAAAAATTGGTTGATTGCAGACTAACACTAGGGAAAAAGAGAGGGGAAGGAAGCACAAGGATCCAAGAACAAATTAGAAAAAGGAAAAGAAAACATAAACAAATCATAAAAAATGCAACTAAATATAATAGTGTATGAGCAAAAATATATGACCACTTAAATAACAACAACTTAAGATACAAGGAATAAGAGCAAAGATGAATAAATAGCAATATTTTAAAAATAAACTATAAAACTATAAGATTAGAGGAAAAAAAGGTCAGTTTTGTAGTCAGTTTTCAAAGTTCCCATACACAATTAGATTAAAGATTTCAATTTTATTTAATAAAATAAATTTAAAATTATTTAGAAATTCAAAAACATAAAGAACACCATTAAAATTCTAGTTTTACTTATTGTTTTTTTAATTATCATATATTGTTCAAGTAATTATTATTAATATTTTCTTTTCTATCCATTTTTTAACTTTTTGATAATTTCAAAATCATAAAAGACAACTCTTTATTAACTATTTTTAAATATAATATAATTTATTATTTAACAATTAAAAATTAATTTTGACCAATAAAATAATAAATCTTATTATTTTTCATTTTTAGTTTCTCTCCATTTTTCCTTCATAAGTTAATATTCACACACACAATGTTATTTACAAATATTTCATCCAATTATATTCTTCCTAGATATGTTCCTTAATTAAAATTGAATTAGAAAAAAAGGACTTGTAGAGATATACAATCAACATATTTTTAGGTTTCCTTTATTCATCAATTATCATTTATTTAATGTAGTTTTTATATATTAATGTTTAATAAGCATACACATTGAAATATGAACATACTAATTTCTAATCATTTTAAATATTTTAAAATTGAAAAATTGACATCATCTTACAAATTATATGACTTATCTTAAAAAAATATATTTAATCATTTTAATTTAACCAAAAAATTTACTAACTTTTCCAAATATCTATATGGTAAAATTAATAAATAAAAATATTTAAAATAATCCTGCAAAACATTATAAGTGGTAAATTTGGAAGATGGAGTTCACATTATAAACGGTGGAAAAAAACAGTTGAAAATTCATTAATATTGCTTTCCCCTGGCTACGAAACAACAATTTGGAGGTTGGCGACGGTGGATGACTTGGACTGACAATTCGACCTTTTATGGCAGGTGTACTGAAGGGTCTGACGGGTATGAGGTGTACTGACGTTGGTATGCAGTGGCATGGCATAGGCATCCATGCCCCCAAGCCTTTTTGGGGGCTGGATAGCCTTTGCCAACTGATGATGGGCCTCACACATTCTTATTATGATGTAATAATATAATACAAAAGATCAAGACAAAGATGATTTGACAAGGGCAGCATAAATGCCATTGGGCATGGAAAGCAGATGATTATGGCTGCCATGTTCAACCACTTTACCACCTCTGATAACAGCAATTGAATCTGCGCCTCGAACGGTGGAGAGGCGATGGGCCACCATAATGGTGGACCTGCCGCCGATGGCCCTGTTGAGCGCCTCCTGCACCAGCTGCTCTGACTCAACGTCCAGAGCACTGGTGGCCTCGTCTAGCAGAAGTATCCGAGGGTTTCTCACCATGGCTCTCGCTATTGAAATTCTTTGCTTTTGTCCACTGGAAAATTGGATGCCTCGCTCTCCAACCCGTGTATTGTAGCCCTCTGGCAGGCTACATATGAAACTATGGGCGTTGGAGATTTTGGCGGCAGTTACAATTTCTTCCTCAGAGATGACACTTTCTTCTCCTTGTCGTCCGTAGGCAATGTTCTCTCGGATGGTTTCGTCGAAGAGAATGGGCTCCTGCCCTACTAAACCCATCTGCTGACGAAGCCATTTCAGTTGCAGGGTTTTTATGTCAGTTTTGTCTAGCAGGATTACGCCCTTGTTCGGATCGTAGAACCTTTCCAGTAGGGATAATACTGTCGACTTGCCGCATCCGCTTTCTCCTACCAGGGCTATGCTCTGTTTATTACAGAGTCGGCATGTTAGCAATCTTAAAATCAAAATAACAAAATGTATTCAAGATATGAACAAAATTTTCTGAAGATACAAAATTTACTGAAGTTATACATTTTTAATAATTTTTTTAAGATATTTTACATAACAATTGAAATAAAATTAAAATAATAATAATATTATCTAAAGATATTTATTTTAAATATTTGTACATCACAATGATTATTGGTAAAATTTAAATTGAGAGTTTTTAAAATAATTTTTAATA
Organism: Sequoiadendron giganteum; assembly: GCA_007115665.2. NCBI lineage: Eukaryota > Viridiplantae > Streptophyta > Pinopsida > Cupressales > Cupressaceae > Sequoiadendron > Sequoiadendron giganteum. The sequence continues at coordinate 764,280,609 of CM021100.1, forward strand.
TATTAATTTATTTTATTAAAAAAATTAAATAAAGTTATTATTTTAAATTAAAATAAGTAAAATTGTCTGGAATGTTTTTATTAAAAAAATTATAGATGTTTAATTTAATTTAGAAGATTTCATTATGTTAATTTTATTTGTGTTAGGTATATGTTTCATTTAAATAAAATTTAACATTATTATTTTAATGTTGGTATTAATAGGTAACTTAAATTTGCTATAAAATTAATAGCACAAATATTAATAATACATTTAAATGTTTTAATATATAACATTTATACTAACTTTAAATGATAATATATATCTGAAGATTAAATTAATTTAAATTTAAATGATAATAATAATTACCTATAACTTAGATATTAAGATTAAATAACTAAAATGTATTAGTAAAATTAAAATAATAACTTTAAAGTTCATATATTTTGCATAATAATTTTTACTAACATTTTTGTTTATAATAATATTAATAAGTTATTTAAATGATTTTTATTAATACATAAAATAAAATTATGATTTCAATTTTACTAATACAAAAAGATTTCATTATGTTAATTAGCACTAATAACTATAAAATTATTTATTACCTTAAATAAATGTTAGCGCTAATTTCATTATTAATATTTGTGTTAATTATTATAGTTATTATTATATTACACTAATCTACAAAAAATTGTACTATATAAATTTTATTTTAAAATGTTAGTTAAATGTTATAATAATATATTAACTATATGTTTTATAGATAATAAAACATTTTAGTGCCTAATAATAAAGTTATACATTTATAACTTTATTTAACCTAATACTCAATTTGTGCTAATTGAGTATTAGGTTGAATAAAGTTAGAGATGTTATTTACAGCAACGAAGGAATTTGTTTTTTCTATAAAAACATATTTGATGATAAATTTTGGAACCAATTTGTGCCAAAATAAAAAGAATATAATTTTTAAAATTATTGTGCCAAGAAATTGACATTTGTAACTATATCTCCTCGAAAATCCCTAAAATGCTTAAGATTAAAAAGAAATAATGTAGGGTTAGGGTTTAGGGTAAGGGTTACGGTTCTAAAAAGGGTTCAAAAAAGTTTCAAAAAATATTTTATATTTAAAATTTAAGAACAATGTTAAGTAAAGAAAAATATTAATTATAAAAAATTGAAAATCATATTTTTAACATTAAATTTCATATTTTTTAACATTGAATATCATTTTTACAGAATTATTTTATTTTGAAAAGAAACAATGAAATCATATATATGACTTTTGAAATTAATGTTAATGAAGATGTAAGAACTTTTCCTCAAATCAATAGACACCTAGATAATGATAACTTTCAGCGTTTTTTATATATATTATTAATTAATATATATGTATACTAGTTTTTATGTGTTAGTGAAATACAATAAAATCAAAAATTTGTTTATTTTAATTTTACTAATACAAGAAGATTTCATTATGTTAATTTTATTTGTATTAGATATATGTTTCATTTAAATAAATTAAACAATTTTTTATTTATGTAAAATATGATGTGTGTGACATGTTTACCTATGTGTAATTTAATATTTGTGCATCACAGTGATCATTTAGGTAGTAGGTGTTGGGGTAACTAAGTCAAACTGGTAATTTTTTTTATTGGTAATATTGATAGAACAAGAAGATATTCTAGAGATCTTTTTGAAGCTACTTGTCAATTGGAATTATCTTCCACTATTGTTAAAAAAAATCACTTCGATTCAATCACCCAAAACCTACTATCCAAATGGTCACAAATATAAAATTAATCATAGGTAAAAATTAAATTACATATAGGTAAACATGTCACACACATCATATTTTACATAAATAAAGATTTGTTTAATTTATTTAAATGCAACATATATCTAATACAAATAAATTTAACATAATCAAATCGTCTACAATTTTTTAATAAAAACATTGCAACCAATTTTATTTGAATAAATTTAAAATAATAATTTTATTTAAATTTTTCAATAAAATATATTAATATATTAAAAATTATTTTAACAACCTTCTCAATTTAAATTTTACTAATGATTGTTGTGATGCACAAATATTAAAAGAAGGATCTTTAGATAATATTGTTATTATTTTAATTTTATCTCAATTGTTATGCAAAATATCTTAAGAAGAGTATTAAAAATGTATAACTTCAAAGTTATACATTTAAAAATTAATAGATGATAATTATTAATTTATTTGTATTAAATATATAAATCTCTTTTAAAAATATCTTAATTTTAATATTTTATAGAGTTATTAGATCAATCAATTTATTATTTCATCTAAATAATAATAACTTATAGTTTTTTTAATAACTTTGTATTTAAATAAAATATAAATCTTTTTTTAATTTTACCTATAAATCTAAATTTAAATACATTTTAGTTATTTAAATCTAAATAAATAATTTAATGTCATAACTTTATTTTACATAACATTTATATATATAGATAAAAATTTAAAATAAACCTATAAGTTCAAATAAATTATTTAAATAAGTTCAAATAAATTAACTAAATTTTACATAAATTACAATAATGCCATTCAAATTTCGCTGACATTAATTTTCATTTGGTTGTACAAGACTGAGGGTTAAATTCTTCGCCCACTATAGGAAACTGTCAATTCTGCATGGATGGGCATGCAACGACACATCCATGCCCCGGTGCATTCAAGCTGGATAGCCGCTGCCCAAATTTTAGTGCAACCCATTGAAAAAATAAATTTCTTGTCTTGTCATGCTCTTTTCTCTTCCTTATAATGGATTATGGAGTTTGATTGGAAAGATAGAAAAATCAGAAACTGTGTACAATAAATTAAAACATCATTACAACACTAATTTTAAAATTAAATATTGTTTAATTATATACAATAATTTAAACACGTTTGCAAAACATCAATGTATGAGAACATTTTTTTAATTTTATATTAATTATTCGACATGTTCTATTATCATGTTAGTTACGAGAGATCATTTTATTTATTTGACATGCTCTATTATCATGTTATGAGATAATATTTTTTTAATATTATTTATTTGATATGTTCTATTATCATGTATAGTTATGAGAGATTATTTTTTTAATATTATTTATTTGGCATGTTTTATTATCATGTATAGTTATAAGAGATCGTTTTTTAATATTATTTATTTACATGTTCTATTATCATATATAATTATGAGATCATTTTTTTAATATTATTTATTTTACATATTCTATTATCATGTATAGTTATGAGAGATCATTTTTTAAATATTATTTATTTGACGTGTTCCATTATCATGTTGTAAAAGCAATCTTGTGGATGGCATTAAATTTTATATATTTTATGAAATAAAGATGAAGTTATTCAACTTACCAAGAGTACGATGATAAATTTTACAAAATTTATTGGACATTGAAATAGATACTATCTTGTTAAATTATGACCAAATAATGTCTCTTTGGTATAATTGAATTTTTATTCAATTTAAAACATGGGTGGAAAAAAAATGATTCTACAATGAAATAAATAAAGAAAAGTAGATGACATTTTTTAAGTTCTATAAATAATTTAATTATATCTTTATTATAAGTAAGAGATATTTTTATAAATTGTGTTGTTCTATTAAAAAGTGTAATTATGTAATTTTTGAATCAAATTTGTTGACATGTGAGTATCATTTTGATGCAATGAATATTAAGTGGACCATTCATGTTCATAAAAGATAGGTTCTACTAATCATTATTCATTAAATATGGATCATTGAGTTTGACTTAAAAACTACATAGTTGAATCTTTGATCAAATATCACAATTTGACACACTACAAAAAATACCTCCTACTTGTCAATGGATGGATTAAAAGGACTATATAATAGATAGTTCATAAGGCACAATATTTGTTGATGTTCTTGCAAATGTGGTAGCAAGCTAAGTGGCCTTTAGCTTAGCAAAAACCCCATGATTAAGTGTGCTTAAGATCTAGATGTGTGAGCTCTTAGAAAGTCTTGCTACTTTACCTCTGTGAACATTACTCCTATGCAATTATCGCTAAGCGGACCATTGCTCATGAAATACAGGTTGTTTAAACTTATGTAGTTGAATGTTAATAAAACATCATAATTTAACACACCATGGAAAATATCTCCTTGTTAATGGATGAGCTAAAATGACTCTATAATGAATGGTTCATAAGACAAAACACGAGCTTTTATCTTGGAGGAAATTTTATGATTAAAGTGTGTTTGAATCAAAGTAAAACTAGGATGGGTGACCTCTAGGAAGACTCTCATACTTCACTTTTGTGACTCTCACTTATACGCAATGAATATTAAGTGAACAATTCATACTTATAAAAGATGGGTGCATGAAAACAGGAATCAATGATTTTGACTTAAAAATTATGCATTGAATCCCAATAATTCAAGTGATAGTTTGACTATAAGTTGTGAGCATATCTTGCCTGCACAACTGTATCGAACTTGTACCTCCAAGATAGGAGCACATGCTTCTTATCAGTATACCCCTTACGAAGGCCCTGAGTTTTCTAACAAAAATTATAGCTCAGCCCGATGGTTTTAAATCTCTTGTTGCCGTTAGCAAATAAGTTGATGATAATAGAGTAATTTTTATTGGGGCTGAGATTCTAGACCATTTACGATCTAAGGAGAAAAGAAGTTATAATAACACTTATAATTTTTTTCTCCTAGCCTATAGCAGCTACTAAGTACTTAGTTACAAATCAAATTTGATGCACCTGCTCTTTTAGTCCAGTGAACAGTTCGTTTACATTGTGTGCCTCGATAACTTGAATATCAAACTCTTAATATCTTAACTCAATTCAAATTCAGAACTGTATTAAAATAATCAAGACAGGATTTGAGGATCAATTGAGCTGACCTTTCCAGGATCGAGGTGCAAATTAAGATCTTTAAGAATCTGCACACGAGGTCTTGTTGGATATTTGAAAAACACATGCTTGAATGTTATCTCTCCCTTCATTTCATGCAAGGTTTTGCCTGTGAGATCTTCTGGGTCTATCTGAGACTTTCTTTCTATTATGGAGAACAAAGAATCCACTGCCGATTTTGCCCTCGAGATGTCCGGTAACATTTGAACTGACTCCGATATGCTAATTGCACTTAAAGTGAAAGCAAAGAAAACCTGTTGCATGCAAACAATTCGAAGTTTCAGAGTTTTGATAGGTACTAGGTTCAAAAAGACTGCTTGAGGAAATTTTTAAAATCCTTTTCTTCCACCAAAAATTCTGTTGGGAATATTAACTTTATACACTATTCATGGTCATTTTTATTTAATAATAGCAACAACGGAAAGTATGATTCTATCAAACTGCTAATTGTTTTATAGAAATACTAATAAATCCTTAAATCTTTATTAACATGCTTTGAATTGAATAATTATAGTACTCTGAACATTTGTGTATGGTTTGTCAATTTATGGATAACCAGTTGAGCTCCCACCCAGAAGCTGAAACCATAAGTAGCAAAAAGGATAAAATTTATAACGCCAAAGCCAAGGCCATCAATGATAGCCAGTTGAGTCGCACAACTCATTGGTTCTTTGCATTGTTGAGCATGCATTTGAAGAACCTGATCCTCGGCACAGAATGAAGCTATGGTGCGAATGTTGCTCAGTGCATCTATTGCCACATGCACAGGTTCACCCTCTGCCATCTGCATCAGTTAAGATCAAGATCAAGCCTATTAATATCGGTATTATTTTGGATAGTTGGACTGGATTGATTGGTTGAGAGGGTGTCATTCAAACTTTGGTGGCTTAGAACCCCAAATCTCAATCCAGGTCTCACTCTCCTGTGTATGTAATACCACGCCAGAAAAAAGACATGCATACTATTTTTCTGGTTATGGAACCTTGCATAAAGAAAATAATGATCAGCAGCTATGGTCAAAAGTACCTCGGATTTGGCACTGAATTTCTTTACCATCTTGAGTTGCCCCCATGATTGGAACACTATCAGAACAAGCAGAGTAATCAACACAAAAGACATGTACCAGTTGGATAAAAATGCAATAAAAAGCCCCGAAGTTATGGTAGCTACATTTTGTACCATAAGAGACAGTCCGTCTTTAACCAGGCTTTTGATTGATGCACAGTGCGTTGAGAGTCTAGAACTTATCAAGCCGCTGCCATAATAAAAATAAACAAACAAAACTGGTTAGTGATGCAATGTCTATGAACAAAAATCGAGAAGAAGATGACTGGAACTCATCAATGAGACTAACATCACAACCTGTAACAATATAAAAATAAGGCATGGGCAAGCCAAATTTTAACAACTAAAAACAAAAGCATAGGCGAGCTCTCATTTACAATGGCAAGAGATAAAGACAACTCTTCTGCTAACAAATATTAATCAAACAATAAAAATATGCAAGGTAAGTGAACTGCAAAACAACAGTCCTTAAGTTCATTTGCCAAGTCATATATTACATTTGTGTTCGTAACAGGGAGTTTTGCAAGGTTTCTCTATCTTGAGTCTAAATGAACCGAGTCATGTAAACTTGTACGTTATTCTAAATTAGAAGAATCATATTTTGTGTGATATATTGGTATCTAAGATTTCTAATGTTTTTGAATCATGATCAGGGCCTTTCTTAATTGTTTGTCACACATTCCAATATTCTACTTTGTTGCACATCATCCAGCCTTCTCATTAGAATTATCCAGCAGCCAGCCTATTGATGACACTATAGGGCATGCACATTGTTTAGGTAATTATAAAAATACCAGAGAATGTGGTGTATTTATGTTAAACCTTACTAGAATAATATTTTTTACACACTCCTATATACAGAATAATGTGGTGTATTTATCTCAAACCTAAAGCTGAACCAATTCAGTCATGAGCATTTGGGGACAGAGTGCACTTTCAATCGTATGATAGTTTGAGAAGATAAAACGAAGTTCAAACAAAAGTTGAAAGAAACTAAGAGGTTTATGGGTTTAGCATATTTTGGGATATAGATAATAGGTTATGATGGTCTACCTATAAAATTTATTTTCTTGCTATTCCACTCTGTGATTGCAGCATTGTTTTTTTTTGTTTGATTTCTTTCTTATTTCATCCAAGTATATAGCATCTACAAAAATTCTGTTGATATGAAATTAAACATACATGTCAACTGAGGGAGAGAATAAAAGCCTATAAAGAATCGTTAGTATAGGTAACCCCATTTTGACCATTGCATCTTAAGGTACTCTTCCTAGTCACATTACCAACACAATGGAAAGCAGGGGAATGAAAATTTTGTTAACATTTTACTTATGTTATTATATTCTACTTCTATAACCAGCCCTTGCCTTCCCTGAACATGAATAAGATCTCACCTGGAAGTCTCATGCTTATCAAACCATGCCATCTCCTGTCGCATAACATGTTGAATAGTCATTATGCGAAGACGATTAACAAGCTTGCTGCCACTGTGTGTGAAGCAGGATATCTGTACTGGATTGACGATAAAAGCTGCAAATGCTAAAAGCAAGAACATGCCTGACCAGAAAATACTGTCTTTCTTAATTTTAGATTTCGTCTCATAGAAGCTGCTGATCACATTTGCTAGAAGAAGACCAAATAGTGGTAAGATGGTGCCACTTGCACCTGCAGCCAAGGACCCAAACAACAGCATGGGAAGTTCTTGTCTGTTGAGAGGAGCTAGCTTGAATATTGACCTCTGCATATTGGTATGTAAGTTCATGGAAACTTCTAAACTCTGAAAATTATCTTCCTCAGTGAGACCCATACTACTTAGACTTTTCAAAGACAAATGTTTTGAATTCCTTTCTATAGAACTTCCATCTCTGCTAATATTTCTACCTTCACTTCTAAAAGACGAATGCCTTGAACTCCTTCCTATAAAACTTTCATTTCTGCCAAAAATATTAGCCTGATGAAGATCCTCAACAATATTTTCTCTATCACTCTCAGATTCATCTGTTTCTTCTTCTTCTTGTAATTCTTGTTGCTTAACCATTCGAGTATATGCACCATCTCTCCTCCGCATCAACTCAGCAACAATATTCTCTCTATCACTCTCAGATTCATCTGTTTCTTCTTCTTCTTGTAATTCTTGTTGCTTTACCATTCGAGTATATGCACCATCTCTCCTCCGTATCAACTCAGCATGGGTGCCTGTAGGCACATACCACTGATTATGCCTTTTCAAAAGCACAGTTCAATCTAATTCTAGACCAGAGAATTTGAATAGGAAGTACCTTGTTCTATCAGCTTTCCTTTCTTAAGAACGCATATAGAGTGTGCATTTCTTATGGTGCTGAGTCTGTGAGCAATCACAACAGTAGTCCTTTCCACCATGACTTGCTCCAGGGCTTCCTGAACAGCTCTTTCTAAACCAGTGTCTAAAGCACTTGTTGCTTCATCCAGCAGTAAGATGCATGGATTTTTCAGGATAGCTCTTGCTATGGCAATTCTCTGCTTCTGACCTCCTGAAAGCTGGGCACCTCTATCCCCCACCATTGTATCATAGCCCTGAAAAAGACAAATGTGCATAACAGATCAATGGGGCTAAACTACAACTAGCTAAAAATAGACAACAGTTATAAAAGCATCTCATTTACTTGAGTCTTACTAAAACATGCCAAATCAATGAGCCAAAAGAGTACCACTGGATGTTGATCATCTTGCAGTAGTATAACAAGTATCACTCAAGCTACCAATTTGAAGAATGTCATTGATACAGTCTAACAATATCATCAAGATAATGGCTTGGGACGAAAGTGAGCAGGTGATGTTATTCCTAGTGATCTAATGTTCATATTCCTAACACTCACGTACATCAAGTTACCAATTTGAAGATCATCTTCAAGACAGTCTAATAATGTCTTCCAGAAAATAGCTTGGGCTAAGGGGAGCAGGTGATGTTCTTTTTAAAGTGTTTGGTATTCCTATTTCTAACACTCACTGATGAAGTGGATAAAACTTGTAAAGTGAGTTCAGTGAGAATATCTAGATACTGTCCGTGTACTGACAATTACCACGCTTAAGAGTGTTGGTTGGGATGCCATAAATTAACAACACTTCAGGTATAATGCCATCAAGTTAAGATGTGCTTAATATAAAATGTGAAATTTAATAACATAGCCATATGTGTAGCTATGTAATCAAAGCAAAGCATTCTAGAGACATACATCGAAGCAACTGAAATAGAGACACACTAATAATTTAGATCATAGTAGCCATGTTTGTAAGAACATGAAATACAAGAGGTCAGAAAACTGAAATGTGGTTGACCCACAAAACATAGGGAAAGAATGGGAAAAATTGGCAGATTCCTTTCAAGAAAATATCCCAAATGCTTAGACCTTCCTTCGTATTTATAGAGGCAATAATAATTTAATGAAATGTGAGAGGGTCAAGAATGCAGTGAAATGCACTTGAGCAACAATAAATATGGAAAAATGAGAAAAAAAAGAGAGAAAATTTCTCAAGCATCCCCATGCATGGGGAACTTCCATCATACTGAATTTTTTGTTTAGTGTCCACTTACGGCTAGAGAGAGTGAGAAAAAGATTCAACTTTGACTCTCTGCAAAAGCCATGGTATTGATAAACGAGAAAACATTTTTTTCTCAATTTGGAGGTTTTTTGCTACTTGGATTTAGATAATTTTATGGTCAAATTGTGTGTAATTTAGTAGTCACTTGTCCCTACAGGGTGTCTAGTGAAGACTGAAATAAAGTTTCATTGCAATTCATATTTTAACTACAAAAGGTTGATATAGAAGTTTCATCCTACTGCGTAAGGTTCTGATTGTTACCTCTGGCAAGCTTTCTATAAACTCTTTAACATTTGCAAGCTTTGCTGCTTTCTGAATTTCTTGCAATGTTGCTGTGTGTTCCCCAAATCCTATGTTGTCCTTTATGGAAGCTCCAAAAAGAACAGGCTCTTGGCTTACCAGTCCAATCTGCTGGCGCAGCCATTGTATCTGAATGTCTTTGATCTCTACGCTGTCCAAGAAAATACTTCCTATCTGAGGGTCATAGAATCTCTCAAGTAAGCTGACTAATGTAGATTTACCACTCCCACTCTCTCCAACAATGGCTACAGTCTCACCAGGCTGAATTACCAAGGAAAAGCTCTCCAGAATCTTCACATCTGGTCGTGAAGGATACCAGAATGACACATTTTGAAATTCAATATTGCCTATTACACCCTCAGGAACTACACCCTTTTCCTTGCTTCTATCCATTTCAGGCACACATTCAATAACCTTGAATACCCTGGCTGCTTGAGTTTTAACAGCTGTAAATGCACTAAAGCATGGAAAAGCTTGACCCAGTGCCCTGCAAATCAAGTAAAGAATGCAAAACCATTAAGTTCTTTACAAATTGTCACAGAAACATTATAGTTTTATTTTGCAGTATGTTAATAGATCAAAACACAAACATTGTTAGTTGAGCAGAATGTTTCATTCATTGGAACCACGTGTTCTTGAAGCATGTAGCATTCACCAGTATAAATAATATAAACAATAACATCACATATCACAATTACCAGCCTTACCCGCCTCCTGCAAGAACTGCAAATAGAACTGTAATAACTTTTCCACCAGAATAGCCGTTGTGAATTACGATCCATGCCCCATACCATAAAGTGAAGGCATATACACTAAATGTAGCACCTAACAATAAACCATGACCAAATCCAGATGCCATACCAAGTTGAAGAGAAACTCCATATAACTTTGTCATAGCTGTTTTAGAGGAATCTACAGCTTTCTTTTCACCACTAAAGGATGCAACCTGAAAGGGGAAGGTTCCTGTTAAAAGTGCATCTGAAATGGAAGAAAAGAGAAAAAAGTTTATAGGTGAAGTGCGATTGCTAACTAAAGGGGTGGAATCGGAATTCATTTTAGTACAGACATGATCTTTGTATTGTGAAGAAGATATAAATTTGATCTACAAAGACTTTCTGGCCTATAGAACAATATTCAGGTTCCACCTTTAGTGGTTCATCTGATCTAAAAGCGTTGTTCATACTTCATTCCCTATCCTCCTCAACCAAGACTCTATAAAACAAAAAATGATGTGTACATTCTCGACACCTATCTCAATACATTTGGTTCATTGTCAAACTTGTTAAGAAAATTAGAAGACTACCACATCGCTTCTGGCTATAATCTGCTTTACTTGTTCTATAGATAGTAATGACATGTGGCTGAATGTGTCACCTCCCAGAAAATAACCACAATTAGCTAAAATTCATAATATTTATAAATTGATTTCTCTTCTTTTCTGTATTAAGACTTGAAACTAGATGGTACATTGAAATTCCCACTGCAAACTTTTCTGGAGATACAGCCTTTATGTCTTTAGTAAGCCAGTTATGCAACAAGGACAAACTATAGCTCTAGCATAACAGATTCGTAATCAAATCATAGTCGAACAAGCCAACCAAACGGCTATTTAAATAGTGACTGAAGCATAACAAAACATCATATTTTTCTCTATTTTCCCATTCCATGACAAGTAAAAATGGACTAAAATATATATATAATAAAAAGATGTGAAAAGGATACACAAAGGTAATGGACTAAAAAATATATATAATAAAAAGATGTTAAAAGGGTACGCAAAGGTAAGTTGCAGACAACACTGCCAATAAATAATGATGTTGGGAGATTCAGGGTTTGTACATTTGGGTATAAAAGTTGATTATTTTAATTTATACCTACCGTCCTAATAGCACTGATAGCTTGGCCAAAAATATTTCCCACTTCTGTGTCGGAGGCATTCAATTTCTTTGAAATTCTTGAGCACACAATTGGTCCTATGGCACCTGCTGCAACAATAAAAGGCAATGTTGCTACGACCACTACAGTAAGCCTCCATCCCCTTATAAAAGCTATCACAAATCCACTTAGAAATGTTGCACATAGTCGGAACATTTTACCAGCCTGCATATATTTCCATCAGAAAAAGCATCATATCAATGTCCATAAAATGGCAAGGTATAAGCAAGGTCATAACAAAACTCTCATTCTCTATTAAAAGAAAGAAATGATGGGCAAAGAATCAGAGCTCAACAACATAGTTTATTGTTACATTTTGTTATAAGTACAAAATCTGTAATAATTTTTGCTGTGTTTTGTAGATCTTCAAGGACCTTTAAAATCCAATCCCTTCTATTCTTTTTCAAAATTAAACAAAAATCTAATGATCACTTCAGCCATTGTACCTTTGTTCCAATGATTTCACGAATATTTAGAATGTCAGCAGATATGGTTTCTATCATCTCCCCACTCGAAATTTGTGTGTCAAAGAAGGATATGTCTTGGTGTAACAGGGAGCTTAAATACACATGCCGCATTCTAGCTGTCTGTCTCTCTGCTGTTACCCTCCAACATGCTACATCTGAAATCATATCAGACAGAAATATACGGTTCAGAAAAAAATCATGCCTCAAGCTATATAAGGAATATGGACTGACGATAACGATAAGACACACTAAATCCTAATAATGCCTCCTCTTACCTATGAAAAGTGCAATACCAGTAACACCAGCAACAAAAAAAGACTTTATCATGACCTGCAGAATATTTAAGAATATCAGTTAACTTAAATATTTGATTGCAATTAAAGTGATTAAACTCAACAAATACTTGTAATTTGTGCTAGACATCTATAAATATCAATCTACTCTTAACATATTCTGAGTCTCGCATATAACCAAAATTCAATCAAAATTTATCAACTATTTAGAAAATCAATTATTTCTAAACTCGAACAAGATGCCTGGGAATATCAATTAACTTGTAACATATTCTTAAAACACTTGGAATCATATAATTTGCAAATTGTAAATTTGAGTCAAAATCAAAAAATCAATCAAGGAGGTACATGTGCAAGAGACTGCCCAAATTAAACAACCCACACATTAAAAGTTGAGTTCAACCAGACAACCAAACCAATCTCACACCAAACAGACACAACTAAATTAAATTAAAAACAAATTTGAAACATATAGTGGGGCTTGAATCCTCACCACAATGCCAAACAAGAAACTCACATCAAACAATCAAAATGAAATTAAATTGAAAACAATATGTAATATCCCCATTTTCAGATTTTCTTGCAGTCCAATTGGTGCTGACTTTCTGGGTTTATGTCAGCCTGATCAGAGGGGTATTTTAATGTTACCAATGAGCTCTGATGGTTTACTAGAGTTGTACGACACTTTCAGATGTTATTTTTGGCTTCCAGTTTGGGCTCCAATATTCTTGGAGGGAATGTTTATTTTTAATTTTATTAAGTCACCCAATAGGGTCCATTTCTTTCATCATCGGGATCACTCCTACACAGTCGGTCTTCAATTCTAAGGCTTTTCGACCATCGTTGCTAATTGGGTGTATTATTGAGCTATATTCAATTAATTTTACTAAGGTTGTCATTTTAATTAAAATAGTTAATAGGGTGCCTAAGTATTATAGCTCGTTGGAAAGAGAATGAAAAGATTTAAATGATGAGACGCTTAAAAGTGACTTTTAGTGTTGAAAATGTTATTAAAATAAAATAAATCACTTTTTGGAGTTAAAAGGTTTAATAAATTAATAAAGTGATTTTAAAAAAGAGTTTTTGGAAAGTTCCCTAAAAATTTTATAAAAAGGGGAATTGAAAGCTCATTTGGTATGCGGAATTTAGTGTTCCACAGGGATGCATCCCCCCAAAAAACCCCACATTTCCTAGACGTCCTCATCTTGAAGACTTGGGGACTTGGGGGGGACGTCCCCCCACCAACCCACCACTAGCACCACCATCCCACAACCAACATCACCATCTCCAAGATGCCGCTAGGACTTCGAGGACGTCGAGGTGTCCTCAAGATGTCTAGAGGACTCCTAGTTGTCTCCAAGATGTATAATTCTTATACATCTTTTTAAAACTAATTTTTCAAGTACTATATGTATTTCAGTGCCCTACCACCACCTAGCCATCTTCCCCCCACTATCCTCCCACCATCCCCAAACTTAGGCCCTTGGTCCCTTCGTCCCCGAAACCCGTACCCATGTCCCCGCATCCCCTTGTCAGGAAACTCCGTGGAACTATGGAATTTATTTTATTTCTCTAATTGAAACCTTTGTGGTTTTGGAGATCGAACTTGGTTAATCTCAGCCTCTGGAGGATGAAAACCCTCTTGGGAAGATCAGTTTTGGTGGTGAAAGATTCCTCCCTAGCTGGTGATTGGTGGAGTCACTCAGATTTTGCATCAATACTTCAATGGTTATGGTATGAAATTAATGAACACTTTGAAAAGATATTTTTCAGGTTTTCTTGTTCGAAGTTTTGCCAGAAAAGTTACGTTTGGACGCCATGTTATGAAATAAGGGTTTTTGTTGGATGAGTTTGGATTCATTGAAGGCATTGAGCAATTTGGTATTGGTAGAGTTGAGATTGAAGCTTCTATTTCAATGTGGGTTATTTGTTTGAAGGTTTCCTTATGGGTTTGGATGCCAAGTTCCTATTGCTAGTCATTGTGGCGTGAGATTTGCTAGGTGTTTTGGAAACCTTTGGTTTGTCAAAAAGGGAGTTGTTGTACATTTCTGAGTGCTGAAATATTTGTGAAAGCTTCATCAATATTTGTGTGCTTGGGAAGTGCAACTTGTTATTCTATTTGCTGCTGTTCAATACTGGAAACTTTGTATGAAATGAGCTTAGTTTTCTTGGAGTCGTTGTTCATGTCCATGTATTACTCCAGTTTTGTAATAGAAAACCTTTCAGATTGAATTTCAGATCTATGCAATATTATTTCAGTCAACTTAAGGTCAGAATTTCATTGGTTTGATGCATTATATTTCTGCTCTAATAATAGATAATATTGTGTAAATCTTGCCATATCTTGGTTTATGAATAGAGACATTTCCTTCTTGTTGTTATCTATTTGTTTGAGTGCTTTGCAAAGTTGAATGGTATCTCTACAAGATAAAACGAAAACAAACAAAAAACCTTTAAATAGTCAATCACCATAAGCAAGCAAACTGTTTAATGAAATTACTCAATTGGGAAAAGTGAAAATTTGGGCAAGATTACATAGGGGATCTTACACAAAATTGAAATATATAGTGGGATTCAAATCCTCATCACAAGGCAAAACAAGACACTTGTATCAAACAACCAAAACGAAATTAATTTCAAAGCATTTAGTAGATTTGAATCTTCATCAAAAGACCTATGAGGTTTCAAAACTGTAGGTCCACAATCCTAGAACATTTATTTTTCTTACCTTCGGGGCTAGGGGTTGTTGTCAAGAAGGTAACAAAGGGTTTCATCAACAAATTGACGATAATTAAAGGCCAACAATGAAAATGGATATCATCTCTTACACTTTGGGCTCAGCTTAAACCTGGGAGGGCATTCTAAGAGGTATCCATAATAGGTTTTTACATCAACAAAAATGTAACATGACTGTAACAATCAACAACTATATGCAAATATACACTTAACCCCCATTATTTGTCACAAGGTCAAGATCAACTAGCCCCATTATTTGTCACTAGGTCAAGGTCAACTAGCCCCATTAGACATCTTTTATAGCCGATTACACCTTGCACATGCACCCACAAATAGCAGCATCAAAATCCCTTAAGATGTTTTTATTTAAGATTGCATACACAATGGCAAAGTGCAAACATACTATACATGATTCACTAATGATTCAACAATTTAGGTTTTCTTAAGATTTGTCCCTAGTTTGTAACATAGAATCATGAACAACATGCATTCTATTATACTCCACTACTCCTATAGCTAATAGGATGAAGGGGATTAAATGATGGATAGATTGACCCTTCACCAATGTGGACCAATGCCTACTCCATTGGGCAACAATGTCATGAACAACAAAGAGAAAAGACATGTCATCAAGTAGAGTATCAATAGAACTAGATTTTCATTTATATGACAACCAAAAATTGCATCTATGCAATAGGCGTACTCAACAATCCATAACAAAAACTACAATGACCCACATGGAATAAAGGAACGATCATCACAAAGCATTTGTAATGCATTAGATGTTGTCACTCATACATCAAACCCTCATTACATTCATGCCAACAAATATGGCAAGAGAGAATACATATTTATTACTATATATTTCCTTAAATCACTACAAATAGCCATGACATACCATTACCTCAAAATGTGCATTTCATACCCTTCCTACTCTTTACTAGATGCATTCTTTTGTTTACAGCTTAGATGTTTAGAGTTTGATGCCCCTATAATTGACTACAAACCTTCCCAACTCAGAAAATTGGCTCAATGACAGACAAAGTAAATGATTCAAAAACCTATATATATAATACCTCCTGTAAGTCACCTAGAAATAGCGACAAGACACAAGACACCATGGTAGCTGAGGAATGAATGCATCAACCATTTGATCTTGAAATCCATGACCATGAATAAATCCCGCCCAAAAATAAACAATTCATATTTTGCAAGGACAAAACATAGATGAAAAGCTATCTACCTGCATTCAAGGTGCCTGATGAGTAGTTGCAACTTTTGGGGGGGATGAGGGGGGATGGGGGGTGACGGGGGGGAGGGGGTGAAACGTACTAGAGGAATTGGGGAGTAAAACTTTCTAATATTTTCTTTCCTACATTTCTCTGCAATTATAAATCTAGTTATATTTAGTCCTTTGTCAAAGCTTTTGACTTTTTGCAAACCATGTTACATTTTTGCAAAGTTCACAATTTTACTACCTTTTCTCCTCTTTTCTCTTCTTTATCTTCTCTCTTTTCATCTTTTCTTTGGCATGTCACACTTTTGACAAAATGAAGAACTCGTGAACTTTATGTTGCATTTTCACAAAACTCGCGACCTGCAAACTTTGTGACATTTAAATCTTTATGACTTTTTCCCTTTGTTCCTTCTTTCTCTTCTTTCTCTTTTTCATTGTCACACTTTTTGCAACATTCAAAACCATATCACAAAGTTCACAAAATCACAAACTTTGTGAAATTTATAACTTAAAAATATAACATGCTCTCTTTGTCACATTTTCAGGAAGTTTACAAACTCATGAACTTCCCATCTTCTGTAACTTTAATATAAAGGGAAAACAGTAACACTTATACCCCGTAAATTTTGGACTTTGACAACTCAAGAAAATAACTTAAGTATAAGGGGGAAAACAATACAACATAGAGAGACATTTTAGCCCATTGAAAATCTCTCAAATCAGCTTTAAACTAATAGGCCAAAATAGGGTGAGTACACAAAATGGAAGGGACTCAAAACAAATTTTGACACTACAAGTTTAAGTCTGAACAAGACCAAACCAAGAGTGTCGAGCTAAAAGTAAGTGATGCAAGAGCATCCTTGGTTCTTCAATGAACTCCATTGCCCAAAAAGAAAATAAATAATAATAACATTTTTATTTCTATCTTTTTGTTTGTGTTGTTCTGCTTCAGGTCGACCTTTTGTTAAAAACTTAAAACTTGAACAGTTTGTTCACATGCGATTAAAGTGGTTCCCATGATTCAAGGAAGCATTCACAGAAATTTTAGGGATCCAAGGAATTGCGTTGATCCTCCTTAAGCATCTTCCATGCAAGCAAGAAGACGTGACAGTTAGGAGCCATATTTAAGGGGAAAGAAAGGGTAAAACTTAACTGTAGTTCAATTCCCCTCAAATTTTGGACATGTTTGCAGCATTGTAATTAAGTGAAAACAGATCTTTCTTTTGCCTGAGAAGATTTTTGATGGGAAGAAAAGAAGGCAGCTTCATTGCTCAGTTTTAAGGGAAAACCGCCAGAAGTTAAACGAGAGTTGGTTGCGGACATGCAATTCAGGCATAAAGAAATCAATGCCTAAATACCAAAGGCAGACCTGCAAAAGACTAGAGAGAGAGGGATGTGAAAGAGTTGGTATTATTGAAGTATCAAACAAATATGAGATTTAGAAAGAAATTGCTCTCGGCTATTAGCATGTATGGAAGTTTAGTGAGGTCACTGAGTTTGAAAAAGAACCCAGAAATCAGTTTTAATTTTTAAATTACTAAAGGGGAATGACCGAGAGGTCTATTAAGCATTGAGATGCCTTGTAAGAGATGGTAGAACGTGTAGAATAGTTCTAGGTGGATAACCAACGGCTAAGAATAATCACTCAACTCAAGTTTTTATTTTTATTTTTAATGTTATAAAATATACAGCAGAGTCTGTCGGTGTCCTGATGTGTGTTGCTGTTGCAAATCCAAACAGGTTGTGCTTGATGCATTTTTAGGTGTTTCCAATGAATGGAGTTGTGTGTTGAAGCATTCCAAAGATATTTCTACATTCTTATTAGTGTACTGTTGTGCAGAGATCTAGCTTGAGGGTGGTATTAGACTTTGAGTAATTGCTGGAAGTTTAAGTTAGTCTTTTGACAGACCCCCTTGTCCTTGGATCTGCATCAGTTTGGCATCAGAGCTTGTTACAGCTCTAAGAAATAGAAGAAAGTGAAAGAGAGAAGCCAATGAAAGTGGAAAAGGAAGAAATTGCAGCAATAAGCCAACAAGTGAAGGATGGAAAATTGCTCTCCGCTATTGTAGGTGGGCAGGGTTAGGAGAAACAAGAAAGAGAAGCTTGTTCTCCACCAGTGAAAGGTGGATAGAGGGAAAGAAAATCAGGTTTAGCATGAAAGAAGACATATTCCAGCAAGAGAGTTGGGTAGAAGGTCTTTTATACAAAGAAGAGCTCTCCAACAAGAGATTTATTAGACAACTAAAGGTCCAAATAGAGGCCATCTTATATCCTCTATTGAGGAAACAGTGGGTAGAAGAGAGTTATTCTTCATCTTGTATAGCTGGATAAAGAACAAGAAGTGAGAAAGGACCAAGAGTGATCTAGAGAAATATATCTTTCGTAAAATTGTAATGGAAAGATTGCAACAATGGGATAGGTGTTTGAAAAGTATGTGAGATATATGAGAAGCATAAAGCCCAAGTGGCTGAGTTGAAAGCTGCATCAAGGGTAACACAAGCTCAAGTGGAAGCTAAGGTAAGCAGAAGGAAGAATATGAGTGGTTCTATACTACCCATGCCAAATATTTAAGAGCTACAGAATTTGTTTGTAAAAGCCACTATAGAAAATATGGAAACTGATATTGCTATTGCAAGGGAGCTAGCAGAAGATGAAGATCAACAATTAGAGGAAGATGATGATGTATTAATAGCAGAGCCTAAGGAAAGGGAAGGTTTAGATTACTGCAATGAAGAAGATAAAGGTTGGGAGCAGCCACTTGAGCAAGAAAATGGCAAGGAGTTATGGAGTGGCTTAGTTTCAAAAGCAGAAGTTCTCTTGAGGGAAGATAATGAAAAGGACAGCGTTACCTGGGGAAATGTCCCCGATCCAAAAACAGTCGTCCCTATCTCGGGGAAAGGGGGACAGCTAAGGGAGGTCCCCTAGACATCCTCAAATTTGCAAAAAATCAAGGAAACGTCTCAAAAATCCGGGGACTTTAGCGCCTGAGGCAGGGGATGGTTATAGAGTGGCTTAGTTTCATAAGCAGAAGTTCTCCTGAGGGAAAAAAATGAAAAGGATAGCGTTACCCAGGGACACATCCCCAATCCAAAAAAACTCTGGGGGGATGGCTAGGGGAAGTCCCCAAATTTGCAAAAAATCAAGGAAATGTCTCAGAAACCTGAGGACTTTAGGGCCCGAGGCAAGGGGTAGTCGGTCATCCCCTACCTCAGGCCCTTGATTTAAATAAAAAAACACTTTCAAGTTTTAAAAAAGACATGTTCTTTATTGTGTTGTGGGCCCCCACCTCCCAACTCGCCCTTATGAGGAATAGACTCGCCATTTTGAGTCATTTGAACATTTGTATAAGAAGAAAATATAGGAGCAGCTGTAGGGTTTGAAGCTAGCCATTGCAAGAGGAGGAACAACAGAGTATAGAAGGAAAAGAGGTTGAATCTAGGGCAAGTGGGGCTGCAAATCCTTCAAAGAGTTAAGTCTTTTCCTTTCATTTTTTTTCCAATTTTTTTTCAAAGTTTGAAGCATGAAATGTCTGATTTTTTTTATTTTTTCAGTTTAGAATTGCATTCAAAATCAAAAAAACATGAGCAACAGTGAGAGTGAGAGTGAGAGTGGAAGTGAAAATGAAGTGGAAATAGTTGATAGAAATACAAGAGGAAGTGGTGAAGGTGGTAGTGGACAGCAACCAAACCCATTTAAGTTCCCTTCAAAAATCATGGAAATATATGCAAAGGGCCCTTTGAACAAGAAAAAACCTTTTCTCCAATATGTTACACCTGTGGATCAAAAGCAAAAAAATTCAAGGGGGAGTAGGGTGTGGAATTGTCATGTTTGCAAAAAAGACTTTAGAGGCAGCTATACAAAGGTACGGTCTCATTTTTTGGGTGTTGCGGACTGTGGAGTTAAAATGTGTCTAGATTTAAAAGAACATGAGAAGATAGAGTGTCATAGATTGCAAATGGAGGTGGACATGGGGGCTCAAGGTGCAACAATGCCGGAACCTTCTTTTGCAAGTGCACAATCATCTATGCCTACGCCATCCATGGTTGGTAGTGGTGAAGTTGCTGCAAGAGGAAAGAGGAAGATGAGTGGTAGTGACAAGGGAGTTTCAGTTGAAGCTATGTTTAATGTGCAAGCACGAGAAGCTACAGATTCTTCCATTACCAAATTCGTTTTTGCTCATGCCATCCCATTTCATGTGGGCACGTTCCTCTTACTTCAAACAAATTATTAGAGATGTAGCCACTATTGGTCCCTCATTCATACCCCTTGGAGATCATAAGTTACACACTACCCTCCTAGACAAAGAGTATTCCAAGGTTAATGTGCTAATGGAGGATATGAGGCAAACTTGGATGAGGAGAGGTTGCTCTATTGTGATGGATGGGTGGAATGATGACAAACATCGGCCACTCATCAATATCATAGTCACATGCCCTGCTAGTTCTTATTTTCTCAAAATCGTGGATTGTTCGAGGAAGCTTAAGGATGCAGACTTCTAATTACCATTTTGAGAGATGCCATAGAGGAGGTTGGGCCTTCTAATGTTGTAAAAGTGATCACCGATTCAACACGTGTGTGCAAATCAGTTGGTTTGATGGTGGAGGGTGCTTACAAGCACATCTTTTGGACTCCATGTTGTGTTCATGCATTGAACAATGCATTGAAAGAAATAGGGAAGATAGATTGGGTGAAGCAAGTGGTGGCAGAAGCCAAAGAAATTCAAATGTTCATTTGCAACCACCACACATTACTTGCTCTCTTCAGGACATTTTCAAAGAAGTTCTTCAAACTTGTTGAGACAAAGTATGCCACTTCATTTTGTTTCACTTTCAAATTTTGAAACTTCAAACATTTGTATTCCGAATTTGAATTTCCAAGTACATTGAGCCTTATTTTGCTTTTGCCTTTTAATGAATATAGGTATGCCACATACTTCATCTTGTTGAAGAGGATGATTGAAGTGCATGAGCCTCTACAATTGATGATGGTGAATTCAGAGTGGACTAGATGGTCTAATTCAAGTTCTACTCAAGGAAAATTCATCAAACAAAAGATCCTTGATGACGATTGGTGGTCCAATGTGAGGTAAGACATTGTTGATTTTATTATTAAATTACTAATTTTATTAAAAATTAAATATTACATTGTTGATTTTCATAATAAATTTCTGATTTTGATATTTTAATTTTATTGTCCAATGTTCCAATTTTCGAAGTTTCTAACATGTCAATTAACTTGTCAATTAATTCTTTTGAACTTTTTGTTTGCATTTTGCAGATATATTTTCTCTTTCATCTCACCTATTGTAGATGTCATTAGATATGCTAATACAGACTCTCCTAGTCTTGGAGAGATATATGATACATTTGACAGTATGCTTGGGAAGATAAAGAAAACAATTTTGGCTAAGGAACCTAATTTGAGTTTATATGAGCAACATATTAGGCCCCATTGTGATGCGGAGGTGGAACACAATGAACACCTTGCTTCATATGGCTGCCTTTGCTTAAATCTCAAATGTTATACACCAAGGGATGGTAGGGTGACTCCATGTGATGACTCAGAGGTTTTAGATGGATTCACATAGACCATTGATAAGATGTATTCAGAGGAGCAGGCTTCAATACTTCACACACAATTCCTTGACTTTGCAAATCCTCGTGATCCAACATTGAGTAAACCATAGGCAAGTTTGGATAGAGCTATATTAGCTCAAACTGACCCTATTAGATGGTGGACATGGCATGGGAGGGATACACCACAATTGAAGATACTTGCCACTCACCTCCTTGCACAGGTTGCTAGTTCCTCTACTGCAAAGAGGAATTGGTCCACATATAGCTTTATCCACTCCCTCAAGAGGAATAGACTCACCTCCAGATGAGCAGAGAAGCTAGTGCCCATGCATAGTTCTCTTCGGCTTCAAGCTCGCCAAACTCCAGAGTATTGAAAGACTCCAACTTTATGGTGGGATATTAATCCTGAAGACATGGCCTAGGTTGATGAGGAGACACTAGAGGGATTGGTTGGGATTTCGTTGGCTAAGGTGTACCATCACAGTGGTAGTGACTCAGAGGAGGACTCTGATTTTGATGCAGTGATGGGAAATGCAGATTAGGGACAACAATGCACTTTGATTTTTGTTATTTGTATTTTGATTTTCATATCATAATGTAAAACTATATGGCAGCAGTGTAGCCTTTGGGCATTTTGTTATAAGTTTATAAATTATAATTTGTAAGTTGTATGTTATTTTTTAATATCACAATTCACATGCATATTGACAATGAATTTTGAATTTTGAATGCATATTGAGTATTGACAATGAATTTTGAACACAAATGTTATATCATATATGTTAAGGTTCTATAATGTATATGTGCATGCTTTATCCATGTTTTCATATGAATATTTAAAAATTCCCTATATATTTTAAATTTCACCTATGTTTTATATAGCCATCCCCTTTTCCGTCCCCAAAATTGGCTTGAAAAATCGGGGACTTGGGGACTTGTCCCACCATCCCCATCTCGGAAACTCGGGGTAACACTGGAAAAGGATGAAGCAAGTAAAGGAGAAGAGAGTATTTCCTTAGACAAGAATGAAGAGGAGGAGCTTATGAGAGAAGCCGATTGGAAGTTGTGAAATTGGCCTATGAGGGGCCCATATATGACAAAGAAGTAGATAAAAGTGAAGAGAGCTTCCTATTGGATGAGAAGACAATGGAAATTGAGAAGCTAATGGAGAAAGAATTTAAGAAAAAGAAAATAGAAGCAAAGTCAGAACTTTCTCATATTGCAGCAACGAGAAAAGAGGGTATAAATGTGTTAAGGATGAACAAGAAGAGATTGTATGTGTATGACATGGCCGTGTGCAGTGAAGAGAAAGACATGAAGGTCTGGGTATAGAAGTGTTTGACCAAGCAAAAGAAGCCTTCTAGAGTGAGTTGGATGATATTTTCAATGAAATCATGATGACTGAAATGTGTGAAGGAGATTTATTTCAGCAGCAGTCGAGGAGTTACTTGACATTGCAATGAAAGTAGTATCGAGGAGGACTTGGAGGTTCTTCTAAGTTCAGTAATGGAAGTAATAGGAAAACATTTGGAAATCCTAAGGTGTGATGAGTTGGTATGCAGGATGCGAAAGAGGAGGAAGATATTTGTTGGGAATGGACAGATATAGTTGAGAAATTCACCTCAAGAGAATCGAAAAAGAGGAGGATAGTCATAACTAAGAGAAGGGTAGCTAGCAGGTTATTAAATCCAAAGGAAAGATTACATGACAGAGAGGAGAGTTGGATAGGAAGGAGACAAAAGTGATCACAAACCAAGAAGTACTTGACATGGTGGAAAAGAACACCATGGCCATGGCAAGTGGCTAAAAGAGTAGTTCTACCACTTTGCCTGTGTTTGTAAGCACTATGCTTACAAAATTCCTACCAGATGTGTATGATGCAGGAGAATCCTTGGTTCTTTAGCAATCTCCATCACACAAAAAGAAAATAAATAATAATAAAGTTCTTATTTATAATCTCTTTGTTTTTGTTGTTATGCTTTAGGTCTTGAATTTTTGTCAAACATTTCATTCACATGCAATTAAATTGATTCCGACAATTCCAAGGAGCATTCACAGCCATTATAGAGATCCAAGGAATTCCATTAATCCTCCTTAAGCATCAATCATGCAAACTGGAAGATGTGACAGTCAGAAGCCAGATATTAGGAGAGAGAAGGGGGTAAAAATTAACTGCAGTCGAGTTCCCCTCAGATTTTGGATGTGACAGCAGCATTTCATTTAAGTAAAAATGGGTTTTTATTTTGTCTGAGAGACTTTTTGGGTGGGAAGAAAAGGAGGCTTCGTTGCTCAGTTTTAAGGGAAAACCACCAGCAATTAAATGACGGTTGGGGAGAGGTAGTTCAGGCATGAAGAAATCAATCTTAAACATCAAAGGCAGACCTAGGACAGACTACAGAGAGAGGGATGTGAAAGAGTTGGCACTGTTGAAGAATCAGACAAAAACAAGATTTAGAAAGAAATTGCTCTCAACCATTTGCATCCATGGAAATTTAGTGAGGTCACAGAGTTCGAGAAAAAAAAGATAGAAATCAGTCTTAAGTGATTAAAGGGGAATGACACAGAGGGGCCCGAGAGATGTATTAAACATTGAAATGACTTGTAAGAGATGCTTGAACTTGTAGAATAGTTCTAGGCAGATAGCCAATGACTAATAATGACAATTCAACCGAACTATTTTTATTTTTATAATTTTATTTTTATGCTGTAAGATGTGCAGCAGAGTCTGATGATGTCCTGATGAGTGTTACTGTAGCAAATTCCAACAGGGTACGTTGATTCAATTTTGAGTATTTTAATAATTAAGTTGTGTTGAAATCTTCCACATATTTGTGCATTCTTATTAGTGTACTGCTGTACAGAGATTTAGCTTGGCCGGTCTTAGATTTTGAGAAAATGCTGCAAGGTTAAGGATAGTCTTTCAATAGACCCCCTGTCCTTTGTACTGCATCATTAAGGAAATGGTCATATGGAGGAGGTTTGGACTTCTATTTTTACTTGGCAGCAGTCTTGTAAAATTAAAAAATACAGCTACAAAATTAAAATGAATCTTTTTCTTCAATATACAAGCCCCACATTCATACCTGCAAATGCGGCTTACATAACTTTTTCTTAATTCTAATTTCTATTATTATAAAGTTGCTATGATTTCTCTTCTAAATAACTGCTCCTTTTACTTATAATTTTAAATTACTTTAAATAGGCTCCTATTTTTTCTGATCAGCACCTGCTTAAAAATTTATTCCCCCTCCATAAGACCATAGCGTAAGACATATAACGTGCTCCCCAATTTAATCAAAATACTTGTGAATTTAATTCTTTGGCAAAAGAAATTAATAAATTGAAAACAAAATGGGAGTACTCTTCACAAGTTTCATTTAGCTTTTCAATATTTGCTTAAAGATTTCCTTAACCCTTTCTAAGAATACCTACTATTATAGTTAACTTATTCTATTGGCATTCTAAAGCAAGAGAGATGTCAAATATGGCAGCCTAGCTTAATCCACGCTTGCGGTAAGTCTGTTAAATACAGAACAGTGCAACAAGGTAGGTTTATATTTTATAGGTTTATAACTTTATATTGCTAATATTTTATTGCAATTGAGCATGATGTTTCAGTACAGCCAAATATGGCTGCAAGTGTTACGTAAAGTATAAGCCTATAAACTGGCATAGAGGACAGACAGAATTTTTTGAAATTTGAGTTCACATTAAGTGACCGCTACACCGCTTAGACTTAAAGTTAAAGCCAGTAGTAAATTTAGTTCATATGGAACAGCCCAACAAAAGATAAAGCTGCAAGCAAGAAAAATAACAGAATCCTAATATGTACTTCAGTTCAATCAAAATAAAACAAAATAACAGAATCCTAATATGTACTTCAATTCAATCAAAACAACACAAAATAACAGAAACCTAATAGGAACAAAACAGTATTTGGATGAATTACATACCACGGTGATTTTATGTAACAGTATGTGCGCCGAGATTCCCTGGCCGCCAAGGACATCAAATACATCTCCGAACAAGAATGTCAAAAGAGGAAGAGGTAAACCAGCAATAATTGCTGACAGGGATCCAACAAACATGAGCATCCAATCAAACTTATCTGCAAATGCAAAAAGCTTGAAAAATCCCACAGAATGAGAAGGCGTCTCAACAGTATTAGTATTGTTCTGTTCAACATGGCCTGAATCTGAATTGTCCATCTGGTTATTGTGAATGCAATGCCTCCCTCCCTCCAACAAGAAACTCTGCAAATTCAACCAGACATTGTGATTCCAATTTAAGCAGGGAAATCACAATCCCAAATACTCGAGATGAGATTTGCGGAATTATATTTAAACAATATCTTCTTTGCAGACAAAGACACTTCAGTCCGCACATGTTACATGGCATGCGGCTATGACAAGACAATTTAATGAATCCGTTGAAATAATTGATGGAGCAAGCCAGCCAAAGGCGCAATAAATGCAAAGTGAAAATAAATAAATAAATAAAATTCCGACTCACCATGCAAGTAACCATAACTAAACTAGCATTTGCACCTAAAGGAGGTTCAAGGATTACACCAATAGAAAACTATATGTATGTTAATATGTTAGAGTACGTGTTTGTGCATGGGTGTATATGGATGCCATGTGCTGCAAATTCTAGTTGTATGTGGCTGGATTAAACAATTAATAATAAGTGCTAAATAATGGAATGAAATAAACTTAGACAAATCTAGATTTTTCCTTAAAGAAATTAAGTATTATCTAATTTTGAAATATTTGCATACAGATTTAAAACATAGAGCAATGCAAATGAAAAAAGAAATTTTTCATCAAATTGACAAAAATAATTGCAATGGAAATAGAATGTTTTCATCTAGTTGGAAAATCAATATTTATCTGGCTTTTATGTGATAAGTGAGATTTTGGAGGCTTTTGCCATTAAATGACAGCCGGTTTACCATTAAGCGACAGCTAAAACTTGTTTCCCGATGACTTAACAGTGGGTTGCAGACGTGAGACTTGTTTCAGGCTCAAGTCTCACACTATCTATTGAACGAAATTGCAAATGAAATTGAACAATGAAAAATTGCACATAACATAAAAAATTCATCATTTACACAAGGTTGCACATAGGGTTGAACAATGAAACACTGTACCTAGCGTAACAAAATTCACTATTACCTATTAGAATGTACAATGCACTTATTTATAAATTTTATAAAAAGACTAAAAGTTAAACACAATTTTGGAACCTTGCATGACTATCTTGTGACTAGAAATAAATCTGGTTTCCTACTTTTAACCTAATTACTCCTCACTTTTTCTTTTTCCTTGTATATAGTGGATGATTGCATGATATTTTCCATCTTCTTATCCAAACACAACCTTAACTACAAAATACGATTTTCGCATGTCCTTGGTCCATATGCACAATATATGTGCACACTTTAATACCTTATTAATTTTAAAAAGACATAAATAAATATATTTTGTGCAAAGGCACATATAACTTGATCTTTTTGATGACACCAAGTATATGAAAGGAGTTCCCTATGGCCTAGATACAGTTGACCAATTTAATGTGAGATAAGACCCCTAATTCACTTGATGATACATAAAGATCAACTGTTGAAGCAAAATTCTATTATAGTGCTTTATCCATTGGACAACAAAGCCAATGAGCATTGTAATCCACAAAGTCTAACCACAACAAGAACAAATTTTTGAACCACAACTGTTGTTGCATACCTTTCTTTGACACAAGATCTCATGAAAATGGCATAACCATGAGAATGAATGAAATGACAATTATATCTGGAAAGCACATGCATGCTAAAGTCATGTACCCAAATATCACTAGTCACCCAAGATTGACTTAAGTAAACTCCAAAGCTATAAACATCCTCTGATTGCCCCTAAATAGAGAAATTCAAGGTGTTACCCTATTTGCAAAAACCAAGGGTAGCAAGCTTGAGGTTTGAACTTAGAAACTTTTAAGCTTGTGTGTTGCTTTTCCTACTTGAGCATTTGATGTGGTTGGATACTGCCTCCTTGTTTATATGTAAAACAACCAAAGGATGTTAAAACCAATCTACTATTTGTAATTGTTTTTAGTATACTATTATAGAGACAAAAATTGCTTGCTTTGCACTTCACACTCTATGTTTTGTAGTCATTTTGGTGCCAGTTAACCCTAGACACAATCAGGACCCATTTCGCCTGCTTCTTGTGCCTTAAAACCCTCAGAGATGTGCCAAACAAGAACCCCTCTACTGCAACAACCTTGTACCCTACACTCTACAACTCTGTATCTCTCCACACACTAGTCCCCTTGCTCAAGGAATAGGTGCACTGGTGTCCTTTGAAAATTTTGAATCCTTTAGCCCACCAAAACCCTAAAGACTCACCTTAGTATGTTTTCTCAATAGTCATTTTTCCAATAAACTCTATAAAAGTACTTATTGGCCCTCATTTATCCTCTTCTTGGCTCTTCTTGCCCTCACACACTCCCTTTCTCTCTAGATCCCTCATGCTAAGTTTTATTCCTATCAAACTTAAAATTCCTCCATTGCAGACTAGCACACATTGCAAAAAAATTGTTGAAGAGCAGACTTAAAAATTCATTTCCTTCTCTTGGCTCTCTCACCCTCTTCTATTCTCTTGCCTACGCTATTTCATTTTCACTCCCCCATTCCTCCAGCTTTCAAATACTAAGTTGTATGAATCTCTATTGCCAATCCTCTACTGTTACAGATCAGCCATCCCAAAGAGCTTCATTGTCAAAGCCTTAGCACACCTTGTGATATTTCATCACCCATATTCCTCCTTCAGTACGCACACCAACATTGATTTGGCAAGCCCCCTAGGATTTCCTTTTTCCCTCTTGCACACATCACGTTCACCATTGCACCATAGGAAGCACACATCAGAGCTACTACAATACTTGAAGGCTGAAACTTACCAAGCAAGGCCTTGATTGAGGCAAGTTCCAAAAGGAAGACCTCATTTTTCTCCCTTCAAACTTTGACAGGTTTATCTACATCTTTGCCAACATTTCTTCAAAATTTGCAAGGATCACAGTCAAAGGAAAAATTGAGCAATCAACTCCAAAGAGATGAAGAGGCACACAAGTGAGTGACACAGCCATCTGTTGTAGGTCAGTAGCACCCAGAGAGGGTCACCTACACATTTGGCAAATTGTCCTTGTTAGATACAAATTCCATAATCCTTGTCTGCTTCTAGAACACTTCCTAGTAGTTCCTCCAATCATTTGTCACCTCCAAATTGGCACCAAACAACAAAAAGGAACACATCCTCTTACCCTATCCTAATTCCTTTTCAATAGCAATTTCGTTTCAAATGTTATGTTATTGTACTCGGCATAGATCTGAGTTATTGAATGTCTTATTGTTACATTGCATGAAAATCAGATTTGTGAAGTATAGTAAAAACATAGTAGATTAATATATATATTGATATGGCGAGGAAAAAGCGCTCTACAAATTTTCGGGTGATGAAGGAGATGTCGAACACCGGCAACAAGGCTATGGAGAAGCAAGTTCAGATCAACCTGGATGAGGAAGCAAATTGAGATAGAAGTTTTCTAAGCAACCAGGCAATCATTGGGAGACCGTTGGGGAAGAAATTTTCTAGGTATGTGATCATTGAATGGATCATGGAAAATTGGAAATGGCCACTCACCATCAAATTTTTGCCAAAAGGGTATACAGAAGCTAGAATAATAAACAAGTAATACATACTTCCTGCTTTCATTCAAATACATAATACATATTTATAGGATTTTCATATCCTATTATTTAGGAAACAATATTCCTAAATAGGCTAAGTTGTTTTAACAACTCAACATACGACCATTAATCAAATAACATATTAAACAAACTATGTAACTAATAATTCTAACAAATATGTGAACACTAACAATAGTTTTCCCAACATTCCCCCCCTTAGTGTGAACATGGTAAGAACTCACACTCCACCTGTAGTAAGCCCAACTCTTTAGGCTCATGATCTTGATTCAAACGAAAGGCACCTACCATCAACCTTTCATGGTTTTCACATAGGCTTACCACAAACGTGGACATGAACAGGAACCCACGAACTATCCACCTCATGTGGGTTTTTGGATCCTCCCACAAACCCTTTCAAGATCCATGAACTGCATTACACTAGTGCTTTTGTTCATTACAAGATTTTACACTAGAGGATTACATAAGAAAATAACACACATAGAAAATGAAATGCCGCCAGAGCTAATAAGCGTCCTCGTCATTGGTGACTGACGAGAGGACGTTGATTGTCCTCCAACCTCCGATGCCTCCATCCTCCAATTTTGAAGTTATCTAAAGCACATATTCTTCATCACTAGGACATGATAGCTCTTCATCCTTCGCATGGTTTTCCCAGTCAGTTTCTTCAGCTAAGGAAGCATGATGATCCAGTTTATCATCTAATAGATCTTGTGCCCTCTTCTTGCAATTCAAGATTACATGTCCCATTTCATTACAATAGAAACATTTAATTTTTCCTTTTGAAGGAATAGTTTGAGATTTGTACTTTCCTTTTCTTGCTTTGTTTCGCACAAATAAGACCTCTTCAGATTTTGAGTCTTCATTATGATCAAATAGAGTAGATATTACTCGTTCAAGACTAATGGTTACCTTGCTTAGTGTAAACACCATTCCAGACATACTTTTAGGCAAACTATTAAGAAGAATTGCTTTGGCATCATCTTCTTTTACTTTCTCATTAATCCCAGCTAGCTGATTTAGGAGAGAGTGAAACTTACTGATATGATCTGCCATTGTTGTACTTTTTTCCATCTTCAGTCCATACAATCTCTACTTTAATGTTGTCTTGGCACTTTCTGCTTCAGATCTGAAAAGCTTGTTTAATGATTCCCAAATTTCTTTTGCCGACTTCACAAATCCACATGGTGTAAATATGCTTTTGATAAGCCAAGATCAATGGTTCCCAAAGCTTTCTGATTTTTTATATTCCACTTAGCAAGTTCACCTGCATCAGTTGGTGTTACTGAATTCAGTTTGACGACATCCCAAAGATCTTTTTCAATCAAGTGTAACTGCATCTGTATCTACCAAGTATGAAAGTCTCTTCCTTCAAACTTCTCAATGAAAGTTAATTTGTCCATGATTACTCTTTTAATCAAAGGTGTCGGGCTCAACCAATAATGCACCTTGGCAATAAAAAATACTACAAGCTTAGCTCATTGCTGCAATGCTCCTATAATGCCAAAATACATAAGAAAACATCGACCGGTAACAAAGTGTAGCCCTCATACATCACCTGTGAACAATATGAACGCGAGCCAAAGAGATTTGCTATCAAAGAAAAATATTGTTGACGTAGAGGTCGTGATTAGAGAAGTACAACTTCTTTCATAGATCAGATCACAAACTGCCAGTGAAATAATCATCCACCAGCTTAGAAACAAAACCGGTCTCCACAAATCGGTTGAAGCAACCACAGTTTGTGAACGTAGAGCTGACTTGGCTCAAGCCTAGAAAATTCTTGAACGTGATGCACAAAATCATAAACTTTCCAAATAGAATCCAGTCCTAACAAGGATCAATGCGCCTCAATCAATCGAACATGAAGCCAAGCTACAGGCTATGGAGGCAATGTATTAGCTGCTGAAAGATGACCTTTATCAAAACAAGGAAACCAATGATGGATACGCTCAATTGGCAATGAGAACCGTGAAATCTATGCCAGGACTTGATCTTTAGATGACATCATGACAAAATTGCCAGATATCAAACTCAATAATGGATTTGACCAGTATTATATGCCTCGAGGATAAATAAGAAGTCGTATTTGGTCTCTTATACCGCCACCTTGCTCACTCAGGTCGAACACCTCTAATGGCGATCTAAAATGAATTGCTGATGTCGATGCCAATGCGCCACCAGAGACAATCCACCGATCAATACAAGTTCTTTGCAGGCCAAAATAGACAGATCCACCAATGTGATCACCCACAATCAGGATCTTTCCTAATCTAATTGCACAATCTATGGCTGTTCACATCATTATCACCAAAGAATAGGCACAAAATCACCCTGCTCTAATACCAAATTAGAAATATGGACAAAGGTATATAGAAGCTAGAATAATAAACAAGTAATACGAACTTCCTGCTTTCATTCAAATACATAATATATATTTATAGGATTTTCATATCCTATTATTTAGGAAACAATATTCCTAAATAGGCTGAGTTGTTTTAACAACTCAACATACGACCATTAATCAAATAACCTATTAAACAAACTGTGTAACTAATAATTCTAACAAATATGTGAACACTAACAATAGTTTTCCCAACATTTTCATGGTGCTCATGCAAAGTCGGGAGGAACAGGATTTGATCCTCTCTTGCAAACACTGGACAATCGAAGACTCGACCTTGTACCTCCAGGAATGGACTCTGCTCTTCAATCCATGCAAAGGGGCCCCTTCGGTGGCCCCTACTTGGATCAAAATCTATAACCTCCCATTGGAGTTTTGGTCGGGTGCATGCTTGGAAAAAATTGGGAGTTCATTTGAAAGGGTGTTGGATGTGGATAAAGAGATCTTGGCGAGAGATTCCTACCTCTATGCTAGAATTACGGTTGCGACAATTGTGAAAATCCCGAAGACTATCAAAATATCCTCCTCTCCTGGGGCGAACAATCGAAATTGGGCAAGAAGAAGCAAAATTCTTTTGTTTGAATTGTCGGAAGAGGGATCACCCCTCCGCTCATTGACCAAAAGCAACCAAGATGGAATAGAGAGCGAAAGCTCAAAATACTGAGAATGAGGAAAAGGGTGATCTAACTCTCGCGCCAGATAGTGTTGTTTCCTCCAATCCGAAGTCACCTTCCATGCCACCTCTGGAAGACATCCCTGCTATCCCTTCAAGTTTTCCCCCTAAAGTGACACCTCCTGCCCCTGAAGATGCAAAGTTGCCTTCATAGCAAACGGTGCCACAATTTCCCGGTGTTGAAAGTCTAGGGCTGGCTGATCCTATACTAGAAGCGGCTAACTTAGTGAGGGAGGATGGGGAGGTTGGCAAATCGGATTGGTTTGACTACGAATCGAATGATGAAGATGAATTCGAAATTGTTGAGGCCACGTACATAAGCCAAGAAGCAGCCACGATCTCGAAACCAAATGTGTGCCGCAAGGCAAATAAGAGAGGTCGGAAACCGAATAGGGTGCTAAGGGAGGAAGAGGCCACTAAGGGTGGTCAAGCCACTTTAAATAAAATTCATCAACAGTACGAAGGGAGGAGCAACCTCCCTTGGGAAACAATGGAGATCCTGAGCAAGAATGTCAGGGGCCTCAACGCCCTTGACAAACGACGCTTGCTAAAGCATCATCTCCAAACACTTGGTGTAGACATCATACTCCTTCAAGAAACCAAACTATCTCGGGAGGAAAGTTATTTTTTTTTGCAAATCTTGCAAGGCTTGGGATGGCATTTTCGTCTCATCAACTAGAGCTTTTGGTGGACACTGTGCTCTATGGAATCCTCAAATGGTGGTCCTTGACTCCATTTCTGAGTCAAGGAATTGGATGGCAATGACGGTTTTGGACAATCAATCACATCTTCAATTCTTGTTGTGGAATACCTATGGGCCTATTAAAATGATGAAGAAGCTGGAGGTCTAGAATTCCATTTCTTCCATGGTCAAGTAGCACAAAATTGACCTTTTGCTTCTTAGTGGCGATTTCAACATCGTCCTCTCTACGACGGAAAAATGCGGGTGATTGTCCCACATCCGCCAAAGCCAGAAGGACTTTAAAAACTTTGTGGTAAATCACAATCTAGTCGACATAGCACCCAAGAATAGAGAGTTTACTTGGACCAACAGGCGAAAGGGCTCCACCAATATAACGAAGCGACTTGACCATTTTTTGGTATCCTCAAATTGCTTACTCTCAGACATTGCAATCGACTCTCACATCCTTCTGGTGTCTGGCTCCGACCACTACCCGGTTTCGCTAGCACTGAAGGAGGATAAACCCCCACTACGGAGCCCCTTTAAGTTCGAAAAAATGTGGCTTCGGGACGATTCGCTCAAAGACCTAATCCGCTCCTGGTGGACTAATGCTAGAGTTCAAAAAGGCTCAAAAATGTTCATCATCGCCAAGAAATTAATTACAATCAAAGGGAATCTGAAAAGATGGAACGAGGAATTTTCAAAAAAAAATTCGAGTGAATTGAATCTGAATTAGAAGAACTGAATGAAACAATCCTAAATCACAGGATGATAGACGTTGAATTCGAGAAGGAAAAAGAATTAACCAAGATCCACGAGGAACTCCTTGCTCAAGAAGAGGCCTATTGGTGGTCTAAATCCCATGAAACTTGGCTCAAGGAGGGCGATTTCAATACGAAGTTCTTTCACAATTCAACCAAAAAAATGTGTAGTTAGAACTGTATCTCATCGTTTTTAAGTGAGGAAGATGTGAAACTAAATGAACCTAAAGAAATTCAATCAGAAGTTGTCAAATTCTTTTAGAAACTATTGGCAGACACAGAAGCTTCGCAAGGCCATATGCAAGCAGATTTCATTGACCACATACCCCCCCTAGTCTCGGCAGAACAAAATGAGATGCTCCTTGCTCCCATCACAAAGGAAGAATTGAAAAAGGTTGTTTTTGAGTTGGCTCCTGACAAAGCCTTGGGGCCTGATGGTTTCCGGCCCAGTTCTACCAAGAATTTTGGGATATATTGGAGGATGAAATTTGGAGAGCAATGGAAGACTTGCGAAAATCCAAAAAAATGGTCAAGGATATCAACAATACATTCATTGCCCTCATTTTGAAAAAGGCCAGAGACCACCTCCTTCTACGACTTTTGCCCCATTTCTTTATGTAATGCCATTTACAAGATAACTGCGAAAGTAATGGCGAACAGATTGAAGCACATTCTCCCGTGCCTCATTTCTGAGGAGCAAAGCGGCTTTACTCCGGGTAGAAACATTATGGATAGCATCATTTATGCACATGAAACATTGCATTCTATTTCCTCTAACAATCAAAGTTGTATGGTCTTGAAATTGGATGTAAGCAAGGCTTACGACAAGGTCAACTGGCGCTTCCTTCTCAAAATTATGGAGAAGTTTGGTTTTTACAGGCAATGGCTCGAGTGGACTTTCCAGTGTATCTCCACTGTACGCTACTCGGTGTTAGTAAATGGGTGCCCCTGTGGCTTCTTCGAGCCAACTATAGGCCTCAGGCAGGGTGACCTGATGTCTCCCTTTCTCTTCGTCATCATGGCAAAGGCTCTTGGTCGGGGGATTCAGAAATCTGCAAGTTTGGGTCGCTGGCGTGGGGTGAAGGTGGCGGACAATTTCCCTTGCGCCACCCACCAATAGTTTGTCGATGACACTCTACTTTTTGCGGCCTCTCAAGTGACAGAGGCTTCTGAAATATCCTCAGTGTTGAACTGTTATGCTAGTGTGTCTGGACAAGTGATAAACTATGAGAAGTCCAACATCTTCTTTTTCAATACTTGCAAACAGGTCCAATGGTAGATCCTCTCTCTTCTTCCTTTCAAGAAGGTTGTTACCCCAAGCAAATACCTAGGGGTCCTCCTATTCAAGGGGGCAATGCATTCTTCCCTTTGGGAGGAAACTATCTAGAAATGCCAATTAAAGGCTTCTTCCTGGCAAGGCCATTGGCTCACCCTAGGAAGATTCAAATGATCAAGGCGGTTCTCTCAATCTCAACTATCCTCATTTATTAGTTAAGTTGCAATCAGGCTTCCAAAAAAGTATGTGGCTCGATTGAAGGGATCATGAAAAAAAATTTGTGGGAAGGAGCAAACGAGGTTAAACGAATCCCTTTTATTGGTTGGCAGACTACGTGCAAGAGGAAATCGGATAGCAGGGTTGGCTTCTGCAGTCTGGAAAAAAAAAATATTGCTCTTGGTGCCAAGCTCATATGGTCATTATATCAAGATCCCAATACAAGATGGTGTCGGATTTTGAGGAAGAAATATCTGGACTCCGACAATCCCATTTGTATCTGAACCACACCTAATCCTCCTAGAGGTTCCCACATTTGGAACTTCATACAAAGCTGCAGATGGCTGATCATCAACCATGTTTCATGGCTTATCCACAATGGCAACAAAGCAAACTTCTGGGTGGATTCAATCAATGGTCTCCCCCCACTAGCGGATATCCCAAGTCTCAAAGATCACTGGGAAGAAATCTCAATCAACTACAGGAAGAAAGCTACAGATTACATCAAGGATTGGGATTGGGATTGGGATTGCCTGTATCTTCTCCCACTCGAGGACACGGCGACTCAGGACATTAAAAAGCCCTCTTGACCAGAAGAATTGTCACATCGGGTAAAGAGGACGAAATTAGTTGGACAAGTTCCAAATTGGGTCAATATTCGGTCAAATTTGGATACACTATGCAAAATCAACAGGAAAAAACTGATTGGCCTTCCGATCTATGCTAGGGAAAATGGACCTTACCAAAGGCAGGAGCATTCTCTTGAATCATTCTACATAAACGAATTTTATTTGACGAGAGAAAGACTCAAATCTCTGGAGGTCGCTGGCCCAACCCATTGTGTTATGTGTTGTGAGGTAGAAGAAACAGTCGACCATTTGCTCTTGAATTGCCCATTTGTTGTGAAGTGTTGGGACTAGCTGAGGGGAAAGCTGGGATGGATTGGAGTCCTTCCCAATGACATTGCTAGCCTCTTGAAAGGTTGGCCGAAAGGTGCTCCCTCAAGATGGGTTGGCCTATGGAATGCTAGCCCGTCCCTTCTGATCTAGCACATATGGCGCAAGAGGAACTGCAGAATATTTAACTTAGGCAAGGTCCCAAAGTTGGAGGAGGTATTGAGGAAGCTGGAAGTGGGCATTTGCGAGATTGTCAATGCAAGACTTCACGATTCCTCCTCGACTCCATTTACCAAGTGGGATGGGGAAGTCTTGAAATGTTGGTTGGATCTTCGGTTCCCTACCTAACCCCACTACAAGGATCATGCTAATGAAAGGAAGAAGCTGCGTGCTCAAACTAAGTGGAGTGCCCCGCCCACAGGAAGATTAAAACTGAATTTCAACGGTGCGTCAAAGGGCAATCCAGGGGTCTCTGGTGCTATGGTCATCATCCGAAACGAACATGGGGAGGTTGTCTAGGCCATATCAAAGAAACTTCCTCCGGGCACCAACAATGATGCAAAATTTTCTGCCCTTCTCCGTGGACTCCAATTTTGCAGAGACCACCATCTCTCAGACCTCGACATTGAAGGGGATTCGTTAATCTGCATTAATGCAATAACTTCCAGAAGCATATGTAATTGGAAACTAAAATACAAAGCCGAGGCGATTTGGAAACTCATGGACGAATCAAACAACTCAACCATTGCCCACATCTACCGTGAGGGAAATAAAGCAGCTGATTTCCTTGCCAACTGGGCGTACGTGCAGGAAGAAGACATCATAATCTCGGATTCATGCGATCAGTGGCTGGGTTTACCACTACTGTGACAAATGCTGCTGCAGAGGCAGCAAACTTGCTTGTCTTCCTGTTTGGCTTGGTCGGAAGAAAGCCTTGTCTGTCATGTAGTATGAGGGAGGTGAAATGATATGGCTGAAAGTGCATCAATTACTCCATACCCGCTGTCATACAGCAATCTCTATACAAACTTTTTGACATAATACAAAGGGAGCTATCCCACTATGGCACTTATTTAGCAAAAAAAAAGAGAACATTGTAGATTAAATAAACCATCTTTCAATAAAGTGTTGTTTATTTTCATTTCTACAACTATACTTTTAATGCGAAATAGGAACGATAAGCATTAGTTAAAAAGTCAGCTTCTATTATTGTAAAGAGCATTTAAATAACATTCATGCTAGCATGTTTATGATTGCTATTAGGAGGAATTTAAAACTACAATAATCTCTAGTTATCATTTATAAATTATTATGGGTCTTTTAAAAGGAAGTTAAGCAATGGCTCACAGCATTTTTCTTAAATTTTGGAGATATTTTCTAGTAAAAAGGTCCTCATGAAACACCAATCTCCGACTCTTGTATACAGTTTTTCAAAAAATTCATACTGCCATTTGTGAAAATTCTCCCTAAATTCTTTGAACAGGTGCTGGACAATTCTAACCCTCCACAGACTTTATGACTCTAGCAGCACACATTTATGCGTGCATCTTCATAGAGTTTCCAATTGTGTATTTCTGATTCTTGGTGCAATATAGCGGCATAACTAAAAACAAAAGGATGAACTGACATAAGGGGATAGGGAATGGGGATGGAAGGTTGTATTTGAGTTTGCCATAAATTGTGAATTTTCAAGTTAAAAGGGTTTATTTTTCGATGCAGCTGATATCAGATTATGGCCTATGTATTTACTCCTACTCATGCAACATTCATGAAAACACTATCAAATAATTCAACAATTTCTAACTCTTGTGGAAAACTTTATCTCAAAGGACCATTCAGCTGGTAGGTCCTCACCCTCTTTAAACACCCAACACAAAGCTTGTGAACAAAACCACCCAACAATTAACAGACTCTTAAAAAATCCAGAAACCTCAAAGCATCCCTTGTGGGCTTTACAAATAACTAAATTTACCAGGCTATTTTTCGAGAACTAAAAAAAATTACGCCTTTGGTCAAAAGCAGGATTCGACAATACGTCTTATTCACATATTAAACAGATCCTATTTATGTGATCTTCTGGTTGAGTATCTCCTAGGCTTATCCACTGTTACAAGTTCACCATGCAGCCCATCACATGTACTGAAAATGCAATTCAACAAAAATGTTTGAAAAATAGCAATCTGTTTTAGTGCACCTGAAATTTTGATCTTGGCAGCAGCGTCAAACGATATGTGTAGCTTATCTTCGCCTTCTTCATACTCCGCATCTCCTTCGACTTCAACCTTGCAATCGCCTGCAATTTTGAAATGGTTAAAACGAACAACAACAACAACAAAAAGTGCAAATGCAAAGCAGGGATTAGACATGGAAAATTACCAACTGTGAAGAATGATTTAGGATTGCTTTTTGCCATGACGAGTGCAAGTGCAACGTAGAGGCTTCATTCCACTCAAAGGCCGTTCAGACCAGAGTGAAGGAACCGTGCTCAATCCTGTATTTAATGCAATTCAGGGCGGTAGGAGGGGAGGTGCTAATGCCTTCCAGCGACTAATTTAGATATTTTAGATATTTTAGCATATAGATATTTTCTTTCTGAAAGATTTTATTTTTATATCTCGAAGAGGCAGCGGCTATCCAGCACAACTGCACTTCACTGTTTCTGCTGGGTTTTAACTCACCATCAAATGTCAGTTCACTGCACTGTTTCTGCTGGGTCTTAACTCACCGCCAAACGTCAGTTCACTGCAGCATCATTTCGAGGATATAAAACTGCAGTTTCTCGTGGAAAAGACATTGCTGCTTATTTCCATTATATCAATGCACGCGGTAGCTTTTTTATGTGGCTGTTCGAGAAATCTGTTGTTTCAAGGGTTTTAACCCTTTAATGGAGTTTGCTAGATACAGACTTATTTCATGAAAATGTTCTAGGACTAAATAAATAAAATGATCAGCTGTAATTTGTGGCGGATACGAATAGTAGGAGACGACCTGGAAAAAAATATGGCAAGATGTTGAATCTAATACAACAGATATAGTATTTCGTTATGATATTCAAGATGATGGCGATAATGATCTTTGGGTTTATCACATTGATGAGGATGGCTCTGCAGTTCAAATCAGAGGCAATCCTCCAGCAGCTAAAACTGCAGTAAGGAATTTGAAACCAAAAGTTTTGGTTAAAGGTAGAGACTACTTGTGCTCTGTATGCTAGGAGAAAATGTTGGAGGGTGAAACAATGAAGAAGATGCCATGCAAACATGAATACCATGAACAGTGTATTGATAAGTGGTTGGCTTCCTCAAACTTTTGCCCACTCTGCAAACACGAATTGCCCACTGATGATCCTGATTATGAGCAGAGAAAGAGGCAGAGAACTGCATGAGATTAAAGTTATCAAATATATATAGCCTTCTTTCTTGAGAAGTATATGAACTGTAATTATATGTGCGTTTGGTTGAAAGACAGAAAAGTTAACCTGGATGAATGAGTATAAACATTTACTACAATATTAATATAAAAGAGCAGCTATTGTACTTCCTTCTGATTCAACAATTGTTATAAGTACCAAGACAAATATCTCCTTTGAAAAATCCCACTCAACTAAATATTTAGTGTTTATAATCAGTGAGTTAAGCATTTTAATGTATTTATTAAAAGGGATGATTTTCTAATTAATTTATAAAAATAAATTATATTTTATAAATATTTTCAGATAAATAATTAAATAATAAAGGTTTAAAATAAAAAAAATTGAGTCTTAAATAATAAATGTGTAATTAATTATTATATTTTAATAAATAAAATTAATTATAATTGATTATTTGTTATGATTTGCATTCAATGGAAAGATTGTCAATGGATTTGGTCTTTAGTCTCTTAAAGACAATCACAAATTTTTACATATGATTAAGAGTCTACATTTGTTGTCACTTTGTAATAGATTTAGTTTCACATTGAGGGGAGTCAGTTCCTTCAATAGGATGCTTTTTGATAGAGGTAAGTAGCTTCGTCCACCATCTATCTTTCTGATAGAGGTAAGTACCTCCATTTTCCATTGTGTTTTAAATTTTGTTTCACAACCGTTTTTTCATTATCTATGTGTTATCATGCTAATTGTTTGTGAATGTTCTTATGTACATATTCTTATTATTTTAGTGTGTTAGTGTTCCATTCCTATCCCATGTTTTTTTTTTTATCTACCCAAATAGTTAGAATTCTTGTGATGCATATAAGAGGTACCCATCCACAAATAGAGCCACTATTAGGACTTTTTCATAATTTTTAGAATCTTTAGTTTCAAGGTCAATGTTTTCCTTAAAAAAAAAATTCCCTCCTTTTTAATTTTGAAATAACTATGAGATAACATCCTAGTTTTGATAAGCATATATATAATTTTGGAGTGTCAAGTCTAATTGTATTTGTGATGGATGGGATCTCTTTTTTTATCAAGATTTTGAGATAGTGCATATTCCAATCCTTGGTACCCATCAAAGTGGAGGCTTGAAGGGATAGGCAAGTAGGAGTAGGTGGAACAATGAAATATAATGGAAATAACGATAAAAATATGAATCAAATGATTTAGTAATGAGTGAGAAAAAAATAGAAATAATTCAATATAAACAACAATGATTTAGTATTAAAAATTACTTTAAATAAAAAATAATATTAATTCAATTAGTTGAATATTATTTGAACATTAATAATGATGAATTAATTAAATAAATATATCAATGAGAAAATAAATTAATCAAGGGAAAAGGTCAGGAATGAGTCGAATTAGTATTCTATATGTAAATGATTAAGTTTGATAATGAAAAAGTAGAAATTAAGAATGCTAATAGTTTAGGTGAGATTAATAGCAGAAGAAATTATTCTTTAGTGTCAACAAATTCTTTAACATGAAAAAACATGAATAGAAATTGAAATATAAATATAGTAATAGAATGTAAACCATAATAACACCAATATACATGAATAAAACTCTTTTGCATTAAAAATCCATAACCGAAAGAGTGTAGTATTGTATTAATATCAAAATATGAGTACATTAACATAAATTTCCCATTCAACTTACCAACATTTTGGTAGCTTGATAGTATGACCTACATAAATTATAAAGTACCAGCTGAAGGCCTCAATATATAGGAAAATATTACAAAATACAATAAATAGAATTGTAAACCATTGAATCAAATGTGGCATCCACATTTTCCATTCAAATTTAAATGTAGCTCACACACATGTGAGCACATAATCCAACACCACCTACACATGTGGAATCTCTTGGAGTAATATGTAATACCCATCTTGTAAGGAATCTATATCATCGTAATGATCAAAATATTCCCTTACACCCTTTCATGAATACTCTTACATGCTATTACATGCTATTGTAGAATTTGTTGAGCTATTATTATTTTCATTAATACTAGTTACCACCATGTTTCCCCAAAAATAGAAAGTAATTTTTTTTAACTTATAGAAAAAGGGATTTGAACTACTAACAACTCCCTATAACATGGTAAATTATTAGTAGGTAACTATTTTAAATAAACAACCTTCTAATTGAAGTCTAAAGATTTCACTTTTATTTAAAACACTTTGAAATATGTCTTTCATACAAAAATTAAAAAATAAAAGATTTGAATTTGAGACCTCTTTAACCCTTGATTCTTAAACGCAATATAAAAAAATTATCTATCATTTACTTACAATAAAATTTTATAATATTATACATAAGATAAATTATTTTGCTTATCAAATAAAAAATAAAAAGGTTGTATCATTGCACATTAAGGAAATAAATAGGTCAAAAAAATAAAACCTCATTCTTTACATGATGATAATTTTGTATTTATCCATGTCATTCAAAGTAGAAATTTAACAACCAATGGTAATTTATCATTTAATACATTTAAGATACAAGCATTGCTAACAATTCTCCATTACCATCATTCTCATTATCAATTATCTAGAAGATAATTAATACAAATATAAAGAACAAATAATAGTTTTCTCAAATTGGAAGAATATGTTTAGTAGAGAAAAGGGATGCCAAACTATATATTCTTCACCTTCTATTTGAAACATTCACCAACTTGAAACA
Organism: Sequoiadendron giganteum; assembly: GCA_007115665.2. Classification (NCBI taxonomy): domain Eukaryota; kingdom Viridiplantae; phylum Streptophyta; class Pinopsida; order Cupressales; family Cupressaceae; genus Sequoiadendron; species Sequoiadendron giganteum. The sequence continues at coordinate 764,323,494 of CM021100.1, forward strand.
TTAGATGTCTCCAATGGAGTAATGTAGCAACAAAGAAAAAAAACCCACCAAATATTTCAATGTCAAACAAAAATTAAATAAAATGTAATCATATTTAAAAGATCATGCCCAAAACAAACTAGAATTGTAAAGCCAAACCAAAGGCATTTAAAGTAGATTTTTTTTAAATCATATAGGTTCAATTCCCTTCACACTTCCAATGTGACTCAAGTAAATAAATTATAATGTTTTTGATATATTTTTAACTTTTTTGTACTACATATAAAAGTGATACTTCAATATAATAATGTCTCACCCATTCCTATTACTGATTGTGGGATTTGATACAACTTGTTAGATAAAATTGAACAAGAAGCCTAAAATATACATCATTATAACACTCACACAAATATAAGAATAAACCATAATTATATATTTCTATTATGTGGGAATAGTTTAAATTCAATCTAGAAGACGTTTATAAAAACACACCAAAACTAACATATCAAAAACTTTTGCTCAAATATCCAACTACCTATATAACTAATCATAATATTAACTACTAACAATATAAGTAATATAAATTATAACATGAAAATATTTTGCACCACAATTGCATAGTTACTATTTACTATTACTATGTAGGGTAAAATGTGAATGTAATGTGAGTTCTGGAGATGAATAAATTGTGTGTGTACTTGGTTATCAATGCATTATGAATTTATGTTATCACATCTGATGTTGTGTGAAAATAAATGCATATATGTGGAATGATGGTTATTGAATTGATATTATAACTGTGATCAGGAGAAATTTGCTAGTCTAAAAATGCAAAACAAAATGGAATGCAAGAGAAGCAAATAACACCTAACACCTCAAGATTGGGCTACGTTAACTCACACAAAATAAAGATAAAGTAAACAACATAGTATACCTTGTGTTGAGTTGATCCTTGGTTGGCCCTTGATGATATTGTAGATGTGTGCTCCTTGGATGACAAACTTGCAATGATGGTGGTAGAAGGATTAATGGTGGTGGGTGAATGTCATAATGGATGCTAGAATGAAAATGGAAGTGATAAGAGGCTGCAATAAATGACTAAGATGCAAAATGGCTTGAGAGAATGAAAGAATAAAATCATAAGTTCTAAACTCTAGCTCATAAATTCTAAGATCTAGCCCCTTTAATGAAGGAAGGTGGGGGTATTTATAAAAGAATTTGAATTCTTTAGATATTCAACGGTCAAGATTGATCCACCATGGCCAAGATGAAGGGCTATGTTGAGCTAAGGACTCACAAACCCTCACATCTCGCAATGTGGCAGGTGAAGTGTCCAAAGGACAAAGTGAGATGACAAGGGTACAAGTGACATGAAAAAGGCCATGTGGTCCCAAGGTACTTGCAAGTACCTTGGGATGGGAGAGGATTTCCCTAAAAAGGTATTCCTTCGTCCCATATGGGACTGAAAGTGACAAGTGAGGACTTTTAGAAAGTCCACTCTTGTCACCATGGGGATTGGAGATGGCCATGGAGGAATAAAATTGAATTTTTAATTCACTTTTTGGAAGAAACCAATGGGTAAGAGAATATTCCCCCTAAAAGGGGTCTTTGTCCCATGGGTACGATGTGACTTTTGAGAGGTCATGGGGAAGACAAATGCATGGGGGAATAAGTGTGAATTTTTAATTCACATGGGGAAGAGGTCAACCCAAAAAGGGTAAGTACCAAGAAGGTTGACTTTAAGACATGCCAGAAAAGGTAAGTGATTAGGATTAGGATTGTGCAAATAGGTGATTAGGCTAATTAATGATGATTAGAGGCAAGTGGAGAGACATGGAGGATGTGACATTAATCCTAATTAAGGATATGCACATCTTAATGAAGAATTAATTTAATTAACCCAGATTGGTAAAAAGGTTATGGAGGATGGGACAGTGAGAGAGAAAGAATGATTTTAAAATTGAAGAGGATAATTGATTAAATTAAATAAATTGATTGATTTATTTAATTTAGAGAGGAAAATGTGATGTCACTTTTCCTCAAAGGTTATCTAAGTGTTAGCAACAAGATTTAGTGGATTAAATATTAGAATAAAGATAATTGAAAAGCTACAATATTATTAAAATGGATGTGAATAACCAATGCAAAAGATAATAAGTGATAAATTCAATAGTTTATTAAGAAATTCTAAAATAGATAGTTAACATGATAAATTGAATACACCTTCATATACATTAACACCAAAATCATATATGTATATACTATTCTCAATATAATTTAGAATCAATGGTTTTAATACTTATCTGAATAATAACACTTGTAAAAGCCACTCTAAGCTCAAAAACCATGACATCAATAACAAAATACTCAACAACATGTCCATAATGCACCTGAGATAGAAAGAATATTGGTGTATTGCGCACTACACTATGGGTCCTATCCTTTCCTCCTATCTTCTACACTATTGGACAAATGGGAAGAGGATTTGGTGCATCCCATACTACACCGCGGGTACATCCTCAACCCTTAGAAAGATTTCAGTGGTACTGGCTCTTGCCATGGAACGGTCTAGGAAGAATAAGTGTACTTTACCACTCTACATGAGTGTTGGTTCCACCGGAACAATGCTCAACACTCATGCCACAAAACCATGCCTTGGCCAAGACCATCCTGAGTGCACACACTTGTACCCCAAATTGGATACACGCTATAGATGTGCCCCTTCTCCATCATGTCCATAGCTCACCAACCACTTCCTTCTTCCTTGGTTGTTCTTCTTCATTGAATGTTCTCTCTTCTTGAATGTCTTTTCCATCTCTCACATGAATGATTTATATATCCTTTTAAGGGGTGGTTTCCAAACCATCACACCCTTTCACAAAAGGTTGTCTTTTAATAATTATTTAAATAAATAATTATTCTTTTTTTTTTAAGAGTGTTTATACATATTCTTTATTAATCTCTTTTCTAACGAAAGGATCATAATATCCTTTATTTTCTCTCCTTTTTAATTCCAAAGGGTTATTTATATATTTCTCTTCTCTTGGGTAAAAAGTCACATAACATAAATGGTAAAGGATAAAGTATTTAATTAAATAATTTTGGGAACCTTAGAAAATAGGACAATGTTAATTAAATATGTCATTTAATTAATATAGATGAGTTAGATGAAAAGGGTAAATTTGACCCAATATAAGTCGTCAAATTTAGATGTCTACATTTTGCCCCTCTTTAAGATGGTGTTATGAAGTAGCATCATTTCAAAGAAAAATAAAACATAGCACCTAGAAGAATATGGTTAGATTAATGAAGATGCCTCGGTCATTTGAGGAGTGACTAGGAGGAAAGATGACGAGAGTGAAGATGAAGATTAGGGATTAGGATGCCCCCTCGAGAGGACATGTGGGTTCAAGAGAACACAGTTGTTCTCTCAAAATGGATGAGATGATGCAAGGGTATATGCGAAAGATGATGCAAAGTGATGGATGAGAGAGGATGATGATATGAAGAGATAAAGGCAAGCACAAATGGATTCTAGGAAAAATATGATGTTGCCCCAATCAAGCTAAAATCTAGGATGGACTGATGGTCGATGGAGTGTTGTTGATAAGGGAAGGATACATCCGGATGAGAGTGTTGTTGATGAGGAAAGGATACATCCCAAAATAACACAAGGACAGGGAAGGATACATCCCGCTGATGATGATGATGATGATGATGACTGGGTCAAGGCTTGTAGCAAGGCTGAGAATAAGACTAAAGATGGGATTAGATGATTTGTGCTAGAGTGAATGGATTAGGATTGGATGGAGATGGGAGATGGTTAAAATGAATGAAGAGGATGGAGGTAAAGATGCAATGAAATGGAAGAGCAAGTTGCCATTTTCAGAGCATTAAGTTTTAGCATAGCATAAGACACTAGGTACCATGGTACATGGAACCAAGGTGGATTAGTGTCTAATGCATACATAAACACAATAAACAAGAAGGCTATCCCAACACCCCAAAGTTGCAATGACTTTGGTCGGGCCAAGTATTGAGATAACCACAAGCACAAGAGGATGCCCCAATGTAACACAAGACCTTAGGGGTCTTGGTGGGTACTACATGGGACAACCAAGAAGACAACAACAAACAAAGATCAAGATATGCCCCTATGTTAACCAGTCAAAACACACCATAATATGATAGATCATGGCGGCCTTGACGAGTGATGATAGGGAGATCAAATGATAAGCAAAAAATAAAAAGCATCAAAAGATTGCAATAAATTTCAAAATGTCATTTGCCATAGGATCGAGAGGATGGATGGGGTTGATGAGGTATGTTAGGAAGGATACATCCTATTGAGACCAAAGATGAATACTAAGCTAAAAGATCGATTATGATGCAGGATATCTAAAACCAATTGAACCTCATGATACTAATGACCTTTATCTTGGAAGTACTAGCGATGATAGGGACATACTTGACGACATAACAAGATGACAAGGCAATATGATTGACACACCTTAAAGACCTAGGGGACACAAGACCGACACACCCTAAAGACCTAGGGGCTCGGGGGTTGATCAAAGATCAGCCTTGCCTACGTGAAAGCACAGAGCCCCCGTAGTTCGACAAAAGACCATGGATAAAAGCAGAAAGAGGACAATAGTGCAAATTGGACAGACCAATGCCCTAGGGGCGGATCAAACGATCGAACTTGCCAATGTGAAAGTGCAGGGGCAACATGTTTTGACACAAGGCCAAAGATAGATGATGGAAGATGACAAGACAGGCAAAAGAGAGAACCCCGAGGGCGGATCAAATGATCAACCTTCCCTACGTGAAAGCACAAGGGAAACATAGTTCGAAACAAGACCATCGACTGACAACAGATAAGGGATGTTGAGATGACCATGATGATGAATTTGATATGATGAGCCAGGATAGGCCGTGCGGATGGGATGGTCGCTATGCCTAAGATGTGGATTACGTGAAGCTCAGGGATGGGATAGTTAGAAGATGAATGAGGATGAGACGATCGATATATGAGTGATGAGAAGTGATGAGATAGTAGGAAGATGTGAGGAATAGATAGGTATGGTGATAGTGTAATGTATGGCATTGGATTGCATGGGGCTAGCCTATAGCTAGATACCAATGACAAGGGATTATGAGATAGGAGGAAAATAGAGATAAATGGATGGATTGATAAAGATGAGGAGATAGAAAGATGTGAGAATGGATGGATAGAAGGATGAGGATTTGGAAAGATGGAATGGATTGTTGGATGGATAAATGGATGGGGAGATAAGGATGGGAAGGATGTAGAGATAAGGATGAAAGGATGGAAAAGGACTAGTGGATGCGAGTATAGGAAGATAAGGATTTGGTAGCTAGAAGGGATTATTGGATGGATGGGAAGGTAAGGATGGGAAGGATGGGGAGATGGAAAGGATTCTCTAAGGACTTTTTCGTAAATAAGGAGATGCCCCCACTCTAAATATGTCATGTGTGATGAGGCAAGAGGGATAGCAGGATGGGTGGATAAGGGAATGAGATGGACACAGATAGGAGATATGGGTAAGGAAGGGATATGGGTGTTGGCATGATGGATGGATGAGGAAGGGAGATGTATGTAGATACTATGCATGGATCAAAAAAGTAGATGGGGAGGATAAGGAATATGATAGTGTATGGATGAGGGGAAGATATGCCAAGAGGTGTCCAAAGAAATGTATATATATGTGCCCCTATCTTTATCAAGATCACAAGGAAGATAGAGGGACTGGGGAAATGGGATATGATGGATAGGATGTGGAATATAGGCCGATGTAGGAGATGGAGGAAAGGAATGTGTAAGTGGATGCTGCCCCCAATTGTGGAAGTAGACTGGATGAGGTATTTACACATGACACCTGTTTGCCAGGTTTTCATCATGGTACTTATCCAAGGTGCTTGTTTTCCAAGTTTTCACCATTGAACGAATTATTTTCTCTTTACTATTTTCTTCTTCTTTTTTGTTTTGTTTTGTTTTTTTTTTTAACTTTTTGGACTAGGAAGTGGATGGAGTTGGATAAGGATAGGGATGAATGGATAAATGGATTTGGAAGAAATATGATAAAGTGGATGGACGAAGGAATCAAACAACAAGTTCCATATGAGGTAATAAGAGCCCATGTGTAAAGCGACCATTGGATGTTGGTACAACCTTATTAGAATAGATGGATTATGCAAGAGGATGGATTAAAGGGATTTGATTGGGGAGATATGAGAGATAGTGGATGGGGTGTTGGGAAGTGTATGGATGGAATGATGGAGTAGATGTGTGATGGGGGAAGGTGTTCAGGACCAACATTGGCACATGTGGTGAATGTGAAATGATAGGAGGGTTGATGGAGGGAGAATGTTGCAAGAATGGAGGCATGGGGATAATGAATTTTTGGACATAAGGACCCAAAACAGATTTAGGAGATGGAGGATGCAAATGATTAGCTTTTGGAATAGTAACTTTGGATGTCTTTAGGGATTTCTCATTTGAAGGAATGGCCTCTTTCTTCTTGGGAATCCACATGGTTTTGATCTTTGCTTTGGTGGGCCTTTGTGGCCGTTTGGATTGATTTGGATTTTGGATTTGATTTTTCTTTTCTTCAACATGTCTTTTGGAGGGGACATGAGGAGCTTTAGATTCATGTGGACATTTGGATTTATACATTTTTGTTGTGGCATCCAAATTTCTTTTAGTAGCAATGGATGGGTATGAGGAGATGGATGATGCAGAGGAGACGTGGATGGAGTGATAGAGGTGGGATTTTAACAATGGCATGTGGATGGAGGATGTGAGATAGGATGCATGGAGGGGTGCCTTTGTTGATCCTGATTAGGAGTTATGAATTTAGGATTCTTGTGATGCATGCTAGGGATAGGTGGTGGATGGATGAAAGGATGAATAGGATAGGATGGAGGGGGTGTATTTGGGATATAAGGGCCCAAAATGGACATTGTATATGGAGGATGTATTATGGTGGATGGAGGTACGCAAGGACCCGAAGTAGATGCAGTAGATGGAGGATGAGTAATGGTGGATGGAGATACGTAAGGACCCGAAGTAGATGGAGGATGAGTAATAGTGGATGGAGGGACATAAGGACCCAAAATGGACTTAGAGGATGAAGGAGGAAGATGGATGGTTGTTTTGAGGCAATATGATAGAGGAGAGGGGATAGTAACAAAGGATTTGGTAGAGTGATGGACAGTGCCTCTCATTCCTTTAGAAGAGGATCATTTAGGATGTATGGAGGTTGTACCAACATTTTTGGATTGTGATTCTTGGGAGATATATCCAAGACCTTGTGTGTCTAGATGTTCTTTGTCTGGGATGGGCTCTAAAGTACCTTGCTCATGAAAGCCTAAACCTTTTCCTTGATAATTCATGTTCTCGAGCATGTGATCTATGGTAGGATGCTTATTCTTTTGGAAGCATGATGCGAGTCCATTATTAGGTGGAGGAGGATGGGTGGTGCATACACTTATTTTTCTTCTACAAGAAGACCACCATGGATGAGTGTAATGTTGCCAAGGTGATATAAAGGTGGCATTGGGGTGACAAGGCTAGGCAGCGATGGAGGATCATGTGATGGATACGAGGGGATACCAGCATCAAGACGAATGAGTGATAAGGGATCGAGAGAGGGATTAGATGGTATGACAAGATCCAAATTTGTGGTAGTGGGTGATAAGGGCTCATGAGATGGGGTGATTGGATCTTGAGTGCAAAGGGGAGCATGGAATGGAGCAAATGAGCTAGTGTGATCTTGGGATGGAGTAGATAGGATGGTAGGATCAAGATTCGGGTGAGGAAAGGAATCATGAGATGGGATGGATGGGGGACTATGATCTTGGGATGGAGTGGATGGGATGGTAGGATCTAGATTTGGAGGAGGGGATATGCTTGTATGTTTTGGATCAAGCTCTTAGCATGACTCATCTTGTGCGAGAGGCATGATGAGGGAGGAGTGTTGGAGGGAATCCTCAAGTGGTGGAGATGGAAGGATGGGGGATTAATGAAGGTCATGGGATTGAAGTTTGGTAATACTAAGACTAGGAGTGGATTGGATGTCTCTAATGGATTGGGTGGATCGAGCAGTAGAAGAGGGGGATTCAATGGGTTTGATAGGTTTGATGGGTTCAACCGTTTGGACGGTGTCAGGAATGGTAATGGAAGTTATAAGTGTAGGATGGAGGAGGGCCTCATCACTAGTGACTGTACATGATAGAGTGGGAGGGCATGGTGTCTCTTTTGTCATGAGCCCTTGGGCAAAATTTGGAAGGGATGTAGGATTAGGTGGGGTGATGGGAATGGATGGAGGATTAGGGATGGTTGGAGGACTAGGATTAGGGATTGGTGGATTAGGGTTAGATGAGGGGATGAGAATGGATGGAGGATTAGGGATTGGTGGATTAGGATTAGATGAGGGTATGGAAGTGGATATAGAACTAGGAGGAGATGGAGGATTAGGGTTAGGGGTTGGTGGATTAGGATTGGGGGGGATTAATATATAATGCGGTGAAGGGGGGAATACGTAAGAGGATGCAGATGATGAATTAAGATAGGAGGATGTGGATGCTAGATTAGGTTGGGAAAATTAGGATGGTGGGTAGTAGTAGGAAGATGTGGATGATAGATTAGGATGAGAAGATTGGGGTGATGGATAATAGTAGGAAGATGTGGGTGATGGATTAGGATGAGGAGATGTGGGTGGCGGATTCTCGTAGGAGGACATGGATGGAGGATTAGGATGGAAAGATGTGGAATTAAGGTAAGGATATTGGAATGAGGGATTGTGATAGGAAGGTTTGGATGTTGGATTAGAATAGGAAGATTGAGGTGGTGGACTTCCATAGGAAGATATGTATGATGGGTTGGCATAGAAGGATATGTATGGTGGATTAGGATAAGAAGATTGAGATGGAGGATTAAGATAAGAGGAATATTGGGATGGTGGATTATGATAGGAATGCATGAATGTTGGATTAGGATGAGAAGATTGGGATGTGGGATTAAGGTAGAGGTATTGGGATTTTTGATGATGATAAGGATAGGAGTATGGGGATGGTGGATTGCTATAGGAGGATGTGGATGTTGGATAGGATAGAGGTGGAGAGGGAGGACATGATGGATATGTAGATAGTGAGGATACTGGATATCCCTTGTTAAGGGTAGCATAAGGACTGTTATTAGATGCAAATAAAGGCATGGGGGGATAGTTCAGAGAAGTAGTTGGATTTTGGGGGGCTGTTGGAGAAAGCTTGTAGCAATGAGAGCATCAAGGGGATCTATATTACACTCTTTGTGATCAACAAGACTTTCATTATCGCCATCAACGTAGTTAGGATTCCCTTTGACTACTATTATTGGTCGTGTGGTAAGAGGATAAGGATTCATGATGTTAGAGGAAATGGATATGGTTTGAAAAGATGGGAATAGATGGTTAGAAGGGCATACTAGATGATGAAAATTTAAATAGGATGGATTGGAGGATGAAGGAAGAAGAGATATTTTGATATCGGAAGATGGATGAAAGCTCAAATCAGGATTCAAGGTAAGCTTAGATGGAGATTGAATAAAAGCTTAGATTAGGATGATGGGATTAATTCTGGCGATTAGATTTGATTACCAAAGGATGATCTTGACACTGAATTTGCTTTGAGATGGAAGTATATTGATTGGGTCAAAGGTGATTGGATGGGATGTGATTAGATTAGATTGGATAAAATCAATTGATGAGACACTTGACAAGATCGAATAATGGATCAGACAGGATGATGAAAGGGGGTCTAAACCAAGTTCAAAGATTACCCTGGGTGACCTAGGGTGCTGATTGATCGGATTAAAGGATAAATGTATGATTGTGGCACCAAATCCACCTTAAGATTGAAAGCAGATTGATTGAGCCGACGATGATGATTGATTGACTCAAGACGGATGACAATCCTAAGCAGATCTTGATGATGACGATCAGATTTAGAAACCTAGGTCAATTTGGGTAATAACGTCAAATGAAGTTCAGAGGATTTTGATGGGAAAAGTGATGATGGATATGTAACCTAGAGTCGTTCTAACATGTGTTTATTTGATTTAGATGATGAACGGATGACCTACAAATGGACTAAAGATCATATTAGGATTGGATTAAGTCTTAGATTGGGACTGGATCAGAGGATATTATAGGATTGATTCTAAACCAAGTTTAGGGGTTTTAACTAGAGGATGTAAGGTGTTGACAATCAATTTTTTGCCAGATTTGGCAGTTTTCAAAAATTATCAAATTTTGCCATTTTAGGAAACTTCATAGGCATACCTTTGAGAGTCCAATTTTTCCCCAAAAATTACCCAAAAATAAGGTAGGATGAATTTCCAACTAACATCCCAAATCTAAGACATGCATTCCGAGTTATTAATGAAAACGATTTTTCAAAAATTGGAAAAAAACACTAAATTGCAATTTTGAGGGTCAAGATGAAAGTTTGAGGCCTCAAAAATGTGCCGAAATGGGGTCCAACTGACTCAAGATTCATTGGAAAACCACATGCCACCTCATAATGCAACCACCCATAAAATCTCAGCCCAATCAGACACTCAAGTCAAAAGTTATGGCCTCTGAAAGTTTTTGCATAAAAATCTAAATCCTCAAAATGAAGTCTAGATGATTCAAAATGATGAAACATGACGAACACACGATCTAAGGGGGGTCCAAGATACTTTCAGATGATCCAACTGATGAAACGTTGAGATTTTTAGATGAGAAGGATGATGACGAGATCTTTCGTTTGTGGTGAATGACTTAGAGAACAAGAAGGTTGTCAGTCACTTGTCTGAGGGCAGAGACGCCTGTCTAAAGGGGCACGAACGCCTGCCCAGTGGGGAAATGACACCCATCTAGGGTAGGGTCGCCTGTCCAAGGCAGAGACACCTATCTAGGGCAGGGTCACCTATCTAGGGTAGGGTCACCTTTCCAGGGCAAGGATGCCTGTCTAATGGGGCAGGGATACTTGTCCAGGGTAGGGATGCCCAAACAACCTCCAAACAGTCGAATGATGTTAAAAAATGGACAAACGAACTATCGAAATGGATGAATGGTCACACAAAACGGGTGAACAGATACTTAGAATGGACAAAAGGATGGTCGAGATGGGTAAATGAGTACCCTAGACAAGGGAAAAACACTCAAAATGGGCAAACAGGTTGCCGAAAGAGTTGAACGGCTTTCCAGAACAGGTGAACAACTGGTTAGAAAGGGGAAACGATTCTCAGAATGGAAAAATGGACAGACGATTGGTCGGAATGGGTAAATGGGTACTCCAAACAATGGAACAACACTCAGAATGGGTAGATAGGTTGTCGGAATAGGTGAATGACTAGCTAGCGAACGAAGGTCAAAAAAGGTTGTTCGGAAGGGCAGGGTTGCCCCTTTAGGCCAAGGTCACCCCTTTTGGGAAAGGTCACCCAAACTTAGGGTAGGGTTGCCCCTTTTGGGAAAGGTCACCCAAACTTAGGGCAGGGTCACCCAAACAGTGGGCAAGGTCGCCCAAACTAGAGAAATTGCCAAAAAGTTGACCTAAATAGGGTAAACAACAGCTGAAACAGGGGGTAGGGTCGCCCCTTTAGGGAAAGGTCACCTCTGTGTACTGGTCTAAACCTAACTTAGTCAAAAATAGTGATGGAAAAGGATGAAAACAAGTAAAAGGCCAAAACTGACTAGCAAGTACTGGTTTTTCACAAGAAATCACTTCAAACAACACAAGCCTAGTTCTAGTGTAAAAAGTATGGTCAACATAGTCCTTTATCTAGGTTGAACAGGGTTGCTAAGAGCATCCCCAATATACGCACAGTACGTGGGGCCCAAACCGTGAACACCAACCCATCTTAAGGCATGAGTTGGGAGTAGCCAACGAGAGATTGGGAGCTCAGACCAACTCTTCACATCTTGTCTAGGTATCACCCTAGCTTTGACACTCTACCAGACACGACATGACTAGATTGAAGTATAAATTTTGCTTCCCCCCTTTATATACCCCATCGGTAACACATGGTTGGGATCGTCCCTTGGGGTGATGAAATCCCCAAGCAGGTCCTGCTAATAAAATGAAAAAGGGTAAAAGGACTAAGTGGACTACAATTTCTCCTCACCCAGGATCGCCAAATGGTGCAAGGGGATTGAATACGTCAATAGTCCACTCTAAACACAACAATTAGATTTATTTTGACCCTTTAATTATTCTATGTTTCTAGTTTAAAGGAAACAAAAGCACAAGACCAATTAAACACAGTTTCTCCACCTGCAACACACTTGTCAATAGTTTTTTTTCTATCTTTGACAAGTGAATTCTATTTTCAGGCATGGTCGCCTCTGTGTTTTGTGCATGGCCGCTTGTTTTGTGAACCTGCAAGATGTCAAAAGACCAAAAACAACATAAAATAGGAGCAAAACATAAAGCAAAAATCTATTTTTTTGGGCAAGGTCACCCCTCTTGGGAAAGGTCGCCCCTTTTGGTGAACCTGTAAAGTATCAGAATGGTAAAAACAATAGAGAAATCAAAAACAAAAATCTATGTTTCTGGGCAAGGTTGCCCCTCCTGGGAAAGGTCGCCCCTTCTGGTGAACCTGCAAAGTGTCAAAAGGTAAAAAAAAAAAAAAACAACAGAAAAATAGAAAACAAAAATCTGTGTTTTTGGGCAAGGTCACCCCTTCTGGGCAAGGTCGCCCCTTCTTGTGAACCTACCAAGCGTCAGAAGGTATAAACAACTAAAAACAACAGAAAAATAGAAAACAAAAATTTATGTTTCTGGGCAAGGTCACCCCTCCTGGGCAAGGTTGCCCCTTCTGGTGAACCTGCAAAGCATCGAAAGGTAAAAACAATAGAAAACAACAAAAAAATAGAAAATAGAAATCTGTGTTTTTGGGCAAGGTCGCTCCTTCTGGTGAACCTATAAAGCATCAGAAGGTAAAAATAACAGAAAAAACAAAAAAGCAGTCTAGTTGTTTGGGCAAGGTCACCCCTCTTGGGAAAGGTCGCCCCTTCTGGGCAAGGTCACCCCTGTGTTTCAGAATCTGCAAAACTTTTAAAAACAACAAACATTAATGCAATGGACCTATGACATGGGTCCCACCGAGCGTGCCATAAATGTGAACAAGAGAAATTTGTTAGTCTAAAAACGCAAAACAAAATGGAATGCAAGAGAAGCAAATAACATCTAACACCTCAAGATTGGGCTACGTTAACTCACACAAAATAAAGATAAAGTAAACAACATATTATACCTTGTGTTGAGTTGATCTTTGGTTGGCCCTTGATGATATTGTAGATGTGTGCTCCTTGGATGAGAAACTTGCAATGATGGTGGTTGAAGGATTAATAGTGGTGGGTGAATGTCATAATGGATGCTAGAATGAAAATGGAAGTGATAAGAGGCTGCAATAAATGACTAAGATGCAAAATGACTTGAGAGCATGAAAGCATAAAATCATAAGTTCTAAACTCTAGCTCATAAATTCTAAGATCTAGCCCCTTTAATGAAGGAAGATGGGGGTATTTATAAAAGAATTTGAATTCTCTAGAGGATTCAACAGTCAAGATTGAGCCACCATGGGAAAGATGGAGGGCTATGGTGAGCTGAGGACTCACAAGCCCTCACATCTCGCCATGTGGTAGGTGAAATGTCCAAAGGACAAGGTGAGATGGCAAGGGTACAAGTGACATGGAAAAGGCCATGTGGTCCCAAGGTACTTGCAAGTACCTTGGGATGGGAGAATATTTCCCTAAAAAGGTATTCCTTGGCCCCATATGGGGTTGAAAGTGACAAGTGAGGACTTTTAGAAAGTCCACTTTTGTCACCATGGGGATTGGAGATGGCCATGGAGGAATAAAAGTGAATTTTTAATTCACTTTTTGGAAGAAACCAATGGGTAAGAGAAGATTCCCCCTAAAAGGGGTCTTTTTCCCATGGGTACGATGTGATTTTTGAGAGGTCATGGGAAAGACAAATGCATGGGAGGAATAAGTGTGAATTTTTAATTCACATGGGAAGAGGTCAACCCAAAAAGGGTAAGTACCAAGAAGGTTGACTTAAGGACATGCTGGAAAAGGTAAGTGATTAGGATTAAGATTGTGCAAACACGTGATTAGATTAATTAATGATGATTAGAGACAAATGGAGAGACATGGAGGATGTGACATTAATCCTAATTAAGGATATGCACATATTAGTGAAGGATTAATTAAATTAACCCATATTAGTAAAAAAGTTATGGAGGATGGGACAATGAGAGAAAAAATGATTTTAAAATTGAAGAGGATAATTGACTAAATTAAATAAATTGAATGATTTATTTAATTTAGAGATGAAATAGTAAAGGATAAATTATTTAATTAAATGCTTTTGGGAACCTTAGGAAACAAGACAATTTTAATTAAATATGTCATTTAATCAATATAGATGAATTAGATGAAAAGGGTAAATTTGACCCAATATAAGTGGTCAAATTTAGATGTCTACACTAACGTTGGAGATGTATTATGTGAAATGCATATTTTGTGAAAAAATAACTTTCATGAGCATGTGTTAGTGGTTGCAGGTAAATATTTATTCCTCCAGGCAAAGGGGAAGCATCACTCAAGAGAAGATCTTGGTTGGGTAACCGGTAATGTAAACTATCTGAGCTTATACACACACCATAGTTAATTGGTCAAGTCTAGACATAGAAGTGGAAAGTAGGTAAGTCATCCTTAGTTTGATGTGCATGCATTAGTAAGGGTCTTGTTTACTATTGAGAGCAATATAGAGTGATGTTATCTGTTTGAGCTCGTGAGTTCCTTTTTTATTTTTCTATGCTTGATTGTGTGGATCATTTGACTAACATTATTGCTATATAATATATATATGTTTGTATATATGTATAAATACATACATAAGCATGAAAGCTTAATAGAGGAGTGTGTATATGCATATATATATTTATATATTTATATACATATATATATTTATATATATAATATATTATTATTATACGTGAATGGTTACTCGTTTGTATTCATTTGTATATCAAATGTATATTACATACTTGTTTGATATAGGATATAAATATATATATTCTACTAATAGACACACACACACACACACACACACATATATATATATATATATGAGGGATAATGTTAATGTTATTTATCAAGCTTGCATATATATGTATAAGTGCATATATAAATATATATATTTATAACCATATGATGTCATGTGTTTGAGGTTTATGTATCTTGAACTTTCTATCGATATACATGTATATGAGTATATACATACATTGATCCATGTTGAGAGAATAATCATACACATGTATGTGTAATTAGGAATACTTATAAACCTACTCACACGGGGGATCGACTATATATATATATATGAATATATATATGTTCGAGTAATAAGTTATTATACTTAATTAATTTAATCATATTGGTTAATTAATTAAGTCTCTTATTCCTTTAGGTTGCTTAAGCTAAAATTAGGCAAATTAATAATTATTTATTAATTATTAAGTGTGCACACTAGGGTTTCCTAATTTTAGGTTTTCTTGATCTCCTCATAAGGATTGATCACATTGTAATTATCATATTATTCAATAATCATATTTTGGTTTTAGCTTGCACATATTTGCTCTGAAGGTTTACAGAACATCTCTTATTGTTTCTTTGAATATCTGTTGCATGTGATAGGTGATTGCTTGCAGGTGATTCTTGGGGACTGTGAAGTTGGATTTATCAACTTCTACATGGTATTAGAGCTCCAGATCTATGGTTGCCTGTTCATGATTTGAAGATATTCTCTTACAGCATTTCATCCTATCTAAGGGTTTCAAGCCAGGTTGATTTTTTGTGCATCTAGGGGTTGGCATATTTTATGTGCATCTTTGGGAAAAACGGATGTCGCCATCGCGTTTAGGATGCCCAAAAACCCTAGAAATGCTTTTCGTTTCGTCGATTTTGGACCTGTTGAAAAAAAGGCAAAAAAAAATTGCCAGAGAGGCCATACGACCTCCCCACCAGCACGCAGTCTGAGGCGAAAAATTGCGAAAAAATTAAAAATCAAATTTTTGGGCAAATTATTACATGGACAATTCAAAATACCCCATCGCCCGGTAGCCGCCACTACTCCGCCACCACCAACGGCCCCTCCCGCCCATCGCTCCCCTACACTACAGTCCCCGTGGGCCCTTCAGCCCCTGGTCGACGGTCTTATCGGCGACCGAGAGCTTCCCTCGCAGCCCACGCTGGGTCTATCAGCCCTTGGTCGGTGGTCTTATTGGTGACCGGGAGCTGCACCTAGCCCCAGTGAATTTTTTTGCTACAGACGACTGCAGAACCGAGAGCTGAAGGAGAAGGTGCTTATTTTTCGTGCCTAGTTAGTGTTAAAAGTACCTTTGTATAGGCCTTTTTTTCATTTTCTCATAACTTGGGCAAACAGAGGCCTTTTTGAGAAAATGAAATATCATTGGAAAGTTGGTTCGATGAACTTCGGAGTGGTGGAAGTTAGAATTTGTGATTTTTTTGTTTTAGTGCTTTTTTCGCTTGTCAAAGCCAGAAGTTGTTGTTTTCAGTCTGAGAGGCGTAACTTTTGCGTCCGGACTCTGTTTTGTGAAAACAAATAGGCGTCGAAAAGTTGGTTCAGTGCTCTCCATAGATATTAGACCTATTTTAAAAAAAAGTTATACCAGGCATCTGATATTATTCTTTGATCTCAGCCTTTACCTTTTTAGTTATTTTCTTGGGAAGCGTGCAATAAGGCTAATTTTCTGAGATCAACAAGCATTGTTTTTTTATTTGAGAGTATATATTGTTGTTTTATGTCATGGATACACATAAAATTGCACCCCTTACTCCATTCAACTATTTTGGTTGGAAAAAACAAATGGAGACTCATTTGAAACACAAAGGGTTGTACAGGGTAACCATGGGTACAAAACTTGAACCTATAGGTGCTGCTGAAAAGAGAAAGTGGTTTAATAGATGTGATGAAGCTTATGGTACATTATTTCTATCTCTTTCTTTTGACCTTCTTTTTCACATTGAGTCTTGCACTACACCTCATGAGGTTTGGACTACTTTGCAGTCTTTGTTTGGGAAGCAGGATACTATGAGAGGGTTTCAGTTAGAGAATGAGCTTATTGGCTTAAATCCTCAGGATTTTGACAAAATCCAGGATTTTTTCACCAAACTTAAGTCTCTTAGATTGCAGTTGTCACAGTGTGGTGTTCAGAAGGAAGACTCTTAGTTGATATTGCCCATTCTTTCTAAGCTTGGACCAAATTATTTAGTTTTTGTTTCTACCTTTTATGCTACTAGGGATGCACTTGGTACTATATTTACTATGCCTTATTTTGATGATTTTGCATCTTCTCTCACTCGAGAGTAGGCCAAGTTGGCCAATATGGGCAAGTTGAAGCCCTCTTCATCATAGGCACTCATTGCATCACAAGAGCCCAGAGATCAGAAGGCTTCTACAAGACAAGGCAAGAAATAGAAACAAAAGGATTCCAAATCTCATGAGCAGCAGAAGGAGTCCTCAGATTCATCACCCTCTTCTAAGGGGAAATCATATAGGAAGGAGAAGGGCCCATGCGCATATTGCAAGTGAGAAGGACTTGCAGAACATAATTGCTACAAGAAGGACATTGATGAGCTGAAGAATCTTCTTCAAAAATATCAGATTGATTTGCCTTCTAGGATGTTTGCATCCTCTCCTTCCCCTCATTCTTCTTCTTCTTCAGTGCAACATGACAAGGGCACAACTAGTTTACATACTTCATCAGATATGAAGGGCCATTCTCTTTGTGCTTCTTTGAGTCTTAGATCAGGGAGATGACTTCTAGATTCAGGAGCATCTCATCATATGGCTTCTACACAATCTATGTTCACTTCCTTTGAGTCTCACACTATGTCTCCTATTTTGATGGGAAACAATACGATCATGAGTGTTATAGGGAACGGGCCTATTAGTTTTGGGGACAACACTTTCTAGGATGTCTTGTGTGTTCCTCATTTGACAAACAACCTTATTTCTATATATCAAATCACACATGGAGGCAATGGGAGGTCTGTGGAGTTCACACCTGATTCAGTTATCATCAGAGACTTGGAGAGTAGAGTGGTTACTGCTACTGGGGTGGTGGATCACTCATCTCGGTTGTATTCCTTTGCAGATTTTTCTACTAATGGTGCTTCTGTTCCTACAGTTGTTCATCACACTTCTAGTGTGAATCCTCATTCAGAGGAGAATTTTGGCTTCTTGAACATTGGAGTTCTCACTTCAGATCCTGCTCTTGAGCCATCCATTCCATCTCCTTCACCTATTGTTGCAGTTGTTGATCCTTCTATGACTCCAGATGTGGTTTCTTCCGTTTCAGTGTAGTAGGATCCAGTTGATCATCCATATTTGGAGGTTTCTATTCAGTCTCCACATACTTTGACTTCTTCATTTGTTGAGGTCCCACCTGATTCTATGGAGACATCTTGGGCTACACCTACTTCACCTTCAAAGATTGCTTTCATTCAGCCTCTTCCCTCTCACTTCTTTCAAGAGATGCAGTTTCTTCAGTTCTTTTGGAGCTACTTCATTCTGGGGGGGAATCTATGGTCTCTTTCTTCCTCTCTTCTCGGGGGGTTCTTTCATGTATCTTTGTGATGGATGGTGTCCTTGGGGGGTCTTATGGAGTCCTCCATCTTTCATCACTTAGTTGCTCTTTGCATTCTATTTTGGGGAGGAGTTTTGTTCCCACTGGGTTTTCTCCTTTACCCCGGTTAGTTTAGTTTGCATTGCATTTGTACTTGGGTACCTGATCAGGCCTTTGTTGTCGGGACCCATCTTTGCTTTCATGCATCTTTTTCCTAATGTTTTAGCTACTCCCTAAGTTCATCTTAAGGGGGGGTGTTAGAGTAATAAGTTATTATATTTAATTAATTTAATCATATTGGTTAATTAATTAAGTCTCTTATTCCTTTAGGTTGCTTAAGCTAAACTTAGGCACATTAATAATTATTTATTAATTATTAAGTGTGCACACTAGGGTTTCCTAATTTTAGGTTTTCTTGATCTTCTCATAAGGATTGATCACATTGTAATTATCATATTATTCAATAATCATATTCTGGTTTTAGCTTGCACATATTTGCTCTGGGGGTTTACAAAACATCTCTTATTGTTTGTTCTGAATATCTGTTGCATGTGATAGGTGATTGATTGCAAGTGATTCTTGGGGACTATGAAGTTGGATTTATCAACTTCTACAATATACACTTAAACAAATGCATGTATCAATGAAGATATGATATGATAAGGGTAACCTGATATATGGGTGAACATATTAAATATGTATATGCATGCATATGTTTATAAGTTGTGTTGGAATACTTGTGTATATGCTTAAATGGTGCAATCATATGTGTATTTATATATATAAGATACATATATATAAATACATGTATATGTATGTATACATGAGTATATAGGGGAGTATATATATATATATATATTTTTGATATAGGAAATTGCATGGTATATATTGATGATGCTAGATTATTAGCTAAAAATGCATTATACTCCCTAGAGCACTTTACTAATTGCAAGAATCTTGTTTGTTGAGTGCCATATGCTATAAACAATGCATAGAATAAGTCAAAGACTTATGGCTAGCGAATAAACATGAAATATGATTTAGCACTTAGAAGTAACTCAACACATGAAATCTTACTCAACACATTATGAATGGGGCTGCGAATATGAAATACGTTAAGGAACCTTGACTAAATCTTAAATAGCAAACAATGAAAATAGTGTACCATGTAGCTCATGATACCATATATTTTGTGAGTGCATGAAATAGTGTTGAGATCGATTCACATATAGTTTGCAAAGTATTCGAGTTCAAGTTATACGTATTTTGCAACATTTAAGTGGTTGAACTATGAGGTATTAATGGTTGTGTTCTTTAAGACGAGTCTCACTCATATTGTCACACGATATGAAACATTTGTATTGCATTTAGAATGGTTGTCTTATGTCGTTGCAAAGCATGGACTTAGTCAATGCCTATGATTAAGATCAAATTTGACTTGGTAAATATATTTGTCATGTTTTATAAATCTATCGATGACTTTGTCAAATGTATATGATATATTAGTCGACCCATCTCCAAACTGAGTCGATAGTGCTTGGTGTTATGAATTGGTGATTGACTATTTTTATGGAAAGGAAAACCATGCCAACAATGAGGAGTTTGGATGAATTTGGCACCACCTCTAGAAACCCAATTGTTGTAGATGTCTAATTCATGAGATAATTTGAATTGAGCATATGCAAATTTGAATAAGTCTTTGATTATTGTCAGTATTGCAAGCTGACCTATAGATGAATTTGTTGAGTATGAACTTGATGGGTCGCCACCTTTTTGATGTGTTTGATGTGTTTCTTTTCATGGAGCTCGCTATCCATTATCATGCCTAAACTCTAGGTAGTGAAGTTATCAATCTGCTATATAAATAGTAGAGCCATTTCATTTGAAAGGATGCATCTTTTGCATTCTTCTTGCAAGTTTTTATATTGCATTATTTCCAGCCATACTCTCCTTTATATTGTGGGTGAGGAAGGGAGAGAGTTCTATTTTATTTGTAAGGAATTTTGTTGTTCAGATAAGTAAGCTATCAACTTGAGAGTTAGAGTTTCTTTACATGATGTTCTAGAGAAGTTGATTATCAAGCTTGCTGCTATTGGAAAGGGCTGCATTGTTGTCAATTATTTGGATAAGCGATAATAGGCATGAGCATCTCTTTTTCTTTGGTATTTTACTTATGAATGATGTATCTTTCATGTATGCTTGATTTTTCTTTTCCAGTGTGTGCATTAGAGAAACTAGAGTGTCTTTGAAAAGGAAATTGAAGCTTTTATGCTTTTTTCATGTTGTGCTTTTAAGTACTCCATAATTGGAGATGGGTGTTTATCATAGGTATTATATACTAGGTATGATTGAACATGAGAGGAACATGTGATACACTTAGCTAAGTTATTTATTTAACTAGGAAACCTTGTGTTTACTCCTATGATAGTTAATCTAGTATGGGAGAGAGCTTGTGTACTTACTTGTTAAGTAGGTTTAATCCAAGTATGTAAAATGGTGATAGGTTATCTCTGGGATGATAGATTATCCATTGAAGGAAATACCTAGCTTGTGTACTTGTTCAGTAGATTTATTCCAAGTAGATTAAAATGGTGATAGGTTACCTCTGGGGTGATAGATTATCCATTAAAGGAAATACCTATGCACAGTTTAAGATGGCCTTAAGTCAAATCGGTCTTGGGTAGTGTATGTGATAGATGAACTTCATTAAAAGTATTGAATAAGAACACTTTGGCCAAATTAGTGGGAATGTATGAGACTCCATTGTAGATAGTGTGATAATTGAGACTCCACTATCAGTTCACCATGATCTAGTATTACATGCTAGTCCAAGATTGTGAGATTACAAGTTCTAGTTATGTAGGACACAATAATATTCTCAGTTGGTTGTCGTTATCGGTTACTCTACCAATCTCTTCGTTGAAGGGAAGATCCATCTATCGAATGATATATGTGCGAGGGACTACATTAAGATTCTGTGGTTGGCAGAAAAGTTCTCGAGTGATGCTTCTCCTCCACAGTAGGCGACAAAAAAACCAAGATTTGAAAGGAAGGATCATGGACCATCTTATAGCTATTTGTTCTAAAGCTCATTGGAGCTATGTATGTAATGTATGCATTCTTGTATTATTGTAAATTGTGAAGTTATTGTAATGAAATGTAATATTTATTGTAATTTGATATGACATCTTATTCATATATTCTCAATAAAGGGCGACCCCACAATACTAGTTTACTATTTTTGGCCAAACTAGACATTGAACTGAATATTTTTAACTAAATCTTCATTTTGGGCACCTATAGTGGCTAAACCATGATGAATTTGGAGATGATGCAAACTAGTGATTTGTGACATTTTGTCTGTAGATTCTAAATATATTTTTTTCAAAAATTTTGAAATCGGATTTCACTTATTTTTCCATCTCCTTCGAAAACTATTTTTTAACAGTAAACACCATTTTTAAAGAGTGACATCACTGGCTAACAGATAAATTTTATTATATGAAGGATAAAATTCTATTTTTTTCAAATTTAGATTCATAACTATGATGTTTAGAGCATGGAATTGGTTTCATAGCATTTCATTAAATATATTTTTTTAATTAAGTTTAAAAGTCAAACTAGTTACAATTTAGACATGATTCACTAACTAAAACATAACTTTCTTTTGTATGTATTGAAATTCTTTTTTTCTTTGTTGGATCAGGGACATCAATATCTAGTGCATTGATATTTTTCAATTTTTTTTTATAATCTACTATTTTTCCCTATGTGTAGAATAGAGAGCTTGATTTTCGGTGAGAAACTTATGTTTAATCAAATTTTAAAAAATACATGTTAAAACTAAAACATATTAAAATTATATTCGATGGATAGCTTGTTTCGAGGACTACCATCATCCAGTTGGGTCTCTGAAGTCTCCTCCATTTTCATCCTCAACCCGAGCTTCAAAAGGATTTTTTTTGCATAGATTTGGTAGAAGAGGGGGAAAAAGGGGGATAAGGGGGGTTTGAGAAAACATGTGTTTGCTTGAACCCTCTAAAACCATTCGCTCGAATTATGGTTTGCTTGAACCCATTCAAAATAATATTTAAAAAAGTCAATCAAACTAGTTCGAGCAAATCATTGGTTGATGTATGCTCGAACCCTTGGCTGAACAGTTAATATTATGTTTTTTTATAATTATATATGCATATAAATATGTGTTTATTTTTTTATTTTTTTAATATCAACATTGGAAGATTAATTCACATTTTTATCAAGTTCAAGTGAGATTTTGGAGATTTTGGATTTGTGAAGTCATCTTTTGGTCTAGAGGATTTGTGAAGTCATTTTTTGGTAGAGTAAGAAAATGACTTGTAAAAGAACAAGAATAAATAAGAGTGAACAAAATTATTCAGAAAAACAACAACAAAAGAAGTGCGAACAAAATTTGGAAAACTATCATAGAAAGAAACAAGGTATGCATATTTTCTTTCCCAACTTATCTATCTTATTTCATTTTTATACACTCATGGGGCTTAAAATTAACAAGTGTGTTTATATACAAAGAGTTGGAAATTTTTTTATTTTAAATATAAAATTTTATCATATTTTGTGAGTTGTCAAAATAATGTGTTATGTTCTTTTCAATTAATTTATAAAACTTAAATGACATTGGTAGAATTATACATGTGCTTTATGTTGAATCATTTGATTTAAAAACCTTAGAAGACTATGTATAAGATTTGTGTGTGGAATGTAGTGGTTTTATATATTTTTCTTCCATAGTTCAAGCTCCTTCAACATTCACACTTCCTTGTGTTCATTATTGAGTGGAATATTGCTCAAGAAAAGATGGTTATGTTCACACGCTATCTTCCATTGAATTAAAATTCCTATACTAGAAAATACAATTATCCATGAAATATAGGAACAAGTAGGAGCTAACAAAGTCATATCCTATGGGTGTTACTCCTCTCCCATTTAATTATGAACTTAGGAGATCCTAGTGATGTTCTAAGCTATAATTCTTCTTGGTGTTTATAGGTAGCCCATAAGTTATCTATGCAAATTGAGAAGAATATGCATGTATACTTACTTGAGAATTTACAATTGAAATCACTACAAAATATTAATGTGAGAAATAAGAATATAATTTTTACTTCTAACTTTACAAGCATGGAATGTCATGTTAGATATTTATAATTGCAACAGTTAGCTTTCAAGTAATAGTGAAGATATAAATGATCTTGAAATCCCAAGTTATTAAGATCCTTCTTGAACCATTAGGAGATTAGTATTTTCCAAACACACAACCTATTGAATCCTTAAGGTTCTACTATAGGATTATGGACACAAATAAGGATTTTGGAACTTGGTTTAGAATCTATGTGGTTCATGCTATATAGCTTTTTAATATCTCCACAGTTGAGGCTTTTTTCCTCAAAGATCAATAGGAATGTGAGAAATTTAAGCTATCATAGGTGGTTTACATACAAGAATTCCTCATATTATTTAAATAATTAAATTCATTACACAAACTTTTATTGGTAGTTATCATTGTTGTTCATCACTAGCTCGTCTAAGATACATTATGTGTTGTTGTACAAAATAAAATTAAACATTAGATAAATTAGGCACTATTGTAATGCACATTGCAAGAGCTATGCTATATTCTATAAACATGTCATGTTTAACACAAAATTGTCTAGGGATCTCACATACTAGCCATATGCTGCTATAATTAAACTTGGGATCTTTATGAGCCTTTAGGAAGAATGGAATAAGAGTTTCAAAATTACCAAAGGTCTACATTTTGATTTCACATAATGAATATTGATCTAGAGCATTAAATGAGAGATGAATTGAGTCCACAAAGCCAAATTGTCCAAGAACATTTTATAGTTTTCATTTGTTGATTTTCATATTTCATTGAAGAGATGGAACAACCCATTTGTTCCATGGAATTCTTAAGTTCAAGAATATTTTATTTCATTCAAATGCAAAAATTTAGATACTTCACTTATAGTGCATCATCTCTCAATTTCTTGGCTTGCACATATAAAATCATATGCAATACTCATTCTTGACCTAGTTAAGTTTTAAACTCATTTCAAGCCTAAAAATTTCTTATCATATATTTCCAATTGCATTTATTCCATTGAATTCTTAAGTTCAAGAATCCTTGATTTCATTCAAGAAAAAAGTTAGATACTCCACTTATAGCATCATCTCTCACTCTTTTGGCTTGCACATGTAAACTCATATTCAATACTTGTTCTTGAACTCTAAGTGAAGTTTTAAACTCGTTTCAAGCCTAAAAATTTCTTATCATCTATTTACAATTGCATTTGTTCCATGGAATTCTTAAGTTCAAGAATATTTCATTTCATTTGAAAAAAGTTAGATACTCCACTTATAGCATCATCTCTCACTTTTTTGTCTTGAACGTATGTAAACTCATATGAAAAACTTTTTCTTGACCTCTAAGTGAAGTTTTAAACTCATTTCAAGCCTAAAAATTGCTTATCATCTATTTCCAATTGTATTTGTTCCATGGAATTCTTAAGTTCAAGAATCTTTGATTTCATTTGAGAAAAGATAGATACTCCACTTATAGCATCATCTCTCACTTTTTTGGCTTGCATGCATGTAAACTCATATTCAAAACTTGTTCTCGACATCTAAGTGAAGTTTTAAACTCATTTCAAGCCTAAAAATTGTTTATCATCTATTTCCAATTACATTTGTTCCATGAAATTCTTAAGTTCAAGAATCTTTGATTTCATTTGAAAAAGTTAGATACTCCACTTATAGCATCATCTCTCACTTTTTTGTCTTAAATGTATGTAAAATCATATGAAAAACTTGTTCTTAACCTCTAAGCGAAGTTTTAAACTCATTTCAAGCCTAAAAATTTCTTATTGTATATTTCCAATTACATTTGTTTCATGGAATTCTTAAGTTCAAGAATCTTTGATTTCATTTGAAAAAAGTTAGATACTCCACTTATAGCATAATATCTCAATTTTTTGGCTTGCATGTATGTAATATCATATGCAATACTTGTTCTTGATCTCTAAGTGAAGTTTTAAACTCATTTACAACCTAAAAATTGCTTATCATCTATTTCCCATTGCATTTGTTCCATGGAATTCTTAAGTTCAAGAATCTTTGATTTCATTAAAAAAAATTAGATACTCCACTTATAACATCATCTCTCACTTTCTTGGCTTGCACATGTAAACTCATATGCAATACTTGTTCTTGACCTAGTGAAGTTTTAAACTCATTTCAAGCCTAAAAATTGCTAATCATCTATTTTAAAATGAATTTGTGCTGTGGAATTCTTAAGTTCAATAATATTTGATTTCATATGTTCAAATCCACTTATATAGCATCATATCTCACTTTCTTTGCACAATATTTTGTGACATGTAGATAGGGATCAACAAGAAGGAAGTTCTCAAGAAGAAGTTGAGCCAAATTTAGATATTGGATCAAATGAATTGGCTAAAGAACACATGGACCTTGAAGATAGGGAGGAGGCCCAAGTTCAAACAATTCATGTTGGAGAGGGGTTAGTATCACTTCCTTCTATTGGTATGTATGAGCTTGTAAAACTAGCTAAAAAGGTGAGGAAAGACTTTTCTTATAGAAATTTAGATCATTTACTTGAAATGTATATGGAGAAACTGAAATGTTATGTCAACCAACCTACAAATAGGAGTAAGAGGTCAATGACTAAATATGCAAATGGAATAATCAATGAACATTTCAATCATCTTGAAACACTTGAAATAACTGAACTATTATCACGTTTACTTCTTTGTAATGAATTGAAAGAGTCATTACAATTGTTAGGTGTACATTCAACATCGAATAAGAATAGAAACACATGAGATTACAAAAATATATTGTTGAAAATATTAAAAAGGGTTTAGATTCCATTGGGAAAGGATCTTGATCTGTGGATAAGGCCACTTATTATGGGTGATGTTGTCATCTATTTTAAATCAAGATATATCAAGAAAAAGAAAAATGTCTGCACTTTCGACTGAAATTGGTTATAGTAGAACCACACTAATAAAATATGAGAAAATGAGAAAGGTTTTAGATGATAGTTCAAAAGGAAATTGGTAAATTATGTGTAGAGCTCCCCGTTCTGATAGGATTGAAGATGTTACGAACTTGATCTCAAGTTTTTGGATTGAAAAGACCCATCCATCATCAAATACTAGAGATGTTATGAGACACAAGATTGGGCCCAATATTTATGAAAATCATATTAAACATTGGCTAGACATAACACAAATTGAGATGTATATGAAATTTTGTAATAAATATCCTCATATAAAGATTGGGAAAACAATGTTTGAAAGGTTGAAGCCATATTATGTGAAGATAAACAATTTTTTTGAAACTTGTTGTTGTCGTTATCATATTGAATTTGATCTCTACTATCAGGTGTTTCAAAAGATGAGAGAAGAAAGTTATGGTTTTCAAAATGCACCTCCTAAATAGGTAAGTTTTTTCATAAAGGACATGTTATGTGATCATGAAAACGGACCTCAAATAAACAACATAAAAGGACTTTGTGAAACTTATGGAAATTTGGCTAAATTTCCTTCAAGAAATGAAGATACAGCCTAACAAAGACAGTAAATTGTAAGAATTACAAGTATGTAAAGTTTCAAACAAATTTTGGGAAAGAATGCACAAGGTTAAACTATGTAGAAGAGGAGATTCCTATTGAAAAATTTATGGAAGATTTTCAAAAGTTGATACAACCATACATACAACATTTCTTTTATGCTAAGTGGCAAGCACAAAAATTTAAAACATGAAGAGATACTTTCCCATTTGGAACAATTCTATCAATAGTTGACTTTATAGAAAATTACTCTTTTGTACATCAAAAAGAGATTCAATCAAAATATTACTTTTCAAAGCATATCACTATTATGGTTCATGTGTGTTATCGACATACACAATTAAAATTGGATGGTGTTGAGAGTATAGATGATCCATTAAGAAATAATATCACTTTTATATTAGTGATGATAAAGAGCATGACACGCTTTGTACAACATTGTTTTACAATTTTTTTTGAGAATTTGAGAAGCAGGGGTGTAAATTTTGAAAAAAACATTTTGTATGGTTAGATGGATGTGTGGCATAATTTAAATCATCACGACCATTTTATGCACTATCTAGATATCATAAAATTTACAAAATACCACATGTTTGAAGTTTTTTTGAGAGTGGGCATGGAAAGGGTGATCATGATGGCGCCAAAGCTTGCATCAAATTTGCTTTAAGAAAGCATCAAATGAGTTAAACGAGAGATCATATAGATGATGCAAATGATGTTGTTGAATGTTGTAAGAAATAATTTGCATCAAATATGGTCGACACATCTTCAAGAAAAAACATAAACATTCCACATAGAGTGTTTTGGGAGATATCAGGTATGTATAAATTATATTTTCAAAAATTTGAATTTATTTAAATTTAAAATTTATATATATACATGTTTGTTCACATAAGTTTGTTTTTGTACATGTATCTAGGTGTGGACAAAATATCTATGCATGGATGCAAGAGGGTAAACAAAACATGATATTTGAATTATGTTATGAGTTCTAATAGTTACCATGGATGTACATTATACATGAGGGATTACTCTTGTTTTTGCACTGAGTGCTTTGCGAAAAACTATAATGCATGCAACAACCAAGAACTTAGATACGTTAATAAATGGGATATGGTGTCACTATTTATTTTAGAAACATACGACGAAAATGAGGAAGAAAGGTTTCAAGACATTCCTTTGATTTCAATTGATTATGACCATATATTAGGATTGGTTAGAAAAGGTACATGTGTAAGTTTTCAATAATTTAAATATTATATATATAAATTTAATGATCTTTAAAGTCTAGAGACATTTCTAATTTTTTTAGTTTTTTTGTGTAAATTTGGTGTACAAGAGACGTTTTTGCAATCATAGCAGAGCTTGGAATTATAGAAGGTGTTAGCTATTATTTACTGCATTGCACAAAAGGGAGGAATAAGCTAACACAACTTGAAACAAGTGATGAAATGTTATTTCCCACAGGTGAGTTTGAATTTAACATTATATATATATGCATTGTGTACATGTACATTACCTTAAAAAATATTAAATATATATTGTACAAACCTTGAGCACAAAAATGTTGTACATGTGCAAATGTCTTACCTCAGGTTCATGTTTATCGTGTAGGTTTTGTTGTAGTGCAAGGGATATATCTAAAACAAGTCAAATTTGTTCAACATGGGATTCATTTTGTTGACTATCAACCTGATAACAAGGTATATCAATATATTCACCTAATAATTTCTACCACCCTACATCTTCATGTAGTTCCATATGCATGTGGACGAAAAAAATGGAGACTAGATAGTGATGATCATCAGAAAAATTTACATGTTCTTGAAGAGCAGGCTGAACCAAAATGTTTGAGTTAGATTATATCCATGATTTTCAAGTTCACTTGTACATGTATACATGTTCAAGTGAGAACTTATAGTAGCTTGTTTGAACTCTGGATTGTTTTAGTTACTTAATTATATGTTGATGACAAGTATTTTAAATTTGGTTGGACACAAATTAGTGGTTGAAACACATTGGGATCCTTAAATTGAGTAGATATTTCCAATTACATATTTGTTCCATGGAATTTTTACTTGTTCAAGAATATTTGATTTCATTTGAAATTTCAACTCCACTTATAGCTCATATATATGCTTTCAATACTTGTTTCAAACCTAGTAAATTTTTTAAAAATCATTTTTCCTAAATTCCAATTATATGTATATTCGTTCCATGGAATTATTAAGTTCAAGAATATTTGATTTCATTTGAAAAAAGTTCTACTCCACTTATAGCATCATCTCTCACTTTTTTTGCTTGCATGTAAACTCATATATGCAAGATTATACTTGTTTGAAACCTCTAAGTGGAGTTTTTTAAAATCATTTTGCCTAAATTTCAATTATATGTATATTTGTTCCATGGAATTCTTAAGTTCAAGAATCTTTGATTTCATTTGAAAAAAGTTCTACTCCACTTATAGCATCATCTCTCACTTTTTTTGCTTGCATGTAAACTCATATATGCAAGATTATACTTGTTTGAAACCTCTAAGTGGAGTTTTTTAAAATCATTTTGCCTAAATTTCAATTATATGTATATTTGTTCCATGGAATTCTTAAGTTCAAGAATCTTTGATTTCATTTGAAAAAAGTTCTACTCCACTTATAGCATCATCTCTCACTTTTTTTGCTTGCATGTAAACTCATATATGCAAGATTATACTTGTTTGAAACCTCTAAGTGGAGTTTTTTAAAATCATTTTGCCTAAATTTCAATTATATGTATATTTGTTCCATGGAATTCTTAAGTTCAAGAATCTTTGATTTCATTTGAAAAAAGTTCTACTCCACTTATAGCATCATCTCTCACTTTTTTTGCTTGCATGTAAACTCATATATGCAAAATTATACTTGTTTGAAACCTCTTAGTGAAGCTTTTTAAAACCATTTTTCCTAAATTTCTTATATCATCTATTTCCAATTGTATTTTTCTATGGAACTTCATAAATTATTGATTGAAACACATTCCCATACATAAGTTAATTAAATTGATTTGATTGATGCTTAATTTTATATGTACATTTAGTTTGTGCACTATGTCAACAATTGAAAAGTTTGTAGATCTATATAATATCAAAAGTTATTATAATTTGATTCAAGAATTCAATGCTTAATTTTATGTTATGTACATAATGTGCAAACCTTGTTATAGCAATGGGAAATTTTATATCTATTTAATATGACTATCTATTTAAAGGTGAAAAGATGATTATTGTCCTTTATATAGAAATTCAATAGAACCTTTAAAGAATCTAGTTCTTTTGGACTTGTATTACTTTTGATGGGGTACATATTAGGGCTTGCAACTTACTTGTAGTACTTTTGATTAGGGCCCCATCTTACTAAAACTCTTATCTCATCCATGTCTTATTATGTTTAGAGAATATTTTAACAAGTACTATATTCTAATAATATTCCACTCAAGACAAATACATTAAATCATTTGAATCCTTGGTGTACATTTACCAAACATATAGGGAGTGTATTCCCATTTGTAACCATCATTGTAGGGTTTAACTGTGATCTATTTGATTTATTTACTTACTTTCTAGGGATTATCCTTAGACACCTAATGTGATTAATTTATCGGATCTCTTTATCTTGTCCTTAACTATCTTATGACTTATTTTACTTTGTTGTTTTTCTAATCTTTCTCTTCTACCATTATTTCTAGCTAATTAAATTATGAAGTATTCATGCCTATTATTTTGTATTACATCAAAGTACATGAATTATGCTATAAATTTCTAAAAAAATTGTACACTCTCCTAATATTTTCCCTTTTTCTATCCTAAGAAAGGATTCAATACTTAATTTATTCTTTTCAAACTAGATTATTCTTATGCTTAGATTAGACAATTTAACTAGTCTCATACATATGCCTTAAATTATATTCAAATTTAATAACATTACATGTGTACATGTACATGTGTAGAACTACATATGTGTACGTAGATTTGTATAGGAGTGAATTTTCACCCCTTAGGAAAATTCCCCTTTCACACACCCTCACCTTAGAAAATCAAATCCAAAGGCAGAATTCCACATCACCCAACTTCCTTCCATCCACTTAGCATTTGTCCTTTGTGACGATGAGAGAATATTTTTCGAGGATGAATGTGTGACACATGGATGTTTATGTGGTATGCTATCATCCCTGATGGATTCATGTGTCTGAAGTTGGCAGAGGCGTTACACACCCAATTGGGGTCGAATTGTAATGTCCCTATTCGACCAACCGACCTGAAAATGGTAGATTCTTCCTCATGCTTCCTTCAAATTCATCCATACTCACTTCATTTAACTCTAGAAATTCTCTTGAACTCTCTAGCATCTCATTCACTCTCAAGCAACATTATAGTATCCCACTCTTGAGAATTGCAGCAGCAGTAGCACTCCATCAAATCCACATTGCAAGTGTGAGGCCATTACATATGTTGTGAGCTTGGAGTCTTGTGAGACCTCATTTCACCATGGTTGTGGTAGTGGTGACTTTGTGACCTGAAAATGGTAGATTATTCCTCATGCTTCCTTAAAATTCATCCATAATCACTTAATTTAACTCTAGCAATTCTCTTGAACTCTCTAGCATCTCTTGAGCATTGCAGCAGCAGTAGCACTCCATCAAATCCACATTGCAAGTGTGAGGCCATTACATATGTTGTGAGCTTGGAGTCTTGTGAGACCTCCTTTCACCATGGTTGTGGTAGTGGTGACTTTTCCAATTTCATAGCTTGACTTCTCCTTCCATTGGCTAGTGAGATTTTGGGTGGAGGTGGTAATGCTTCACTCCTCTCCTCTATGATTTGGTTGAGTAGCATAATATTGTTTGTAGTGCTTCCTATTTCCTTTTATCTCCTTTATTGCACATTCTACTCCATTTATTTTTGGCTATTCATGGAGGTAGAAACGACAAAATGGGGGTCTGACTGAGGGAGACCCCTATACAACCCCAACAATTTTCCCTCTTTTTTATGTGTAGGAGGATGCACACATGGAGCTAGCTGGTGAACTAGTGCTTCTATGATATTATCTTCATCACCCTAGTTCTTATTTACTTGCTTTATCATTTTACTATTTATTTCCTATACTTTCTCATTTTTCTTTTACCATCTAGATTAACTAGCTAGGTCGTTAGTAGTTTTTTCAGTAGTTTTTGTTATGTTCACTATTTTCTAACTATATAGATGCTAGTGCGCTCGAGAGATGCCAATGCACAACATTGTCATCCTAATACAGAGAGCTGTCTGAGACATAGTATTGAATCCAAACACCAGCTCACCTAGCCTAAACCTGAACCCGAGTCTGAAGAGTGACAAAAGTACTACATAGTGCTCTTCATTCTCAATCCTTATCCTTTTAGAGTGAGGTAAGTTAGGGAAGCCCTCCACTCTTGTCTCTTTGTGACATGGAGCCTTGGTGTGGTTGATCCCCCTCTCTTTCATTTTTGGTGAACTCGACGTGAAAAACGTTTGTCCATTTGTTTGTTTGAGACTTTTCCCATGTACCTTATGACTGTTGTAACTCTAAGTGTTGTGGAGGTTTATGAGCATCACAACCCAATCCATGAATTCTAGGTACATTTTCAAGAGAAGTGTGCGACACCTTCTGATGGAGAAGATGAAGGTCACCTCTAGCTTCACTCACAGTTTTCCCACTGGTTTAACCAATGAGTTTACTACTGGCTTTCCTACAAATTATACTGACGATATGGGTTTTATGGAAGAAACCACTCATGTGCCTACTCCTCTTGTATCCCCTATGCCTTTGTCCATAGATGAGGATGATGTTGTGCATGTTCCAGCTGAAAG
This sequence comes from Sequoiadendron giganteum, assembly GCA_007115665.2. Taxonomy (NCBI): domain Eukaryota; kingdom Viridiplantae; phylum Streptophyta; class Pinopsida; order Cupressales; family Cupressaceae; genus Sequoiadendron; species Sequoiadendron giganteum. Next base: position 764,356,671 of record CM021100.1, read on the forward strand.
TTTCATGGCATTAGATAAGAAATTTCTAGACCTTGTAAATCACTTAGAGAAGGTACCAAGCATGGCAAGAGCTGCTAGGCTTGTAAGCAAGGTGAGATAATTTCTAGGGAAAGATCAAATGGGTGTAGAATTTCTACGTGGCCTCGTTGATCTAATCGAAGCTTATGTTACCCCATATAGACCTAGATCATGTACCAACTAAGGAGAAGTTCTCAATTCCTATGAAAGATAATTAGGTGTTTCGATGCCCACTACATCTATGTGCATGACCGAATTAGGGCGTGTGATCAGTATCTCTTTTGCTCCTCTAGAGCCCCACACTTTCAAGGTGAAAAAGATACCCCTTGGGTTTAGTTTCACTCCTTCTAGTGCCCCTGGTGGTGGAGGCTCAGGTGGAATAAGTGATAGTGGATTTGGTAGTGGATGCAACACTAGTGGAGGTGGCTTTGGTGGAGGCCCTACTGATAGTGGTGGTGCCAATGAAAGTAACAATGGTGGCTCCAAAGGTGGTTTCAGAGGTGGTGGTTATGGAGGTTCCACTGGTCCTCTATCATATAATGACCCTATTTTGAATGCCTTGCTTTAGAACATGGGTTGCATGCATAACTAGTTGGCGAGTCTCTCCCAGGCCTCTACCCAGCCTATCTTTTAGCCCTTCTTCTGACATAGCCCATTGCTAGTGACAATCCCAAATACTCCCTTCCCACAAGGAATGGAGGTTCCCATATCTAAAAAGTATGGTGGAAAAGGGGAAATGTAAATGCATGTGTCTACCTTTAACACCATGTGTACAAAATTATTCTATCACAATGCATTGATGTTAAAATTGTTCCCTCGATCTCTTAAGGATACAACACTCAAATGGTATTGTTCCTTACCTGATAATTTTATCTTCTCATTTGATCAACTTGTGAATCAGTTTCTCTGATAGTTCCAAGCCAACATCAGACCAAAGATGACCTTTTCAGATCTCATCCAATGCAAGCAAAGGGATAATGAAAAGATAAATAATTTCATTGTGCGTTATCAAGTGCTCTTTTCACAGATCTCGTACCCATTGCCCGAGTCTAACGTGTATAAGGTTTTCATAGGGAACCTACTAAGACCTTGGTAGGAAAAGTTTTCCCTTATGAAATACCCTTCTTTTGCGCATTTGTGTGTGGCGTTACAAGAATATCAGTAGATGGTAGTTTAGTTTGGGGCATCCTCCTCATGCTCTCGTTCGGAAGGAAAAGCTATTGTATCGATTTTGGGAAAAATGCAAGGCTCTTACAAATGTAGTGGCCACAATGAATGATAATGGCCTCAAGTGTAACAAAAAGTTCACAAAGTTAGAAAAATCTTATTCTTCCATCCTACATAAGTTGTTGAAGGATAAGATCATAACCTTGGAGAAACCCAAACCTCTCAAGGAGCCTTACCCTGATTGGTATGATGCAAATTCTGTCAGTACCATTGAGTCAATGGATATGATACCGGACGTTGTATGCACTTGTTACATGAGACATAGGACCACATCAAGGATGGTACTATTCATCTTGATGGGAGTAAATAAAATGTGAACAAGTCGATGGCAAAAGCAAATAGTGAGTTGAAAATATATACAAACCTATTTTCATCACATTCTTCCAACTTAATTATTGATCCCTTTGATTCTTCCACTAGGCCTGATGTGTACATTAACATGGTCACGATTACTCCTACCATACAACCTGTGACCGGATCATCAAACGTGACACTCACCTCATAGGATATGCCCTTGAAAAAGAAGCCCTCTCCTCTCTACATTCACACTCACCTCAATAGCAACATTGTGACAGGGGTATTAGTTGACCCCATGAGTTGAGTGAATTTCATTACAGAAGAAACAATGTTGTTGAACTCATTATAGAGGGAGGAGTATGAAGAAACAAAGTCTACCATCCATATGCAAGATGGTCTTTGTCTCAAGCTGTATGGCTCAATAAATTTGTTTGTCCTAGTTGGACCTAGGGTTGTAGACACAATCTTCGATGTTATTCTAGAGTCATATTTGTTTAGATTGAAGCTAGTCATATCTTGGCTAGCTTTCATGAATGTAATCGCCTCAATCATTCATAAGTGTTTAAAATTATCCCATGAAGGTGTTGTGCACGTGGTGCATGATATTGGATACCGGTGGTTGGTGTCTGGTGGGGGCTACTAGTTGGATCATTTTTGTACTACCCTAGTCGGTCTGCTCCCCCCAAGAACATACCTAATTTACAAGAGCTATGTGAAGTATAAGATCAAGGGCAAGGGAAAACCAAAAATAACCCTTTTGGTAGTGTAGCGACAAGCTGCTCCTAGCCCTTCTTGAGATGCCTCTCACACTCCTCTTTCTGAGGAATAGTTTTGGATGTCTTCTCCTAGATTCTACTTAAAGAGTCTAATGGTGCATGCTTGGCACCAACCTAAGATTAGGATTTTGAACCTCCCTACTAAACCTCCTGAACCTTGTCCCTACTTGTATGGTAGAAAGAAGGTTTCCCATGAGGAATCCTCTATGTCTCGACCTCCATGGCCTCCCACTACTCCTACTCCCAAAGTAGTAAATGAGAAGAGGCTCACTATCGAGGCACTAGGGTCGAATCCCCTCATTTTTTTCTAAATCTACTCCTTTTGCTCCCATTCAAGATCCTATTCCTTTGTTGGAAACAACTTTAGTGGACACCACTATGGTTGAGTAGGAGTCTTCCATCCCTTCATAGCTCCTGAACTCTAGCTTGAAGAGTCATAAAGACCACCTTGCGCATGAGTGCAAGTGTTGATGAAAGGCTTTGGTATCTGAGTAGGCCGCTTTGCAGAAGAAGGAAGAAAAAATGACCGCCTCTATATCAGGGTCTCCTAATATGTCCTCCTCTCTCCTCCCCTCTTCTTTCATTCAATTGAGTTCAGTCTCATTTTTGGCTTCCACTATGAGTGTGAGTGCACCTGACCCCAAAAAGTTGTAGGTGGTTATCACCCCCTTGGCTAAGTTGCCCATATTGATGTCCCTTCTGGACATCTCGTCATTCCCGAAACCTATGGATATGTCGAATATTTCACTAGTATTTTTCATTATTTTCTCCTCCTCGTCTTCTTCTGCCCCTCTTGCCTCATCTGTGGGGAGTGCACATCCCCCAACGAAGCAGGAAGTGGAGGTCAATCCTCCTAGGAATGGTGGGCGTAAGAGGAGCACACCTTCTCTAAAAGGTGGTCCTATGCTAGCTTGTTGTATCCTAGTGACAGATCCAACTTTGACGTCCACTAAATTTGTCACCACTCTTGAGTCACTTGGTGAGCCAAGTGGTGAATCTCAAGCACCATCCATTGAGGTACAAAATGGCACTCCTATGAAGTGCATGTTTAACTCTCTGAATGAGGTCCCAACCTTGTTGGCGATCTTCACAAAATTGCTGACCATAACTCCACAAGAGCCTAGTAGAGGGGATCTCGTGGGGCCCTCTTCATTGGACCTTGTTATGGGAGGGGTAGAAGCACCTCCCTTTAATATTCCACCACTGCAGGCTCATCTGCCTTCCCCTTATAATGATCTATATTGGGAAGCAGACAACCTCTTGGTCGATAAGTGTTAGGGGGAGGCCTCTTCTTTATCTATATATTAGAAGTGTGTGTGTAATGTGCTCCCTTGTACTTGTTCTATGTGTTCCTGGATGACCCTTATCACCCTTGTTGGTGGTTGGATACAAGAGTGATTTTATGTTGTGAACCTTCTTCCATTTGTATCATCATTCTTCCATGTTTGTGTTTGATTTTTGGAAAATTGGGGGTGATGTAAAGTGTTGGGGGCATTTAGGCTTCCCTTCCATGTTGACCTATTTTTTTAATTTTTACTTTGTTTTTTGTGCATTCTTCTTGATCTAGTGGGGATTGATGATCTTTCATCTTGCATCACAGTTACCTATTATTTATATAAGCATGAGTAGATCTAACTATGTGAAACTAGATACCCTTGTTTCCTCTATTTGTGATTATTTCTCTTTCACTCTTTTCTTATATTTCTCTCTTCTTTGGTTGAGTTGTCCCTTGTATGTGTGACAAAGTCTTTTTCATGATACTTTGATTTGTTTTAAAACACATTCATTTCCAACAAATCTTTTCTCGAAAATCCTCACAAACCTTTTTTCGAAAATCGTATTCTCAACTTGGACCCCTAACGAAACATGTTTCCTTCATCATGGGTTCACAAAGAAAGAGCTTGAAAGCTTTCCTCCAAGGAGGGAGCAAAATTTTCCTGTGAGAGAAGCCTCGACCTTCCCTTCGTGAGGGGGCATTTTCTTCCTTTCAAATTACTTGATGAAGTGAACATATTTTGAAAGGATTCCTTGATGACAAATCAATTTGGGAAATAACATCTCTTTTTCACTTTCAAATAGCATATCCTTTGAGTGGACCCCTCTTCTTTTGAAGGGTTCTTGAGAGACCCCTTTGAAATCCTTCCAATCCACTGAATGTCTGAGTATACTATCTGCTTGTTTTCCTACGTGGTTGCCTTGTATTTTCTTACATGTTTTATCTATAAATTAACATGTCGCTTTGTAAGTGCACCTATGAAGCCACTTTTTGACTCTGCGGAGTCCCCTTACATCTCTGGGTTTCCTCATGAGAGATCTTGGGGAATTCCTCCTTATAGGTCTACGAGCCTATGAGGTGCTTACATTTCTAGGATTCCTCCATGTGAGAGATCTTGGGGGTTGCCTTCTTGCAGGTCTATGGGCTTGTAAGGCACTTACTTCATGGGGCTTCCTTTGTGTGATAGATCTTGGGGGTTGCCTCCTTGCAGGTCTGTGGGCCTATGAGATGCTTTCATCCTGCAAGATTTTTCCATTGTTGGTCTGAGGGACTTCAATTAACTTTGTGTAGCTTCATAGTTCTATAGGGCTATGGAGCATTTTGTCTAAAGCTCCTTAGGAAGAGTACCCATGGAGTCCTTTATCTTCCTTGCACTCTTGAGCTCACCAAATCACGGTCTACTTCCTTGATGGTTCAGGTATAAATTTCTAACCATACTACTCTTCGATCTACTTTACTGAAGCACTCATCAATATTTGTGCTCGCTAAAGTGGGGGGACAATGTATAGGAGTGAATTTGAACCCCTTAGGAAAATTTCCCTTTGAAACACCCTCACCTTAGAAAATCAAATATGAAGGAAAAATTCCACATCACCCAACTACCTTCCATCCACTTGGCATATGTCCTTTGTGTCAGTGAGAGAATATTTGTCAGGGATGAATACAAGGTGTGCTACTGTCCGTGATGGATTCTTGGGTCTGAAGCTAGAAAAGGCATTACACACCTAATTGGGGTCAAATTGTAACATCCCTCTTCGACCAACCAACCTAAAAAATGGTAAATTCTTCATCATTCTTCCTTTAAACTCATCCATACTCACTTCATTTAACTCTCTAGTAATTCTCTTAAACTCTTTAGCATTTCATTCACTCTCAAGCAACATTCTAGCATCCCACTTTTGAGTATTGCAGTAGCAACAACATTCCATCAACTCCACATTACAAGTGTGAGGCCATTACAGATGTTGCAAGCTTGAATTTTTTTGAGACCTCCTTTCACCATGGTTGCGGTGGTGGTGACTTTACCAAGTTTGTAGCTTGCTTTCTCCTTTCATTGGCTAGTGAGGTTTTGGGTGGAGGTGGTAAAACTTCACTCCTCTCCTCTGTGATTTGGTTGAGTAGAATAATATTGTTTGTAATGCTTCCTATTTACTTTTCTCTCCTTTATCACATATTCTACTCTATTTCTTTCTGGTTGTCCATGGAGGTGGAAACACCAAAACAGGGGTTTGATTGAGGCAAGCCCCTATACAACCCCAATAATTTTCCCTCTTTCTTGTGTGTAGGAGGATGTACGCATGGAGCTCGCTAGTGAATTGGCACTTCTATGAGATCATCTTCGTCACCCTAGTTCTTATTTACTTGCTTTATCATTTTAGTATTTATTTCCTATACTTTATCATTCTAGTTTTACCATCTAGATTAAATAGCTAGGACATTAGTAGGCTTTTCAGTAGTTTCTACTATGTTTACTATTTTTTGACCGTATAGATGCCAACACGCTTAAGAGATGCCGGTGCGTCACACTGTTGTCCCAAAACTGCACTGCCATCCTCAGACAAAGAGTTTTCTAAGACACAATACCAACTCCAAAATCCAACTCGCCTAGCCTAAACCAAAAATTAGTTTTGAAGAGTGACATAAGTACTACATAGTGCTCTTCATTCTTGATCCTTGTCCTTTTAGAGTGAGGTAAGTTAGGGCAGCCCTCCGCTCTTGGCTCCCTGACCTGGAGCCTTGGTGTGGTTGGTCCCCCTCTCTTACAAGATTGAATGAAAATTAACATATAATTTACGTAGATTGTATACACTCTTGAGTGTACTAAACATGTACTTGTACCCCTATGTAGATTAATGTATAAACATTTTAACATAAGAAAACACATGTACATGTATATAGATGAACATAAACATAAACATTATAAGCAAATCTAGGTACATGCACGTACATATTGAATTAAAATAAACATATAACCATAAGCAAATGTTTATGTATATCATATAATCAAATGTACTAGAGATCATCAAATGTACCTATAATAATGTATCACCAATCTAACAAATGTACTATCTAGATCATTAAATGTAAGTAATAATGTTTCAACAACCTAACAAACATGTACTAGAGATCATCAAATATGTAGCCCAAGTCATATTAATGTTAAACAACTCATAAATCCAGTGCAACCTAATATGAATTTCGACTACTAATCTAATGATCAGTTGAATGAGAACCCTACTCTGATGGGTTTGTCGAGCCTTGGAGATAAAATTGTGTACACAATGTGTTAAATACATATAATATATTATAAATTTTATGAAAGTTATTTAAGAATGTACATGTATTTATAAATATCTATCTAGATCTATACATGTATGCATGTATGCATGTACATAGACACATGTGTATATATAAAAATTTAAAACTCACCTGTCCACTGCCAGCATAATCATCCATAGAGTCACACTAATGTACACAATCTGAACCAAGGCTAGGAGTAACATGAGGCATGCCCATCTACAATATATATATATATATATATATATATATTACATGAATATCTTAGAGTTAAAACTATTTTTTTTTTTTAAAGAATTGAATATGCACATGAACACATACATGCACATCAGGTGGTATTAGATGATCTAAGTCCTCTACAATAGTTATCTCCACTAAATCAACCAAATTCTTAGTCGATGTGTCAAGATCTACATACATCTAGCCATCACATGTCATGCCAAAAAATGGTAAGTGAAGGGGAATATGTAGTTAAGATGGCATCAATGATGACGAATCAGGACCGGTCAACAATCATAAAACCCATAGAAGTTTGTATCCTCTACAAGTCAACTAAAGGATCAGTAGTCTATGCAATATCCAAATGATCCATAGGTGGATCATGACATGCACTAGTTTTGAGCTGAGAGTGATTAGAATGATGGGATCCTAGATGTGAATGAACTCCTAAACCCAAACAACCTCTGACCTGGTCTATAGAGATCCCATAGTCTGATGCGATGAAGGTATATGCCTCCAAGAGGTCCTCAGACAAACAATGCATTGTCTTGTGTGCCATATCTCCTGTGATTCCATTGAGTTGTGTGGGTGTAGGGATGCCTTCCACTGTACAAGGATCCATGCTACTGTGTTGTCATGCAAATGGTGTGGATCATGAATGTCTAGATGTCAAATACTGACCCACACGATCAATAGATATCCTAGTGGTTGTAGCTACAATATCACATACACTATCAATTAATTCCTTTTGGGAAGCAATGATAACTTGATCTGCTAAGGGGACCAGAGCTGGGGTGATATTAGGAGACCTATCACCAATAAATACCCTAAACACCAAGGTTGGTCTACCTGCTTGACGATAGGTGGGCCTATCAGCAATCTTGCCACACCCTTGACCAAAATTTGGTGGAATGTCCAGGTAGTTGACTTTGAGGCCCAAACAGACCTCAACGTATAATTACTGAACAAAATATAATGGAATTTGGTCATTGTTTGGATATTGACCATGTGCTGCAAGAAATCATGGGTAGATCAATTGGGCCATAGCAACATCCACACATTTGGTGACCTAGTATCCCCTCACCTTACGTTTATTTTGATAGAATGGAAAATATTATTTTTTAATCATATCTTTAGTCACATCATTTATTTGTTTATAGGAAACCTCACCATGTACTTCTTCCTACATGTGGGAAAGAATAGCAACTACTCTATCAGGGGAAAATGTACTAGTATCCCCAAGTTTATCTCTTATTTGTTCTAGGCTTGTTAATATGGATATGCAAGTTTCCGCACATATGCCTATGTTTGTACCATTAGTTAGTGAATCTCTCAATCTCCTAATCTCACTATTAGTATTTTCAAAGAGTGTCCATGGAGGTGAAACAGGTGCATTTTCCATGATATGTATGTACCTAAAGGAGCAATGAGACCTTGGTTTAACTAGAGAATAGAAATCTAAAATATTTCTAAATAAATTTACAAGTGTGCACATGATATATAGAATGTAGTAAACATGAACACTAGATATCTATGAAATAGCTCTCAAGTGCATACATACATTCAATAAATGTAATGTAACTTAGATACAAATTACTAAACTCTTGTGAAACAAGTAAATCAATTTGAAATATAAATAAATCTTTAAATTTACATAATTCAAAGTCATGCACGAACTCATTTCACCAAATTGTAGAAACTTCTAACTATACATTTAAATATATAAAAAGATCTCAAATATATGATTCACATGAGTAAATCAAAAGGGCCAACAAGTGATAAATTAGCTTGAGATTTGAAAGCACACATAGATTAGAGAAAAGGTCTAGTGAACTATTTAATAAATTATGTTTCACATTTATTATAGAAGTTTCAAGATAACATGTATGTACAAATTGCAATTATCTATGTTCAACAAAACTATATTTAAACTTCATAAAATCAAAACGCATATCAAAACTAGATAAGAAATATATCAAATATAAAAATTTCATGTTGACCTTACTTAAGAGTTATTGGTCAATCCACACTAGATTTTCAACAAAACTTCCTATACTATAGGTGAGGAGGGGTCCATTTATAAGTAATCAAATGGTGTATGATGTATTGGCATAAATATGAATAGGGTATATAGTAATCAAATGATTTTTATTTTATTTTTTAATTGTAGGGGGACCCATATGATTGATGGATAGGACAAATATTCAAATCAAGATAAATAAACTTAATAAACCAACCATCTAGAGGTCTCATTATTATAAGGAATTCATAAGTAGTTAAGTCATGCAAGTCTATTAGGTTGTGTGGTTTATTCTACGTGGTTTGTATATATTGTCATATAAAAAATCACAAATGACCTTGCACATGCATGAAGGAGCTTAAAGAGTTCAAAAGATCCATGAAATATATAGTGGTTTATTAGATATATAAAATATTTGTCAAATGTCAAGATAACCAACATATAGCATGACAAAGGGTTAAAATTACTCAAACCCTATCCAAGATCTTGACACCACTAAAACCCTATGAAATGATTATGAAATTATATCTATCATTAATAACATATCTATGAACTATTCTTTTCTTGAAATGGATAATGATAAGAATGTTGGAACAATGATTAAATATCATAGTCTCTAGCCTTCACTCATGTATAATTAATAAAAATGAATTGTTTCTCTAAGATCCATGGATATGACAGAGAATGTGGGAGCTTACATGGAACTTTAGGGTAAAAGATAGCATAAGAGGGATATGAAAACCATTGTAAAACCTATCAAGAGTGTGATGTTTCTTCCAAAATTTCAAAAACTTCATAAAACCCTACACACTTGTAGGTACCAATCACAAGAGATTTTGTGAGAACAATAATTAAGAAGATGGTTTCAAGAAATTATGGATGAATGATAGTCATAATGGTAAGTAATACCATGCATTAATAATAATGAGATGAGTATGGAAGGACCTATAAAACTCTAAGAGCATAATTGGAGTTATGAAATCCATTGCAAGACATACACGACAACACTATCCAACATTAGAATATCCATCATCAATATTTAGGTTTCATAGTGTTAGATGATAGTTCACTAGAGGAAGATTATTGTAGGAGATATATGCTATATTCAAGATCATCAAAATAAAAAGCATAGTGATATGTTATGTATTAGATCCTAGGGTTTGCATGAGACAATATCTTGGGCTAGGCCTTATGATCTTATATCATGGAGATGATAGTGACAATAGTGTTATATGTTAGAGACTACTAGAGAGTCCATAATAGAAATGTTCTATATGATGATAGTATTAGGGTTATTGCATCATGACAACTTGAACAACCATAGATGACTAAGTGCAAAAAATAAAAGGAACAATTCAAAATAATAAATAGCTTGAGGATTCTTCAAGGTTGTCAAATGATGATATGCCAATAGTTTATTATATTAAGTCATAAATATGATATTAAAGAGAGATTCTTGATGCTCAATAATATCAACAAAACATCTAAAGATTCAAAACTTTCAAATTAAAGTAATAATGAATCTTAAATCAAGCATGGAATTTCATTTTCCTTGTTTTCTATAGGTTACATCCATATCAATACTTGAACAATTATAGCTTTCAAACACTCATAACTATAAAGGAATCTTTGGAACAGGGTATGGCCATTCCAATCATGGAAATTTACCTAGTAGACATGTATGTGAAATGTGGAAGAATTGACAAGGCAAGTGAACTGTTTGACCGATAACTTATCAAGAAATGTGTTCTCATCGAATGAAATTTATGAAAGGTATGCACAAAATGGATTAGTTGAAAACAATATATAAACTCTCAAGCAAATGCAATTGGGTGCATCGATAGGTACCCTGTTCCAAAGCTCCCATTTTTGCACAGGTAGTGAGGATGATACCACATAGTGAAGCTCCCATTTTGGAACAACAAACTTATGTGAAATGTGGAAGCATTGACAAGGCAAGTGAACTGTTTTAGGTGATTTCTTGAAGGAAATTTAGCTAAAAACAAAATTTGAAGCATAGAAAACCATCCTGGAGGTCGTGGAGGGTGATACTTGTGGAGGGTGGTGAACTTTGGTCACCCTAAAAATGCTTTTAGAGGTTCATCAGTTGTTGTTTCCTTCACTTGGGGTTCGGAGGTTCACCGGTCACTGTTACACTGATGAAACTATCATAAATTCGATAATAAAAAGTTTTATAAAAAAAACCCTAAAAGATGGGTTCGCTCGAACACTAGTTCAATCGAACCCTAGTATTTTATTATAAAATAATCCACTTGCATTGAAGGGGGGTTCACTCAGACTATAGGATTCGAGCAAACCCTAAAGGTAGTTCGATTGAACCCTATAATTCGAGTGAACCACTTCAAATTGAAAACTCGACGAAAGATATTTTTTCCTTCCTCAAATAAATTGTAAACCACTATTGTGGTTGCACCCAGTGGTGTATAATGAACCTTGTTTTTAACCTCATGAAGCTTATTTTTGAGCATAAATAAAGGGCGAACTCGCCTCATTTGCTACAACTTTTCATTAGCAATATAACACTACTCATATCTGTTGTAGTTTATCTTTGAGTATTTATTAGTTTGTTGAGAGCTATTATGAGGGATCTTCAGTGAGAATAATTGAGTGAGTTGATTGCTAAGTTGCAATTTAAGAGGAGGTCAAGCTAGGAATTTCAAGATTCGATTGGACTGAGTGAATAAAAGGCATGAAATTCTATTCTCTTTTTATTTTGTCTTTAAATCTGAAAGATTGTTTACCTTGAATGTTACTTTGGAAACGTACTAGTTTACTTGAAATAGAGTAAAATTCTATTTGCTTGCAAAAGAGGAAAGGTCTTTTTTGATGTGATTTCTATATAGATGTTTGTATTTACTATAACTAAGGGTAAAATTCAGGCTATCATGTAAACCAATGCATAAACAAAACCCTAGCTAAACAATGAAGTACAATTGAGTAAAAAGGCATAAAATAAGGAAAAGCTTCACCAAATAGCCTTCATGCCCTCCATGATTGACCTTCATTGCCCTTATCCATTTTCTACAAAATGGTGTTTTCCCTCATATTTTGTGAGCAACTAGTGAAGGTCTATGATTAAAACCTAAGCAAATATTGAAGGATTATAATATTGCTGCAAATATACTCAGAAATTTGCAAGCAAGCATAAAACCTGAAGCATAAAGTAGTCAAGCATGAATCCAAGAGGTCTCCAAATGAGATTAAAATTTCCTTTTTATAGAAAAGTCAATTTTGGATGAATGGCCAGGATTGCCAGTTGAGAAATTCCCTAAGATCAAAGTTTGAAATTAAATGTGACAAGTAACAATTAGGATCAGGGAAAAATTTGAAATGAAGGACTAAGATTTGATTTTAAATCAAAGGTCAGAAATGCATGTGACAAGAAGGTATTGGGCACGAAAAAGAGGTTGCTGGAAAATCAAATAATAATTTAAAATTATTTGATTTTAAAGGCTGAGTTGACCTTTTGAATTAAAAATTAATTTAATTCAACAGTGGTGGGGTCACGTGACAGTAAATAATGATTTTGAATTATTTACTTGGTGGGAAAATAGAAAGGGGAATTTTAAATAAATGACTTTATTTAAAATTAGAAAAAGCCAAGGTGGATAATAATTAAATAAATCAAAGAAATTTATTTAATTATAGGAAGATATAAGAAATTAATGACGTATTTTAAAATAATCAAGGGGAAGTAAATAATGATTAAATAAATTTAGGAATTTATTTAATTATAGAGAGACATAAGAAATTAGCAATGTATTTAAATAAAATAAATATTATTATTTTATTTAAATAGTCAGGAGAAATAAAAGATACGAATTAATTAAATAATTGAGAATTATTTAATTAATAGTTGAATTTGGACTATAGGACATAATTTAATATTTTAATTATGTTAAGAAGAAATATGGAGAAAATAAAGTTTGCAAGCCTAGGTTAATTTTATGTGTCTACATTTTCCCCCTCTTTGTCATAATGTAGTTTATCACATTGTGACAAAGAAAATTCAGTTCAGAATTTTGCCATGGTGTCAGATAAATTTGTGAATTTTGGCTCGGTGTCAAAATTTTTTGGAAAGTGTCCCGATAAGTCAATTTGATGACCAGAAAAAACAATGGTGCAATCAGTTTTGAATTTCAATGAGTTTAAGGCTGTCAAAAGAGCGGTCAAACAAGTCAAAAAGTGCATCCAATAATAACCCTTAGGGGAAATCCTAATTTTCACCTTATAAATAGGCCTGATTTGGGTAAAAAGGTAATTCATTTTCACTTTCATCTTTTGGAGATTCAAAGCTCAGAGCTAGAGGACCTTGCACAAATATGGTGATTCTAGAGGCAAACCATCACGAATATCGAGTACAGACCTACCAGTGGCTAGAGGGTACAGAACCACTAGTATGTACCCTATAACCACTTCATTATTTTCTCATTTTTTATGCTTTTTAGTGTGTCAAAAATAGGGTTGCAGATGCGTTGCAACGTATCTGGGTTCATGAATGATGTAAATGCCATCACATTGCATGCATTTTATGCATCATGATGCAAATGCTAGTGGTGGGCTAGGTCTAGGTTTAAAGTGATGCAAATACGAGCTCATACGACATAAACACCAAAATGCAATGCATGTGACAAGTCGAGCAACACAATCGCCAGATTGCAACACAACTGCTATAAAGCGACACAAATGATGAATGAAACAACACAATTTCTATAAAGTGACACATCTACAAGGTTGAACGACGCAAACATCATGGCATGAGGCATATGTAGGGTGAAGTGACGCATTTGATTAGCGCGATGCAAGTGAAAGGTAGAACGACACAATTGAATTTAGCTAGGGTTGATTTAGTTTAGGCTCAGTTTCCTTGTGTAATTTTGATTAGATAGATGATAATGATGATTTTCAACGATGTGCTAACCTTCATTTCTATGTATGTAGAAATGATTACCACCCATCTACACTCGAGAGTTTTGGTCGGTGACACGCATTCAAGGATTAGTTGAGACAAGGTGAGTAGAGGTGACTAGTGCGGCTAGGACTATTTCACATGACCTATATGCCTATTATCCGAGAAAATAGGGGCCTTTTGATAATGCTTGCAGAGATATGTCACTCCAAGACCTACTTGTTTCATTTACCGACAAGAGAGGCCATGATTACACTTGAGGACGTGTATAGGATCCTATGGATTCCTATTAGAGGAGAGCATGTTATTTACAATCTGTGACGAGGACTACAGGCCATGATAGATTAATACGAGAATGAGGACATAGCTCAGCTAGGGATTCACAGATATGAGATTAGTTGGGAGTTCATGGCCGAGCATTATATTAGATGGGATGCTATGTTGTGCACTTTGATTGTTGGGGTATTGATTCCAAATTGCCATAGTCAGGGCTTCCCTATTGGATGGGGGGATGTACTTATTAGGATGAGGTGGGATTGGAAAATATTTTCTTGGGGGTCATGCTTGCTAGACATGTTATATCATTAGCTATGTGATGTTTCATACCAGGAGCATCGAGTATCAGCTGTGGGAAAACACTCCTAATGCTATGGGCATAGGAGCATATTCTCGTATTTCGACCACCAATGTAGAGACAACTAGCAGAGGGTATTCCTTATGTCTACTCATATGCGGGTTCAGAGACACAACTCGTGTGGGAGATACAAGGTACTGGAACCATGCTATTGACACTTTGGTGGGGTTTGTGTGGAGGCCATACAAAAACTCTGGACAGTGGCCAGGAGAGGAGGATCACCTTTCATTCCATATATAGTTCAAATATCTGATTGGTCAGACAATACAGTCACAATTGATTATAGAGATGTACCTACCCCAACGGGTAGTGAGAGAGTTCAGAGAGCAGTAGGGTGTGCTAGTAGGCACCATAGAGTATGCTCAATCCTCACAGGAGACAGTGTGGGGATCGCCCATAGTACTTACAGTGGCTGAGCAACAGATTGGTGGCTTGGTTGCGCAATAGTGGGGATGGAGCAGGGGTCCAATAGATGTGGGGACCACCCCAAAATATGATGCATGGTGGCTGACACACAAACCACTTCCTTTGACGGATCTTGATCAGTCGATGCTAGTGGATTGACGGGTAATGGTACCATAGGTTCACTGAGGAGGGCAAGGAGGTAGGGATGGCGACAGGGGGGAGATGGAGGGATGGAGGCAAAGGATGTGGTGATGGTGATGGAGGAGATGGGGGAGATGAAGGGGGTGGTGGGAGAGGTTCGAGATAGGGGAGGAGAGTGTGAATGAGTTGAGCGAGCACCATTTTCACCTATTTGTGAGGTGGGAGAGGATGAGGAGAGAGAGGAGGGCCGATAGGAGGAGGTCAGGGCTGAAGGTGAGCAGCTAGAGGGACCTTGTCTGATGGAGGTAGAGGTGGAGGTGCTGAGGGAGGAGGAGGTGGTCATAGGAGAGGAGGCATTGGATGTTGGTGGGGAGGAGGATATAGGGGGAGAGGAGGATATAGATATTGGTGGAGAGGAGGACATAGATGATGAGGAGAGGCGGATTATAGAGTAGATGGTGGAGGGTGAGGAGGATATAGCGGGAGACAACCATTGCCACGAGATGCTACAATGGACTAGTGACTATCAGATATGTAGAGCAGGTTGGACAAGGCCCTCACTCATATCAGGACATTGGAGTCAGAGCTGGAGTTCACTAGGGTAGAGAGAGATCAGGTAGTGGATAGACAATAAGAGGCATAGAGTTGGTGTTTGAAGTTTGCATAGTTGTGTGTTGGGCCAATGGGGGAGGTGGCGAGAGAGCTGGCCTAGATGAATGTTAGCCAAGCATGGTATATGATGGTATATGAGAGGGTAGTGCCAACAAAGAAGCGAGATCCTAGCCTTACACGATCTTGAAGTGGGACAGGTAGTGGTAGCAGTAGGAGCCACATCAGTAGGAGTCAGAGTAGTGTGAGCACATCCACTTCATCTAGGTAGTCTTCAGGACACAGATCACACCACAATCATAAATATTCATCAAGGTATAGGTCCAACCACAATCATGGATCATCATCATCAGGACACGGGTCTCATAATAGCCGACCATCTATCATAGTACCAACAACATTGCAGAGCCAGCCTGTCGAGTCCCAGCATATACCATCAATGCCTATGAGAGAGCATTAGTCACCCCTTTCCCCACCTCGAGGGGATGAGGAGAGTACTATTTATGGCATCTTATATTATTTTTATGTTGATACACTTTATACATTGACCATCGAGCCTGCAAGCTCTATTTTTGAGATACCTCAAGACTCTATCATTTGACATTATTTTGAGATTATATATATGATGCAGTTTTGGTGCGGATTTTATGCTGTGTTATGTTGTGATGCATTATGATTCTATTGTGTTCATGTGATGTGATGTATGCGATGATTCCTATGATGATGTATTTTATTTTATGGGATGTATGCACTTATGATGGTTATTTATGACGAGATTCCTTAGTACTAATGATGATGCTACTTTATCTATGATGGTTATTTTATGAGGCTGATGATGATTATGTTCATTATATGCATAATGTTTTTGTCACTAATGGATGCCATGCTTATGATTATGAATGCATTGATGTATGATTGTGTATGGATTATGTGACATATGATGCTTTACTTTATGATCCTAAATCTATATGCATTAATGATATGGATGTTGTATGAAAAATGTTTAATGCACTTATATGTCATGTTAATGCAAATGGATTGATGTAAATGAATATGTATTTATGCTAAGTGATATAAATGAAAATATGTGAATCAATTAATGTAAATGTGTAATGTACTAATATAATTTCTATATATGATCATGTATGCAATTATATTTTTGTATATCACGAGATATCATCAGGAGATGGAAGAAGATAAATAACCAGACAAAAGGGGATGGATGTTAGCACGAAGAAAGATTCCTTCAATATATTGCCAAAGTACCAATAGGTGTTGCTATAATCATCATTGGGTAGATTATTGTAATGGCCAACAAACAACATGATATGACATAGATCAATGGTGTTGAAGGTCACACCATCACATGGAACAAGCAGCCATAGGAAAGAATGATCATGACTCATACAATGAACTTTGTTGCCCCAGTATTTTTGTCACAACCAACCACAAACAAGAAAGACAAGCCATGAAACGTAGTTGCACCTATAAATCCTATGCAGGACATCCTCGAGGAACTAGTAGCATGACAGTCTAAAAGAAAAGATAATCACCATGAAACATCATTGTTCCTCTAAATCCTTATGCCAGGACATCCTCGAGGAACTAGCAGCATGAAAAATCAAATGACAAATGTCAATATTAAAGATAATGTTTTTCAAAGTGTTTGCCAAGTATGTTCAAATGTCAAGTGTTTTGATGTCGAGATGTCAGGTTTGATGAAATCTAGGTTTATGTGATAGATGCCAGGTAATGCCAAATTCAGGAAGGACACATCTTGAATGATGTTTATGTCTAGAGGATCGATCCTCAAATGTCAAGAGAATCTCTCAAGATGCCAGATGATAGAGTCAATGCTTTGGAAAGACATCCTAAAGAATAAATAAATGACAAGGATTTTTTCCTAGAAAGGCGTGTCCGAAGAATAACCAATATTTGAATGGGCGACTTGTGTTGTGATAGTTTGACCAAGGTTGACTAGATGATTGAGTTGACCACATGTTGAGGTTGACATGCCCATTGAGTTGAAATTCCAATTTAACTGATTGTTAAGGTTTGTTTGAGACCACGTAGTTTGACATGACTTGACTTTGCCTTATTTGATAAAAGATGGAGCCATGATTTTATTTTGACAACCTAAAAGGACTAACTTAATGCCATGGGGGCACATCGACAGATGGCCATGCCTATGTCTAGTCACAAAGGCAACGTAGTTCGATGATGACAAAGACTAACACGACTGATAGGATAGACTATGACGCTATTTTTGAGATTTTTGAGTGTTATCTAGATGTTTTTGTTTTTTTTCCATGCTTTTGATTTTTTTGGATCTTTAAGTTTTATGATTTTTTTGGATTTTTTTTCAAGACATTTTGCGACTTTTAGGGATTTTCTTAGGACATTTTTTTATTTTTATGGATTTTTTCAAGACATTTTATGATTTTTGGGACCATATGAGAGATCCACTATAGTCAAGTGATAAGGGTATTGCCCCCAGTCAAGCCTAGGAGCAACCAAGTTTGAATGAGATGGAAAAAGATGTTTGTAGGATGAAAGGTGGAGGATATGCGAGGGGTGATGTCAACCATCAAGTTAGCCATGTAAAGAAAGGGCAGGATAGTATGACGAATGTCGTGAGGATGTAAAAAGATTGGGTATTTATTATGGACAAAGATAGATGGAGTGATAATAGATGGCGAAGCAAAGACTGACTACGCATGTCGCCTGTTTGCCAAGTTTTCACCATGGTACTTATCCAAAGTTCCATTGAAGTGGTTTTCACTATTGGACAAATTATTTTTCTTTAATATTTTTTTTGTTATTTTTTGTTATTTTTTGGTGTCACGAAGATGCCTATTTGCCAGGTTTTCATTAGGGTGATGATTTTTTTTATTTTTTCATTTTTTAATATTTTTTTTGGTTTTTAGCCAAGCTCTTTGATGCTATGTGTAGAATTTGTGAAGATGCAAACTGTTGATAGGTTCTGTCAATTATTCCCTGTCTGGAGTAGCTAACTGGTAAGTGCTAGAATCGAATGCAGAGTGATGATTTAAGGACTTAGCCAATTAGGTTCAAACTTTTCGGGTTTCTCACAGTCAAATTGATTCTTTGGATTTTGCATCAAGACCAAGTCACCAATGTCAAAATTTCGGACCATAACTCTCTTATTATAAATGCAAAAAAGATGATTTTGATATTCCTGTAAGTGATTCAAGGCATTTTGTCTTCGTTCTTTTAACAATTCCAGGTCATGCAGTCGAGATTGTCGATATTCTTCGTCATCAATCAACCCCTTCGTGGAGACTCTGAGAGAGGGGATTTCAACCTCGATGGGGAGGATAGATTTAGCTCCAAAGACCAAGGCAAATGGAGTGGCTCCAATAGGCGTGCATATGCTAGTACGGTAGGCCCATAGAGTGAGATTGATTTGTAGATCCCAGTCACGACCAACATCATTGACAATCTTCTTAAGAATCTTGATAATTGTCTCATTGGATGCCTCAGCTTGACTGTTACCTTACGGGTAATAGGGCGTGGAGAAATGGTGTTGAATGTGGAAGTATTCATAAAGCTCATAGATTTCTTGATTTTTGAAAGGATGACCATTTTATGTGATGATGGATTGTGGAACACCATACTGAAAAATGATGTAGTTAAGGATGAATTTCAAAATCTACTTGTCAGTTATGTATGTGAGGGGAATGGCTTCTATCCATTTGGTGAAATATTCAGTGTTGATAATAATGAATTTATGGCCATTAGATGAGGTGCGATGGATTTTACCCATGAGGTCAAGTCCCCATTGTGCAAAAGGCTTGGGAGAAGTGATTGGATGAAGTTATTGCTTGGGCACATAAATGAGATCATTGTGTACTTGACATTGGTGACATGTTCTCACAAACCGGAGGCATCCTTTTCCATTTTCAGCCAATAATACCCAAGTATCATAACTTTCTTAGCTAGGGTTGGGCCACTCGAATGAGATTCACATATGCCCTCATGTACCTCTCATAAGGTTGTTCTCACTTCATCAATTTCGAGACATTGAAGAAGGGTATTGTCAAAGTTGTGTCGGTATAAGGTGTCACTGATGATGGCATAACGAATGGCTTTATGGATAAAGGATTTGCATTGGTTGCTAGAAAGGTTCAATGGGAGGGTTTGGGAGTGTAGGTAATCATAATATCCTGGTACCAAGGGGAATTGGGACCAACAAGCTCACAAACCATTTCTATTTCTAGAACATCATAAGTAGGAACCAAAATTTGCTCCACTAAGAACTCAAATTGTGACACATTACTAGGAATATCTAAGAGTGATCCAATCATGGCCATAGCATATGCTGCCTTGTTCTGTGTCTTGGGAATCTGCTCAAAAGCCATCATATGGAAATATATTATGAAACTATCCACCATGCATTTATATGGCATTAGATTTTCATCTTTGGTGTCATAATCCTCATTGACTTGGTTGATAACTAACTGAGAGTCTCCAAAGACCAGAAGTGTCTTGATTTTCCATTTGATGACCATTCAAAGTCCTATTATCAGTGCTTCATATTTAGCTACATTATTAGTGCAAGGGAAGGTGATTTGAAATGACTTAGGAATAGAATCTCCTTGTGGTGTGATGAACAATATGCCTACCCCTGAGCTATGACCTATATGGGACAAATAAAAATAGATTTTCTACGGTAACTTAGGGCCTACATGGAAGATAGATTCATTTGGGAAGTCAGCTATCAAAGGGTGATCATGTTGGATGGGTGCATCAGTGAGTTGATCCGCGATAACCTATCCTTTTATTGCCTTGCATTCCATGTATTGTATGTCATACTCACTAAGTATCATTACCCACTTGGCTAACCATCTTGTCAATCCTACCCAACTGAGAAGATACTTCAATGGATATATCTTTGCCACTAACCATGTCTTATGATTCAACACATAATGTATCAACTTTTGAGTAGCAAAGACCATTACAAGACAAACACATTCAATGTAAGCATAGTTGAGTTCATACTCAATCAAGGTGCGATTGATGTAGTATATGTCTCTTTCTTTCTCCTCATGGTTATTTTGTGCAAGTAATGCCCCCAACATAGAAGTGGTTGTAGAGATATACAAGATCTTGATAGTTTTCCATCAATGGGTGACATTAGGACAGGTGGTGTCAGAAGATAGTTCTTGATTTTTCCAAAATTCATTTGACATTTGTCAGTCCACACAAAGGGGATGCCCTTGCACAATAGATATTGAAAGGGTTGAAATTTATCGGCTAATTAGCGATGAAGCATTTGATGGACCGAAGTCTTCCTTGTAATGTTTTGAGTTCACTAATTCCTTTCGGAGGAGTCATGTCTAAGATTTCTTTCACTTTGGCTCGATCCACTTTAATGCCTCATCAAGAAACTATGTATCTCAAGAGCTTACCCAAAGTCACATTGAAGACACACTTCTTAGGGTTGAGATGCACCTTGTACTATTCTAGCCTTTTAAAGATTTTATCCAACACTTTCAAGTGATCACGACATGTTAGGGACTTTGCTAGGAGGTCATCAACGCAGTCTTCCATCAAAGTATGCATGAGATCATGAAATATTGTATTCATGGCTCATTGATATGTAGCACCCACATTCTTCAAACCAAAAGGCATAATGTTCTAATGGTAGGTACCTTACAGAAAAGTGAATTTTGTTTTGTGTTGATCTTTCGAGGCAATGCAAATCTAATTGTATCCCGAGAAACCATCCACGAGGGACAACATCTTGTACCCAGCTATGAGATCTACTATAATGTCTATGTTTGGAAGTGGAAAATCATCTTTCAGACATGCCTTGTTCAAATCTCTAAAATATGTACATATGCGTATTTGCATGTTTGGTTTTGTGATAGGTACCAGATTGGCAATCCATTCTACATAATCTATCGATCTTATAAATCCCACATTTAGTAACTTCTTGAGTTCGAATTTGACAAGTAAGGTAATTTGCAAGTACATCTTGCATAACTTCTATTTGCCAGGTTTGACCTCTAGAAGCAAAGGAAGATGGTGCAATACTAGTGTTGGATCTAATCCTGGCATAGTGATGTAGGACCATGCAAAGTTGATCTTTTGCTCTGCGAAAAACTCTCTGAACTCAAAATTCTCCTCTTCAGTCAATGATGCTACAAAAAGAATCATCTTAGGATTTTCAAGTGTGGCTACATTGACTTCCACGGTATCCTCAACGAGCATGGCTGATTTCTCTTGTGTCATAGGAAGAAATTCCAATCCTCCATCCTTGGGCACCTAAGAGAGGTTTTCACCCTCAGATAGTTCTTTTTTTTTTACTTTTGTATCGTCAGAAGGTGCCTTGCAGTTTTCACCTAAAGACGTGTCTTTTTTCATTTTATTTTTCTTATTTTTGAGATTAGAGGATTGAATAGTCTCCCCGAAGTACACTGCAGAATCAAGATCTATAGTGAATCCCACTTTATGGTCCCCATCGGTATTCCTTCACGGAGGCCCATAAATTCGGTTATAGCCTCATCATTTTCAAAGATGTCCATGACAGGTGAGTCCTATTGGTCCTAATCAACGAGTTGTAGGTATATAAGGGAAATTCTGTTAGGAATAAGGTGTCTCAACCTTGGATAATTCCTATTCTTATTATTTGTTTTGTAAAATGTATTTCTTGCAAATAATGTAATTAAGTGTGAGTGTACATGTCTAGTTTGCATGTTGATGTGTCACTCCACTTAATGTGTCGACATCTTGAATTGTGTGTAAGGAGATCATGGCTGAAACGGTTATGACGGATTCCTATGACACGTAAGAGCTATGTCTGGAAGATTCAATGACAGGTGAAGACATGTGGCAATTGATAAAGTTGAGTACTGTACACTCTTCCACGATAGTGGGGTTCGGGGCATCGCCCCGAAAAAAATTTTCGAGTTCCTATTTTCTCGGAGAATGGTAAAACCCTAATACAGTTATCTTCGGAAGTTGCCCTAAAAGGGAAGCGCATGATATAAGCGTTTTTTAGGGTTGCGAAGATTTGTGATGTGAGTGTATTGTTGGAACGTTTTTTCATGCTGCCGCATTTTGTCTTCAAGGGTTGGAAATCTCCTGAAAGAACTTGCATTGCAAGTGTGTTGTAACCGTTGTGTTGAAGATAATACATTGTGCAGGTTTTGGAGTGCTGGGGTTTTTTACCGAAAGGTTTTCCCCAGGGTAAATCATTGTGTCATTCTTCATTTTCTGTATGTATGGTATATTGCTGCAATATCTTTGTTAAGTAGATTAACGAATCTGAAATTGTAAGGGTTTAAAACGAATTTGCACCATACTTTCCTTAAGAGATTAGTGTAGGAAGCTGTTTCCGCACCTGAGTTTCCTTACAAATTCCATCATCAATGTCAGTGCAAGGTGGGGAGGACACTGAAAGCATGCAGACAGAGGCTAAAAGGGTAAAGTCAGAGGTGTCTTCGAAGTCCCAAGAGGATTATATCCAATCATCCTCTTCATACTTAGGCAAATTAGATTTGTGGTCAAAATAGGGGACAAACATAGGAGAATTGGACTCTTGGTAAAAATAGGGAACAAACTGGCTAGAATCATGGCTAGTAGGCTCAGGTGGCAGTTTAGGCTTGTCATTGTCACGAGGCCAAAAGAGTTGTACCCAGGCTTCCCTTTGCAGTGGGACTTTAGGGGGGTCTTTAGAAGGCTCAACATTAAATTTTTTATAGAATTATTTGTCAAAAGAAGGTTCACTTAGTTCTCAGAATGTTTCATTAAGCTCATAGTCACTCAAAGATCTAGCGGAACCAAATTCCCACTCATGCGATTCGGTTTCAATGTAGGATTCCTTGGATGTATCGACACTTTTAGAAGAATTTACACACTCACTCAAAAGTACATGGGCACGTGGACTATCAATCTTGATTAGATCAAACCCTAACCCCATATTCTTCGGTCTTTTGGATGGAATTATGGGTTCTCTTCTTCCAATCTTGTTTATGCCAAGGCCACTAGATCCGTCATAGCCTTTTTCTTTCATCATCTCATAGCCTTTACCATACTGTTGTACTAGTAGCAAAGGTAGGTCTTCTGTGTCTTTGTAGATCCATGCCGAGATATCTTCAATATCTTCCTTGTTAAGATCTCCCCATTTTGTGAGGACCATTGTAGGAGGAACTTTAACAATCACCTTTGGATCCATTCTAAAACAAGGCCTACCATGATATTTGGGGACTTGGATATTGTAGTGATGCAGTAGGAAGTGTATAATTTGTATGTGACACAACCTTCATCCTGGATCTTAATGCTTGAGTCAACACTTGGAATAGTGGAAGTAGATGGTGTGATGGAGGTTGAAGAGGTGGATGTGGATGGCTTGGAAAGTGTGGATGGATGGATGTATTTGGAAGAGGTGGAGGTCAAAGCTTCATGATTTATAGGCACTTGTTATTCAGAAATTCCCCTCAAGTTAGTACAATACTGAAAAGGGTCAAGGTCACCAGGAATGGTAATTTCGGTGCCATCGAATGGAAACTTCAAACATTGGTGATAGGTGGACAATATAGTTTTCAGCGTGTGGATCCAAGGTTGACCAAGTAGGATGTGTTAAGGAAACTCAAGATCTAGGACTTGAAATGTAGTGTCTAAAATTACGAGCCCCACATAGATAGGGGGCATGATACTACCCTTAAAAGAGTGTTCCTCATCATTGTATGCCTTTATGACTATGCTTTTGGTGGCATCCACACATGCATCAGAGAAGCCTAAAGCCTTGACCAATTTTACATCTAGCATATGTTCAATCCTACTCTGCCATCTACTAAGACTCGTCTGACCTTGTGTTTGTGGATGAAGACTTCAATATGTAGTGCATCATTATGAGATGGTTTAGGCGAAGAGTAGTCTTGGTATGGAAAGGTGACATGATGGGAAGTGGCCAAATATCCTACCATAGCTTCAAAGTGGTTGACATCAATGTCAGTAGGAGCAGAAGAATCCTTTAAAGATTTATCAAGGATAGCCTTATGGGCAAGCGAGATGTGCAATAGCTCAAGTATGGAGATTTGTGTAGGAGTTTTACCCAACTGGTCAACAAGGTTGAATTGTCCTTTGGGTTGTAATTGTATAGTAGAAGGACTAGATATTGTGATCTTACCTTGGCACATGGTGACATTAAAATCCAATGTCTTTCTAATGGTGATGGTATTAACATGTGCATCAACAACCCATAGGTGATTAATTATAGGCCCATTGGAATAGTCAAATGCAACACATATGTAATTGGCTCTATTGTTAGGCTTTTATCTAGACAATGAGGGGTTACTTGAACCATGATCCTATAGTGGATTTTTGTGAATGGTGTAGTCCAAGTTAGAAGAGAATTGTTGTCCTCCAAGCAATGGTGTTACTTTCAATGAGATCTTATATGAGATTCCTCAATTATCTAGAGGAAGAGGTCTTATGTCCTTTTATTCGGTGATAATCACATAAAAAATTAACCTCCCACCATGATGGTTTGAATTTCTCTGGGTCATAGGGTTTAGGATCCAGCAATGTTATGACACTAGACTGGACAATTTTCTTGAGGACAAATTCAACTGGTTCCCTCAAGGGGGTGTATGTGTGTTTCTTAGGAAATTGTTGGGGTGGTTGTTGTCCTTGGATTTGATTGTTTTGGATGACATTAGTTGTTGGCATAGGGGTGGTCATAGGAGCGTTTTGCAGTTGAAATACTCTAAGAATTATTGAAGGACCCATAGAATTTACTACTTTAGCATTGACAACTCCATCATTTGTGATATGCTTGTTCTTGATCCAGTATTTTCTTTTATCATTTTCTGGGTTCGTGTTTTCTTTTTTTCTAGCATATTTAAGGTCACCTTTTGCAATGAGACATTTTTCTAGTTGAACTCCTTTTTCCACTAGGTTTGTCAAGGTGGTAAAACAATGGACTTGCAAATTATATTTTAATGGTCCAATAATTTTTTGAACAAACATATTTACCTTTTCCTTTTTGGGTATCTCAACGGGACATCGGCTTGCTAAACCTCTCCATATTTGGAAGAATGGAATGAATGTTTCTCTAGTGTCCTCTTGAGTAGTCTTGCATAGGGTGGCAATAGTAACATCAATGTCAATGTTGTAGGCATAATTTTCCACAAATTTATTGGCAAGTTCCTCCCAAGATTTTATCCCTTTCAGCATGAGAGAGAACCAATAAAGTGCAGGACGTACAAGACTCCTAGGGAAGAGTCTCATCAAGTAGGTGTGTTCATAAGCGATGTCTTCATAATTGGTTGTGAATTCCCTTATATGATCTATGGGATTGGTCATTCTTTTATATTTTGAGAAATTAGGTACCACATATCCTAGAGGGAATGGTGGCATGTGCAATCTTGTATCAAATGGATATGGACATAAGTCAAAATATGTGTATGTTTTCTTGTTTGATATTTGCATGTCCTCTACCTATTTTTGCAAGGTAGCAAGTTGAGATATTAATGCATCTACTATAGGGTTGTTGGTGGCATCACACATGTTGGTGATGGATATCCCATGGTTTCCTACTTGTTGAGATGGTATGTTTTGATTTGGAATGGATTGATGTTGAGTGTATAGCGTATTTTGATTTGGGATTTGTTGGTGTGTATGAATATGGGATGCATATGAGGGAATGTGAATTCTAGTCATGTTAGATTGCATTTGAGGATTTTGTTTCCCAAAAATGTTTTGAGAAACAAGTGGATTCATATGTTGTGATACTTGTCTTCCTTGCCCAAATTGATACATGTGGCCATGTGGAATTTTTTTGTTTTGTATTAAGTGTCCACTAGCATTGGTATTGACTTGAGGACCTTGTGATGAAGCATTAGTGTTGGTTGTAGGTATTTGAATAAAAAATAGTCTTTTGTTTCTACCAAAAGGGTTTGAGGGAATTGTCATCATAGCATTAGAGGAAGACCCAAATGTGGACCCAACAATTTGTGACACAATTGTTGATACTTGAGGCATTGATTATGATGATATCTATGCTATGGTTGATGCCCCAAAAGTAGATGTAGTGTTGACTACATTGGTTGTGTTTTCAGATGTAGCCCCAATAGAAGCAGTATTGATTGTGTTGGTGGCATTGTGAGTTCTGGAACCAATGGAAGTATTGATAGCATCATGTGTTGGTGTTGAAGGGGGTTGACTTGTTTGGGTGTCATGGTTGGATGATGTTGCTCTTAAGGTGTTAACATTGAATCATCATGGAAATTTGGCTCCTTCATGTATAAGCATGGACAAATATCATTGAGGATCTTGTAAGAGAATTCTTCCACAAAGGAAGCCACTTCCGAGTTTTGGGCAGCTTCTTCTATGTCTTTCATGTACACTTGTCCATTTTCATCCCTATGCATGAATTGTTCAAAGGGATTGTGATGTGAGGAAGCGGCAATATTCATGTCACTAAAGGGATTATTGGAAGTTGTCCCCATGTTGGTATTGTTGTGAATGGTGTTTAAGTCACTTGGATAGTTGTAAGGATTTCTTTCTTGTCCAAACAGGTCCATTGTTCTTCTCTTTCTTTATAGCCTAGTCTCAACCATGTAAGATTTTCTCAAACAAAAAAGGGATGATATGGATTATATGACACTAAATCTATGGTTTTTTGGGATTTTTGGAATAAGTAATGCACAAATGTATGTTGCAAGGTGACAAATGAAAAGTGACAATGAGGACCAAAAGGAACGTCTAATGGAAAATTATGAGAACCTAAATTATGCAAGGCCTAAGCAAGCTCTAAAAGATTATCAATTTTGGGAAATTTAAAAGAGGTTGCCTAACCATTCAAAGTTTGACCAGTGTTTCAATTTTGATTTTCAAGGGACCTGTTGTAAGACTAAGGGAAATGACAAGGTGACAACGTAAGTTTTCCAAACTAGACTTATGAGTTGGAGATATCTCACCTATAGGACAATCAATAAAAAGGGGGGATTTTGATTTAGTCCAATGATAATTTACCTTTGAGACAATGGTTTCAAAAATGTATGGGAGGTTTACCTATTCTAAATTCTACAAATATGAAAATCTAAGAGCTTGTCTATGCTAAAAATTCCTAGAATGCAACTAACACTTGTAATGGAAAAGCTATGGTAAAACCTAAACTAAAAGATGGGAAGATGGATGGTTTGAGCAAATCCTTTCCGGTCTTTGAATAGAGACCACTAAGAAATATGTCTAGATTTAGAATGGTTAATTTCATACTAGAGCAATAATGGCCATTTTCCAAAGTGACAGGAAAATGCGTTGTTTCAAATAGCAGTTGCGTTGTAGAGAGAAAATGTGTCATTCCAGATAGTGACTGTGATGCAGATTTATCAAATGTGTTGTTTCAAATAATGGTTGCATTGCATAGAGAAAATGCATTGTTCCAGATAGTGACTATGTTACAGAGTTATCAAATGCGTTGTTCTAGATAGCGACTGTGTTGCAGAGTTATCAAATGCATTGTTCTAGACAACGACTACAGTTTACAAAGGCAAATGTGTTTTTTGGTGTAACAAATGCATTTCAAAAAATTCAGATGTGTTTTATAGTGTCTCAAATATATTGTAGTTTGGATAAAGTATGGTTTTCTTGGAATTTTGGAAAATTTATAAAGTTTCTTCAGTTTGATTTTGTTTTTCTAGATCTGAAAAAGGTGTTTATATCTTCATTTGATCATAAAACAGTTGGAAAACAATTGGTTTTGTATTGAATTGTAGTAGACAAACACATTGAGAACAAGTACAAATCCTATGGTTGGCAAGGATTGTATTCACTAGATTCCCACTTGGATTAACTAGCCATGCTTATTCTTAGTGGATGAATTAGAAGCTTGGCGACATTGGCTCCCCCTTACATGACACTCACTTCTTGAGTCAACCAAGCTTTGAGTTCTCATGAATCTCCCATGAAAAAATATTCATCTCTACTAAGAATCATGAAAATGTGGGATGACTTGAGAGGTTAGACCTCTTGCATTAACAAATAGAAGGTTTTTGGCAAAACTAAACAAGAGGGTTTTAGTGAATACTTGGGGACATGGCACCTCACGAGCATCCATCAAGCCACTTAAGGATTTAATCACTCTCTTAGGGGCTCTTATACCTTTAAAAGAAAAGGTAGGTACCTTGTTTCGAATGACACTGTACAACTAAGGACTACATACCATGAGGACTTGATAATTTATTCTCATCTTTTTATATACCGGCCCAAGCGAAAAACCAGTTAGAGTCATTCCCTCTTTCGAGGTAGGCCCCTCTAAGGTTAAACAAAAGAAAATTGAAAAAAAATGTTTTTGGTCATCCAAGACCACACTAAGGTGCGAGGAGATTGCATACACAAATATTTCAACCCACACTCACAAGATTGTTCATTTTAATACCCAAATCAAAATATGTGGGTGGCAAAGGAACAACCCCTAAGTGTTTTTGTTTCTTAGCATCACAACAAGGTGAAAGAGAATTGAATACACACTAAGGAGTTATCACTACACCATAAGACACATCAAACACTCATTCATTTTAACCCAAACTTATTATGAGACAAGAAAAGTTCTTTTTAAGAAAACGCTATGAGAATGCAAGTAAATTTTAGCCTTGATGAGTTTCAATGCAAGTTGTGTTCATTTTATCCCATGAGTGAATGCATGTTCATTTTAAGCCATGAAGTGTGAATGCAAATTGTAGTTGGGATTGTTTTTTTATTTGTTTTCTTTTAGGATTGAAAAAGATTTATAAAATCATCAACAAACAATGGTTAGTATCTCCTCCTAGCTTGCCACATGCTACCAATAATAGAATAGTAACCCAAAAAGCACCAACCTAATGAAACTAAAAAGAGAAATTTGGAAAATACTATGAAAAACTGAAAGTATACCTGCAACAAGAAAATACGTCATCCTACCTATCAAATGCGTCACAACATCAGATGCATCGTTCAAGCCAATAGATGTGTTGCAACAGGTCAAGTGCATTGTTTAGGCTGTCAAATGCAGCTCGATACTATGGATGCATCATTCTCAAATGAAAATGCATCGCGATGCATCAAATGCAGCTCAAAAAATTGTGTTTGCGGTGTTTTGTACCTATACCTACAAAAGATTATGAAAATCATACGAAAATCTACAAAAGGTGTTTTTGGCGTCGGGTTCACCAATGTAACTAAGGGTAAAATTTAGGTTAGCATATAAACCAATGCATAAAAAAAACCCTAGCTAAACAATGAAGTACAATGGAGTAAAAATCCATAAAATAAGGAAAATCTTCACCAATTAGCCTTCATGCCCTTCATGATTGACCTTCACTGTCGTTCTCCATTTGCTGCAAAATGGTGTTTTCCCTCAAATTTTGTGAGCAACTAGTGACCTATGACAAAAACCTTAGCTAATATTGAAGGATTATAATACTGTTGTAAATATACTAAGAAATTTGTAAGCAAGCCTTTAGCCTGAAGCATAGAGTAGTCAAGAATGAAGTCAAGAGGTATCCAAATGAGATTAAAAATTCCTTTTTATAGAAAACTCAATTTTGGATGAATGACCAGGATTGTTAGTTGAGAAATTCCCTAAGATCAAAGGCTAAAATTAAATGTGACAAGTAACAATTAGGGTTAGGGAAAAATTTGAAATGAAGGGTTGAGATTTGATTTTAGGAAAATCAAATCAAAGGTCAGAAATGCATGTGACAAGAAGGTATCGGGCACAAAAAAAGAGGTTGCTGGAAAATCAAATAATAATTTAAAATTATTTTATTTAAAGGTCGAGTTGACCTTTTGAATTAAAAATTAATTTAATTCAAAAGTGGTGGGGTCATGTGACAGTTGTAGACATATAAATTTGACCACTTATATTGGGTCAAATTTACCCTTTTCGTCTAATTCATCTATGTTAACTAAATGACATATTTAATTAATATTATCTCATTTTCTAAGGTTTCTAAAAGTATTTAATTAAATACTTTATCCTTTACCATTTCCTCCCTAAATTAAATAAATCAATCAATTTATTTAATTTAGTCAATTATCCTTTTCAAATTTTAATTCATTATTTCTCTCTCCTTGTCACATCCTCCATAACCTTTTCACTAAGCTAGATTAATTTAATTAGTCCTTCATTAAGATGTGCATATCCTTAATTTGGATTAATGCCACATCCTCCAAATCTAGCCACTTGCCTCTAATCGCCTATTTGCACAATCCTAATCCTAATCACTTACCCTTTCTAACATGTCCTTAAGTCAACCTTCTTGGTACTTACCTTTTTTGGGTTCACCTCTTCCCCATGTGAATTAAAAATTCACACTTATTACCCCCATGCATTTGTCTTCCCCATGACATCTCATATGTCACATCATACCCAAAGGACAAAGACCCCTTTTAGGGGAATCTTGTTTTACCCTTTGGTCTCTTCCAAAAAGTGAATTAAAAATTCACTTTTATTCCTCCAAGGCCATCTCAAATCCCCATGTTGACAAGGGTGGACTTTCTAAAAGTCCTCACTTGTCACTTTCAGCCCCACTTGGGGACAAGGGATTACTTTTTGTGGAGATCCTCTCTCATCCCAAAGTACTTGCAGGTACCTTGGGACCACGTGGTTTTTTCCATGTCACTTGTACCCTTGCCATCTCACCTTGTCCTTTGGACACTTAACTCGCCACATGGAAAAATGTGAGGGCTTGTGAGTTCTCAACTCACCATAGCCCTCCATCTTGGCCATGGTGGCTCAATCTTGACAATTGAATCCTCTAGAGAATTCAATTTCTTCTATAAATACCCCCCTCTTGCTTCATTAAAGGGGTTGAAGATCTAGCATCTTAGTGACTTTAAGAGTGAATACATGCATACCAAATTTATGCTCTTAAGCCTTTCAAGTTATTTAAGCCATTTATTGCAGCCTTCATAGTATTTGCATTTTCATCTACCACCATTATTACATCCACCCACCTCCATTAGTCACACATCTACCACCATTATTGCAAGTTATCAATCCAAGGAGCACACATCAAAGTGATATCAAGGGCCAACCAAAGGATTGATTTGAGAAAAGGTATAATCGTTTTGTTTATCTTCATATTTCTTTGTTTTGAATCCAACTAGGCTAATCATTTGAGGTGTTAGGTTTTTTGTACTTATCTTGCATTTTACTTCATTTTGCACTTTAGATAGGTATATTTCTCCTGTTCACATTTTTGGCACACCCGGTGAGACCCATGCCATGGGTCATTTATACTAACATCTGCTATTTTTTGAAGTTTTGTAGATTTTGACATAGAGGGGTGACCTTGCCCACTATTTGGGCGGCCCTAACCTACGTTTGGGTGACCCTATCCTAAAGGGGCAACCCTATCCTAGCAGCAAACTATTTCAGCTAATTTTTTTCACTGTTCTAACATCTATTGCTTGTAGGTTCATAGTTTGGGCGACCCTGACCAAAAGGGGCAGCCCTATCCTAGTAGCAGACTATTTTTGCTGATTTGTTTCACTATTCTAACATCTGTTGCTTGTAGGTTCACAGTTTGGGCGACCCTATCCTAAAGGGGCGGCCCTGTCCTAGCAACAAATTACTTTTGCTGATTTTTTCCATTATTCTAACATCTGTTGCTTGCAGGTTCACAGTTTGGGTGACCCTGACCAAAAGGGGTGGCCCTGTCCTAGAAGCAGACTGTTTTTACTAATTTTTTCACTGTTTTTGACCTTTGTTTGTCTATAGGTTCATCAAGGGGTGGCCATGTCCAAAACATAGAGGTGGCCACATCTAGAAGACAAAATCTGCTTTTCAAAGATAGGAAACAAAACTAGTGACAATTGTGTTGCAGGTGGAGAAAATGGTTTAAATAGTCTTGTGATTATTTTATTTAAACTAGGAATGTAGGAATAATTAAAGGGGTCAAAGAATTTTCTTACCATGTCTGAAAGTGGGATATTGAAGTATCCAATCCCCTTGTGTTGTTTGGCGATCTTGGGTGAAGAGAAATCATAGCTCACTTAGTTCTTTTTTTTACCTTTTTTTTCATATCATTAGTGGGACCTGCTTGGGGATTTCATCACCCCAAGGGACGATCCCAACCACATGTACCGATGGGGTATACAAAGGGGGAGGTGAAAGCTATACCTCAATCCAATTGCATAGTAACTAATAGAGCGTCGAAGCTAGGGTGATACCTAGATAGACGTGAAGAGTTGGTCTGAGCTCCTAGTCTCTCAGTGGTTTCTCCCGATTCACGCTTGTGACAGATTGGTGTTCACGGTTTGGACCCCACGTACCATGCATATATCGGGGACACCCTTAGCAACCTTGTTTAGCCTAGATAAAGAAGTGTGTTGACCATACCCTTAACACTAGAACTAGGCTTGTGTTGTTTGAAGTGTTTTCTTGTGCAAAACCAGTACTTGTCAGTCAGTTTTAGCCTTTTACTTGTTGTTTTCATCATTTATCATTACTATTTTTGACTAAGTTAGGTTCAGATCAGTTTGTAGAGGTGACCTTGCCCACTATTTGGGAAGCCTTGACCTAAGTTTGGGTGGCCTTGACCTGAAGGGGTGACCCTGCCCCCTACCTTAACTGTTGTTTGCCTTGTTTAAGTCATTTTTGTTTTCCAATTTTCCCTATTTGGGCGACCCAACCTAAGTTTGGGCAGTTTGGAGCTAAGTTTGGGTGGCCCTAACCTAATTTTGGGTGGCCTTGACTAAAAGGGGCGGCCCTAACCTTCCAAACAACCTTTTTTGACCTCATTCACTTGTTGTTACCTTGTTCTAGGAACCTGTTTCCCGATTTCGAGTGTTGTTCCCTCGTCCAGGGTACCCATTTACCTATTTCAACCATCCATCCGTCCGTTTTGGATATTCGTTTGCTCATTTTGAACACCATTCCTCTTTGTCACCTAGTTGTTCATTCATTTTGGGAGGCTATTCACCCGTTTCGGGAAGCTGTTCACCTATTTTAGCAACCTGTTTTCCAATTATGAGTGTTGTTCCCTCATCCGGGGTACCCATTTACCTATTCTGACCACCCATCTGTCCATTTCGAATATCTATTTGCCCGTTTTGAGCAATCATTCCTTCTTTTTGTCTAGTTGTTCACTCGTTCTAGGAAGCCGTTCACCTATTTTGACAACTTGTTTGCCCATTTCGAGTGTTGTTCCCTCATTTGGGGTACCCATTTACCTATCCCGACCATCCATCCATTCGTTCTGTGTGATCGTTTGCCTGTCCCGACGATCTATTTGTCCATTTTTTAGCATTGTTTGGCTGTCCAAAGGTTGTTTGGGTGGCCCTGACCTGGATAGGTAGCCCTGCCCTCCTAGACAGGTGACATTGCCCTTCTGGATAGGCGACCCTGCCATCCTAGATAGGCAACCCTGACTGGGACAAGGGTCCTGCCCCCTAGACAGGCGACCCTAACTTGGACAGGTGGCCCTTCTCTCCTGCAGAGGTGACCTTGACCTGGATAGGTGGCCCTGCCCCCATGGACAGGTAGCCCTGCCCCTTTGGACATGTGTCTCTATCCTTAGACAGGTGACTAAAAACCTTCTCGTTCTCCGAGTCGTTCACAACAAACAAAATATATCGTCATTATTTCATTATTCAAGTCCTCCGGAAGTATCCTAGAACCCCCTTAGATCGTGTTTCCATCATCAAATCATCCATCCCAATCATCTAGGCTTCGTTTTGAGGATTTTCATTTTTATGCAAAAACTTCTAGAGGCCATAACTTTTGACCGAGTGTCTAATTGGGCTGAAATTTAATGGTTGGTTGCGTTATGAGGTGGCATGTGGATTCTTAGCTGACCTTAAGTCGGTTGGACTCTGTTTCAACACATTTTCGGGGTCTCAAACTTTCATCTTGACCCTCAAAATCGCAACTTAGTGTTTTTTTCTAGTTTTTGAAAAATTATTTTCATTAATAACTCAGAATGCATGTCTCAAATTTGGGATGTTAGTTGGAAATTTATCCTTAGTTTTGGGTATTTTTTGGGAAAAAACTGGACTCTCAAAGGTATGCCTATGAAGTTTCCTAAAATGGCAAAATTTGACAATTTTTGAAAACTACCAAATCTGGCAAAAATCTGATTGT
Organism: Sequoiadendron giganteum; assembly: GCA_007115665.2. Taxonomy (NCBI): domain Eukaryota; kingdom Viridiplantae; phylum Streptophyta; class Pinopsida; order Cupressales; family Cupressaceae; genus Sequoiadendron; species Sequoiadendron giganteum. The sequence continues at coordinate 764,391,619 of CM021100.1, forward strand.
CAACACCTTACGTCCTCTAGTTTAAACCCCTGAAATTGGTTTCAAATAAATCCTATCATATCATCTGATCCAATCCCAATTTGATCCTTAATCCCATCATCCTAATCTGAGCTTTAATCTAATCCCAACTTGAGCTTTAGTCCACCTATATCTTCTTCCAATCCATCCTATTTATCTTTCCATCATTTATTCTTTCCTTCTAATCTTTCTCCATCATGAATCCTTATCCCCCTCTCGTATGACCAATAATAGTAGTCAAGGGGAATCCTAAATACGTCAACGACGATAACGAGAGTCTTGTTGATCAAGAAGTATACAATATAGATCCCCTTGATGCTATCATTGCTAGCAAGCTTGCTCCAATTTCCCCCCAAAATTTAACTACTCCTCTAAACTATCCCACCACGCCTTCATCCACATCTAATAACAGTCCTTATGCTACCCTTGACAAGGGATATCCAACATCCTCACCATCAACATATTCATCATGTCCTCCCTCTCAACCTCTATCCTATCCACCATCCCCATACTCCTATCCTTATCATCATCAACAATCCCAATCTTCCCATCCTAATCCAACACTCGCGCATTCCTATCATAATCCACCATCCCAATATTCCTCTTATCCTAATCCACCATCTCAATCTTCCTATCCTCATCCATTACCCATATCCTCCTATGCCAATCCACCATACATTTCTTCCTATGGTAGCTCACCACCTCAATCTTCATGTTCTAATCCAACATCCACACCTTCCTATCACAATCCCCCATCCCAATATCCTTACATTAATTCCACATCTTTCCACCCTAATCCTCCATCCATGTCCTCCTACATGAATCCACCACCAATTTCCTCTTGTCCTAATCCATCATCCACATCTTCCTACTATTACCCACCATCCCAATCTTCCCAACCTCACCTAGCATCCACATCCTCCTATCTTAATTCATCATCCACATCCTCTTGCATCACTCCCCCTTTCACCGTTTTATATCTTAATCCTCCATCTAATCATAACCCACCTAGTCCTCCAACCACTCCTAGTACTCCATCTAGTCTCATTCACTCATCTAATCCTAATCCACCAATTCCTAATCCTAGTCCTCCATCTCCTCCTAGTTCTACATCCACTTCCATCCACTCATCTAATCCTAATCCACCAATCCCTAATCCTCCATCCATTCTCATCCCCTCATCTAACCTTAATCCACCAATCCCTAATCCTAGTCCTCCAACCATCCCTAATCCTCCATCCATTCCCATCACCCCACCTAATCCTACATCCCTTTCAAATGTCAACCAAGGACTCATGACATAAGAGACACCATGCCCTCCCATTCTATCATGTACAGTCACAAGTGATGAGGCCCTCCTCCATCCTACACCTATCACTCTCATTACCATTCCTAACACCATCCAAATGGTTGAGCCTATCAAACCCATCAAATCCATTGAATCCCAATCTAATGAAGACATCCAATCCCCTCCTCCTAGTCCCAATATTACCAAACTACATGAATCCTCTATTATTCCATCTTCCCCACTTAAGGAGTCCCCTCGACACTCCTCCATACAATATGAGTCATGCCAAGAGCTTCATCCAAATCATACAAGCATATCCCCGCCCCCAAGTCCAAATCCTACCATCCCATCCACTCCATCCCAAGATCATAGTACTCCATCCATTCCATCTCATAATCCCTCTCCTCAACCAAATCCCGGTCCTACCATCTCATCTACCTCATCTCAAGATCACCTTCGCTTGCTCGCTGCATTCCATGATCCCCTTTTTATCGAAGATGCAATCACTCCATCTCATATGCCTTTATCTCCCACTACCACAAATCTAGCTCTTGTCATATTTCCTAATCCCACTCCTGATCCTCTATCACTTCCTCCTCCAAGTAAAGATGTTGCTATCCCACCATCTCCATCTCATGATCCTCCATCCCAAAACCACTTCTATATCACCTTGGTAACATTACACTCCTCCATGTTGGTCTCCTTGTGGAAGAAAAATAAATTATATGCACCACTCTTCCTCTTCCACCTGCTAACGGACTCGCATCATGTTTCTAAAAGAATAAACACCCTACCATAGAAAAAATTCACAAGAACATGAATTATCAAGGAAAAGTTTTAGGCCTTCATGACCAAGGTACTTTAGAGCCCATCCAAGTCAAAGAATATCTAGACACACACGGTCTTGGATATGTCTCCCAAGAATCACAATCCAAAAATGTTGGTACAACGTCCATACATCCTAAACGATCCTCTTCTAAAGGAATGAGAGGTACTTCTCACCGATCCACCAAATCATTTTTCGCCATCCCCCCTCCTCCATCATATTCCCTCAAAGCAACCGTCCATCTTCCTCCTTCATCCTCTAAGTCCATTTTGGGTCATTATGTCCCTCCATCCACCATTGCTCATCCTCCATCTACTGCATCTATTTTGGGCTCTTATGTACCTCCATCCACCATAACACATCCTCCCTATCCAACTCTCATCCATCCATCACTTATCCCTCACAGACCTCATATGAATCCTAACTTTATAACTCTTAATAAGGATCAACAAAGGCACCCCTCCATTCATGCTATCTCGCATCCTCCATCCACACACCATTGTCACAAGCTTACCTCTATCACTCCATCCACGTCTTCTCTGCATCATCCATCCCCTCATACCCATCCCATTTCTACTAAAAGCACTTTTGATGCCAAAGTTAAAATTCATAAATCCGAACATCCACATGAATCTAAAGCTCTTCATGTCCCCTTCAAAAGACATGTTGATTAAAAGAAAAATTAAATCTAAAATCCAAATCAATCCAAAAGGCCACAAAGGCCCACCAAAGAAAAAATCAAAACCATGTGGATTCCCAAGAACAAAGAGGGCATGCATTCAAATGAGAAATCCCTAAAGACATCCAAAGTTGCTAATCCCACAACTCATCTTTTGCATCCTCCATCTCCTAAATCTGTTTTGGGTTCTTATATCCCAATATTCTCTATCCCAATGCCTCCATTATCACCACATTCTCCATCCATCAACCCTCCTATCATTTCAAATCCACCACATGTGCCAATGTTGGTCCTGAACACCTTCCCCCATCACACATCCACTCCATCATTCCATCCATACACTTTCCAACACTCCATCCACTATCCCCCATATCTCCCCCATCAAATCCCTTTAATCCATCCTCGTGCATAATCCATCCATTCTAATAAGGTTGTACCAACATCCAATCATTGCTTTACACATGGGCTCTTTCTACCTCATATGGAACTTGATGCTTGAGTCCTTCATCCATCCACTTTATCATATATCTTTTGAATCCATTTATCCATTTATCCCTATCTTTATCCATCTTCATCCACATCTTAGTCCAAGAAGTGAAAAAATAAAATCAAAATGAGAAAATGAGAAAATCAAAAAAACAAAGAAAATAGAAAATAGTAAAGAGAAAATAATTTGTCCAATGGTGAAAACTTGGCAAACAAGCGCCTTAGATATAAGTACCATCATGAAAACCTAGAAAACAGGCATCATGCGTAAATCCTCCATCCAGTCTACTTCCCCAATTGGGGGCAACATCCACCTACGCATTCCTTTCCTCCATATCCTACATTTGCTTATCTTCCCCATCCTATCCATCATATCCCATTTGTATCTAGTCCCTCCACCTTCCTTGTGATCTTGATAGAGATAGGGGCACAAATATATACATTTCTTTGGACACCTCTTGGCATATAGTCTCCTCTTCCATCTGTCGTCATATTGTCCTATCTTCCATTGCCCATATCTCCTATCTATATCCATCTCACTCCCTTATCCACCCATCCTACTATCCCTCTTGCCTCATCATGACTGACACGTCCAGAGTGGGGGTATCTTCTTCTTTTTGATAGTCCTTGGATATATTGTCCATCCATCCCTCCAGATAATCCTTTCAATCTCCCCATCCTTCCCATCCTTACCTCCCCATCTATTTATCCATCCAATAATCCCTTCCATCTCCCAATCCTTATCTTCCTATCTACCCATCCACTAGTACTTTTCCATCCTTTCATCCTTATCTCCCCATCTCGTCCATCTCCCTATCCTTATCCCTGTGTCCATCCATCCTAACATCTTTCTATTTCCTCATCTTTATCAATCCATCAATTTACCTCTATTTTCCTTCCTTCTCATACTCCCTTGTCATTAGTATCTAGCTATAGGCTACTCCCATGCAATCCAATGCCCTACTATCTCCCTCTCATCCCTCCAATATATTCCTCACATTTGTCTCATATTTTATCACTCTTCATCATTCATCTATCCATCGTTTCCTCCTCCCAATTCATCTTTTGATGATTTGGATAACTATCCCCTCCCTAAGCTTCACATAACCCACATCCAAAATATCGACCATCCTATCCACACAGCCTATCTCAGCCCATCATATAGACTCCATCATCATGGTCATTTCATCATTCCTTATCTGTTGTCTTTCGTTGGTCTTGTGTCAAACTACGTTGCCCCTGCGCTTTCACGTAGGCAAGGTCGATCATTTGATCCACCCCCGGGTCTTTGTCTTTTGTTTGTCTTGTCATCCTGCATCATCTGTCTTTGGCCTTGTATCAAACTACATTGCCCCTACACTTTCACATAGGAAAGGTCGATCCTTTGATCCACCCCTAGGGTATTTTTCCGTCCAATCTAATCGTTGTCATCCATAGAGGTCTCCATTGTCCTCTTTCCACCTTTATCCATGGTCTTTTCCTGAACTACGAGGGCTTTGCACTTTCATGTAGGCAAGGTTGATCTTTGATCAACCCCTGAGCCCCTAGATCTTTAGGGTTTTGTTGTCTTGTGTCTTTTCGTCCTGTAATCATGTTGTGTTGTCGTGTTTTCAAGTATGTCCCTATCCTAGCTGGTGTTTACAAACAAAGGTCATTAGTCTCATGAGGTTCAATCGGTTTCAGATATCCCGCGTCATGTCGATCAACCAATCTATCCTCCATCTTTGGTCTCAATAGGATGTATCCTTCCTAACAGACCGCATCAATCCCATCCATCCTTTTGATCCTGTGGGAAAGGGCATTTGAAATTTGATTGTGATATTTTGATTCTTTTGACATTTTGTTTATCATTTGAGCTCCCTATCATCACTTGTCAAGGATGCCTTGATCTATCATATTATGGTGTGTTTTGACTAGTTAACATAGGGGAATATCTTGATCTTTTTGTCTGTTTCTATCTTCATGGTTGTCCCACGTAGTATCCAAAGAGATCCCTGTGGTCTTGCAATACGTATGGGCATCCTTTTATGCTTGTGGTTATCCCAATACTCGGCCCGACCAAAGTCATCGTGACTTTGGGGTGTTGGGATAGCCTTCTTGTTTGTTGTGTTTGTGTATACATTCGACACTAATCCACCTTGGTTCTCCATACCATGGTACCTGATATTTTATGCTATAGAAAAAATTAGTGCTCCAAAAATGTCAATTTGCATTGCATTACATCTTTACCTCCATCATCTTCATTCATTTTCACCATCTCACATCTCCATCCAATCTTAGTCCATTAAATCTAGCACAAATCATCTAATCACATCTTTGGTCTTGTTCCCAGCCTTGCTACAAGCCTTCACCTAAATCACCATCCTCATCATCATCATCATCATCATCATCATCATCATCATCATCATTGCCATCATCGAGATGTATCTTTCCCTATCCTTTTGTGTTGTTTTGGGATGTATCCTTCCCTCATCAACAACATTATCATCATCATCATCATCAATGGGATGTATCCTTCCCTCATCAACAACACTCTCATCGGGATGTATCCTTCCCTATCCTTGTGTTGTTCTGGGATATATCATTCCCTCATCAACAACACTCCATCAACCATCAATCCATCCTGGCTTGTAGCTTGATTGGGGCAACTTCATATTTGTCTTGGAATCCATTTGTGCTTACCTTTATCTCTTCATCTCATTATCCTCTCTCATCCATAATTTTGCATTATCTTCCCCATCTACCCTTGCATCTTCTCATCCATTTCGAGATCACTCCCGTGTTCTCTTCAACCCACATGTCCTCTTGAAGGGGCATCCTAATCCCTAAACTTCATCTTCACTCCCATCATCTTTCGTCCTAGTCACTCTTCAAATGACTAGGGCATCTTCCTTAATTTAAGCATCTTCTTCTAGGTGCTATGTTTTATTTTTCTTTGAAATGATGTTACTTCGTACCACCATCTCAAAGAGGGGAAAAATATAGACATCTACATTTGACCACTTATATTGGGTCAAATTTACCCTTTTCGTCTAATTCATCTATGTTAATTAAATGACATATTTAATTAATATTATCCATTTTTTCTAAGGTTTCTAAAAGTATTTAATCAAATAATTTATCCTTTACCATTTCCTCCCTAAATTAAATAAAGCAATCAATTTATTTAATTTAGTCAATTATCCTTTTCAATTTTTAATTCATTTTTGCTCTCTCCTTGTCACATCCTCCATAACCTTTTCACTAAGCTGGATTAATTTAATTAATCGTTCATTAAGATGTGCATATCCTTAATTTGGATTAATGTCACATCCTCCAAATCTAGCCACTTGCCTCTAATCATCATTAATTAGCCTAATTGCCTATTTGCAAAATCCTAATCATAATCACTTACCCTTTTTAGCATGTCCTTAAGTCAACCTTCTTGGTACTTACCTTTTTTGGGTTGACCTCTTCCCCATGTGAATTAAAAATTCACATTTATTCCGCCCATGCATTTTTCTTCCCCATGACATCTCATATGTCACATCATACCCAAAGGACAAAGACCCCTTTTAGGGGAATCTTGTTTTACCCTTTGGTCTATTCCAAAAAGTGAATTAAAAATTCACTTTTATTCCTCCAAGGCCATCTCAAATCCCCATGTTGACAAGGGTGGACTTTCTAAAAGTCCTCACTTGTCACTTTCAGCCCCACTTGGGGACAAGGGATTACTTTTTGTGGAGATCCTCTCTCATCCCAAGGTATTTGCAAGTACTTTGGGACCACATGGCCTTTTCCATGTCACTTGTACCCTTGCCATCTCACCTTGTCCTTTGGACACTTCACCTGCCACATGGAAAAATGTGAGGGCTTTTGAGTCCTCAACTCACCATAGCTCTCCATCTTGGCCATCGTGGCTCAATCTTGACCATTGAATCTTTTAGAGAATTCAATTTTTTCTATAAATACCCCCCTCTTGCTTCATTAAAGGGGCTGAAGATCTAGCATCTTAGTGACTTTAAGAGTGAATACATGCATACCAAACTTATGCTCTCAACCCTTTCAAGCCATTTAAGCCATTTATTGCAGCCTTCATAGTATTTGCATTTTCATCTACCACCATTTTTACATCCACCCACCTCCATTAGTCACACATCTACCACCATTATTGCAAGTTATCAATCCAAAGAGCACACATCAAAATGATATCAAGGGCCAACCAAAGGATTGATTCGAGACAAGGTATAATCATTTTGTTTATCTTCATCTTTCTTTGTTTTGAATCCAACTAGGCTAATCATTTGAGCTGTTAGGTGTTTTGTATTTATCTTGAATTTTACTTCATTTTGCACTTCATATAGGTATATTTCTCCCGTTCACAACAATAAATAATGATTTTGAATTATTTACTTGGTGGGAAAATAGAAAGGGGAATTTTAAATAAATGACTTTATTTAAAATTAGAAAAAGCCAAGGTGGATAATAATTAGATAAATCAAAGAATTTTTTTTAATTATAGGAAGATATAATAAATTAATGACATATTTTAAAATAATCATTCCAAGAATTAAATAGTGATTAAATAAATTTAGAAATTTATTTAATTATAGAGAGACATAAGAAAGTATCGACGTATTTAAATAAAATAAATATTATTTATTTATTTAAATAGTCAAGAGAAATAAAATATATGAATTAATTAAATAATTGAGAATTATTTAATTAATAGTTGAATTTGGACTATAGGACATAATTAAATATTTTAATTAAGTTGAGAAGAAATATGGAGAAAATAAAGTTTGCAGGCCTAGGTCAATTTTATGTGTCTACACTTACTCCATATAATTAAAGAGTGTTTGATTGACATCAATAGTATTACATACTAGAAATGACGAGTTGGAAATAGCTTGTTAAGTTATTTGTGGACTTTGGAAGCTTATGAGTTATACCTAGGGTTAGATTATCCATTGAAGGGGGGTAACTCATAATTTTGCTTACATTCATTTGGTAGAGATGCTAATTAGATTTGTAAAAATGGAATAGGTCAAATATAAGGTTAATGATTACCTAATGGAGGTTTACCTATGCATAGATATAATGGTCTAAAGTAGAACAAGATAGAGTAGTGTATGTGAATAGGATGACTATGAATCAAAGTACTGAGTGAGAATACTTTGGCCAAAGTAGTGTGATTTCCTCTAGCTCCGTTGTTAGCTCACTATGTTGCTTTTTATGCATACTAGGTCAAGATTGTAAGGTGTACAAGTTCTAGATATGCAGGGCACAACACTAAGCTCATTAAGGTTAATGTTACAAGGTTTCTTCACCAATCTCTTCGTTGAAGTTTAGGGCCATCTATCCATTGACAACTATGTGGGGGATTGCATTTGAGTCTATGGTTGGCAGAAAAGCGCTTGAGTGATGATTATCCTCCGTAGTTGGCGATCAAGTTCTGTAGAAGATTCTTAAGCCATCTGTATCTATTGCTTTGAAGCTCGGTTGAGCTATGCATGTAATTGCTTACAATCTTTGAAATATTGTAACGTGATGAATATTGTATTGAAAATGAAATCAATGAAAGATTTACTATGTCATTTATTTTCATACTTTCTCTCTCTTGAATTTTTTTTACAATGGTTTGAAACATTTACTTGAAAGTGAAAACTTAGGAAATTTTACTTGCATGAACAATTGGCATGTTACACGTGGTATCAGAGCTACTAGGTTTTGCTCTAGAACTTATGTGCTCATCATACTTTCTATCCAACATTGAAAAAGACTAATATTTGGAATTCTTGTGCCAAGATGGTGTCTTAGGTTAATTGCAAGAAAGTCAGTCATTGGTAACGAGCGCTACCTGAAAGCCAAGAAGGAAAAAGAGGCCATTGTTCATATGGTAGAGGGGACCAAATATGATAATGTTATCTGGTTAAGAAATACTGAAACCTTTAGTCATGATCTTTCTCGGATTAGAAAATTAAATAGAAAGATGAAGGAGGAAGCTAATTTTAACTATCTACCTCCAATTTCAAAAGCAAAGTCTGATTCCTTATCACTTTCTAGGGATATGCCCTCGAAAGGGAGTTTCAATCCAGCATTCATATTTAGGGACCCTAGAGTTCTTCCAATGTCGAAAGTGATTGTAATTTCCCCAAGTAATGAATTAGAGGGTTGTGTGCCTCGCAACTATGTATCAAATGATAAATTCGAAGGTTATTATCCATTTTGGGATAGAGAAGATCAAATGAGAGATGAACAAATATTTATAGGGTATACCCTGTTAAGTTATGTGTTAGAGAGTGAATCTGAGAGATACTCTCCACTTGACTATCTGAATAGTCACTCTATGTAATTGAAAGGATTTTGATATACCAAAAAAAATTAAAAAATCATGTGTTTATTAAAAGCTTGTGCTTACATCTTATCTTAAATTTATTTTATGTGCAAATGAATGCTCAATTAAATATGGTCCATAAGATAGTAAGAACATGATTGAATCTAATAAATGATTAAAGTTTAGGTTAACCCTTTTCTTGAAATGATGGTGAGAACTAGGACTAATCCAAGAGGGAGTCATAAAGTTGGACAAGGTTCGATGGGTGATGAAGCTAAACTGGATCAAATCTTAGCTATCATTCATGAAACCAATGCAAGGTTGGGGAATATTGAACAAGAAGTAAGGGTAAAGGATAAAGTAGAGCAGGAATTTCCAAATAATGAGGATGAGGGAGAAAATTCTCACGATCATGAGAAAGAGAAATCACCTTCTCTATTTTAAGGAACTAGTAGGAAGCATACAACTACTAAATTTTCTAGGGACATGAGGAAAATAACCCAACCAAATTTAAAGGTAGCACCAAAAGGAAAGAAGCTAAGGCACGGTTGATCTAGATGGAGAAATATTTCGAGATCCAAAACTATTTTGAGGTCACGAAAGTAGTATGGGGAGCCTATCAATTAGTGGGAGAATACTCTAACTAGTGAATGAACAAGAAAATGGAACTCGGTCTCAATTCTCTAAAACTCACATGAAACGAGTTTGTGGAAATATTCTGGAAAATATGGTTACCTCAACTCTTTTTCGACCAAAAACTCACTGATTTTAAAAATTTGAGAGAGGGAGAGATGCCAGCATATGAGTACTAGGAAACGTTTACCCAATTGTTATGTTATTTTACTATGTGTCAAAAGGATGAACAATTCTACATAGGAAATTCATCATGTGACTTAATAGTCAGATTGGGGGTGAGGTATATGTTCATGGTCCAACCACTATGGATCTAGTGTATGAGAGGGTTGTTTTAATGAGCAGAAGCACAAAGCCATATCCATCCATCGGGAGAATAGGAACCATAAGAAGTTTGTGGGAGCTCAAGTTAAAATGACTCCAAGGAAGTATGAAGGAGTGCAATATTTTCAAAAGCAAGGGGATAAGGGACCCTGAAATAATGGAAGATAATCAAGGAAGGAACACAAAAGGAACAATGTCAATAGTGGTAATGAGAACAATGTTGGAAGTGATGCTAGTAAACCAACTCAACCTGGAAGGAAGAAAGGACTAGTAACGAGATGTTTCACATGTGGAGGAGACTATTATGCATTGAATTGTCCCAATAAGTCTTTTGGGTCACAACCTTATGGAAAACCACTTCCTTCTTAGCAAAAAAAATCTAGCAAAAGATTCATGCTGCTTTGGACGATCGTCAAACAGAGCATCAAGTTACACTAGTGGAGATTCTAGGTTTTTTTTTTGGCTTACCCATTTCCATACTTATAGATACTAGAGCAACTAAATTTTTTGTTCCACCTAGAATAACAGAGTAAATATCTAGGAAAGATGGTTGCATGGAAAAGTCATGGGTTGTGGAATATGAAAACTAGACAAAAGAAACAATGGCACAATGTTTGTTTGAAGCTAGGATTGAGATACCTTGTTTTTCTATGGAGGTAAACCTATATGTAGCACCCTTAGGATCCTATGATGTTATCCTAGGAATAAACTGGATTTGGAAGCATAAGGCCAAGGTTAAGTATCATGTCAAAACTGTAGAGTGCTTGGATGATTTAGGTTACCAAGTGATGTTGCAAGGGATAACTAGGGAAGTCAAGTTATGCCAAATTTCCACTATGCAACTGCTTAGGGCTAAGAAGAAAGGATGTAAGATTTTTGCAATAAAAATGGAAAATTTTGAAGAATATAAGGAAATAGATTCACAAGATGGTATTGTCAACTATGGATTTGAAGATTACCAAGAGGAGGAAGAAGCTGAAATGATGGAAAGTGGAGAGACAAATATGGAAAGATATCCTATCTTGTGAAAATTTGTAGATGTTTTTCCAGAAGAATTACCTAGACTACCACCAAAAAAGATTTTTGATTTCTCCATAGAGATAATACCAGGATCAAAACATGTTTCCAAAGTTCCTTATTGAATGACAACAACTGAGTTAATGGAGCTCAAGACACAACTAGATGAGTTGTTATCTAAGAGATTGATAAGACCAAGTGTATCACCTTGGGGAGCACTAGTAATCTTTGTGAAGAATAAGGATGTTACTTTTCAGTTGTGCATTGATTATCAGATGCTTAATAAAGCTACAGTAAAGAACAAGTACCCATTTCCACACATTGATGACCTTTTTGATCAAATGTAAGGAGTTGTTGTTTTCTCTAAGATTGATCTACGATTTGGATACCATCAATTAAGAATCAAGGATGAAGACATCTTCAAGACTTCTTCTAGAACAAGATACATGCATTATGAGTTTACAGTCCTACTATTTGTACTAACTAATGCACCAAATTTTTTTTATGAATCTAATGAACAACATGTTTAGGGATTGCCTAGATAAGTTTTCTTTAGTTCTCCTTGATGATATCCTAATGTAATCAAAGAATGAGGAGGATCATTGCAAGCATTTAGAGATAGTTCTACAATGACTAAAATAACATAAGTTGTATGGGGAAATCTCTAAATGTACTTTCTACAAGAAGAAAGTGCAGTACCTTGGACATGCAATATAAGCTAAAGGTATCTCAGTTGATCCAACCAAGATCAAAGTAGTATTAGAATGGCTAGTACCTAAAAAAAAATTGAGGTGAGAAGTTTTATGGGTTTGGAGGGTTATTATAGAAAATTTGTTGCAAACTTCTCCATAATAGATTTCCCAATTACTTCTTTGCAAAGGAAAGGGAAGAAATTTGAGTGGACAGAAAAATGCCTAGCATCATTTGATCTACTTAAAGAGAAGTTAACTTCTGCTCCAATTTTGAAAGTACCAAATCCTGATGGTGACTTCACTGTTATTACAGATGCATCAGGAGAAGGCTTAGGTGGAGTTTTAATGCAACAAGGGAAAGTAATTTCTTATGAATCAAGGAAGTTGAAACCCTACGAGAAAAAATATGTGTCACATGACTTAGAGTTAGCAGTAGTGGTACATGTATTGCAAATGTGGAGGCATTATTTTTTAGGAAATCCCTTTGAGATGAAAACCAATCATCATGGGTTGAAGTATTTATTCACTCAGCCTAATTTGAATGCAAGACAAAGAAGATGGTTGGAGTTGATAGCTGATTATGACTTCAATATCAGCTACATCAAGGGAAAATAAAATTGGGTAGTTGATGCCTTAAGTCGTAGAGGACATATTACCTCAATAGTGATAATCCAAATCGACTTTAAAGGTCAAGTATTGTAGAACTGTAAGGAGGATGAGTACTATTTGCAAGTTAAACAAGCACTCACAAATAATCCACAAGATGTAAGTTATGAAGGATTTCATTTTGAGCCTAGTGGGTTGCTTAGGTATAAGGGAATGATGTATGTTCTTGAATCTAAAGAGATGAGAAATCTTGTGTGGAAAGAAGTTCATGAAGCACCATACTCGAGACATCCTGGTGTGACAAAAATTTTTTTTGATGTGAATCCATTATACTTTTGGAAAGGGATGAAAGGAGACACTGTTAGGTTTGTGGCTAAATTTTTGGAATGTCAAAGGGTGAAAGCAGAACATCATCATCCTATAGGATTTCTATATCCACATGATATTCTAGAGAGTAAGTGGTAAGTAATTAGTATGGACTTTGTGCAAGGATTTCCTATGTCAAAGAATAAGCACAACACCATTTTAGTAGTTGTAGACAAGCTTACTAAGGTAGCACATTTCATACCTGGGAACTTAACTGATGGAGCTCATGTTATAGCTCAGAAACTCATGCAAGATGTGTTTAGCTACATGGAATTCCTGAGAAGATTTTCTCAGAGAGGGATGCACAAGTGACCTCAAGGTTTTGAAAAACCTTGTTTTCTATGCTTGGGACTCAACTAAATATAAATTTAGCATATCATCCAAAAACGGATGGATAGAAAGAAAGAGTGAATCAAGTATTGGAAGACCTACTAAGAATGTATTGCATGGATAAACAATACAAGTGGGAGGATTACTTGCCTTTAGTGGAATTTTCTTATAAAAATTCCTACCACTTAGCAATAAAGATGGCTCCTTTCAAAGAATTATATGGTTGAAAGTGTCAAACCCTGATAAGTTGGGATAAACTTGAGGATAGGGTGTCTTGGACCTGAGATATTATTTGACATGGAGGAACAAGTTAAGGTTATCAAGCAAAGGCTAGTTGAAGCCAATGATAGGCATAAAAGCTATGTAGATGCGAAGAGAGTACCTAGGAATTTTGTAAAAGGTGATAAAGTGTTGTTAAGGGTAAAACCACATAAGAGTTCCATCAATTTTGGGAAGTAATACAAACTAGCTCTACACTATGTAGGACCTTTTGAGATTCTTGAGGAAGTGAATCCTATAGCTTACTGAATTGCGTTGCCATGAACTCTTGCTCATATGCATAATGTGTTTCAGATTTCTTACCTAAAGAAGTATATACCAGGATATAATCATGTAATTGATTAGAATGCTTTACATGTATAGGACTCCAAAGTGGTAACAATCAAGCCTAGTGAAGGTGCTTAGAACACGTAAGCTTCACTTGTGTAATAAGGAGATTCTACAATACACAATCTAGTTGGACCAGTAGGCAAAAAATTTTGCCACTTAGGAAGACTATGCTGAAATAGATCAAAAATTTCCACATGTTTTACATGCTTTTGAAAGTCTTTGAGAAAAAAATGTTTTGTTAGTTTTATTTAGTTTATGTTTGCTATACAAAATCATCAGAGATGATTATTCACAAGGGAGGAGTATGTCACACCCCATTGTGCGTTTACCTATTTACTATTACTATGTTAGGGAAAATTATTGCATAAGTGAATGTATTTTGGAATTATGATTGGATATATATGTGATTGTACTTGTTTATGAGAAAATAATGAATGGATGTTTATTTCATTTAATGTTAATGTAATGAAAATTTGGAATGTATGGTTATTGAATTTGATATTCTAACTATGAAAAGAATAATTTGCAAATGTTTGGATTGATGAATGGCTGACTACCATGGAAATGTGTTAAGTTGGATGTAGGTTCATAATCCTCTGAAAGTGAGGGAAAGTGTCACTCAGGAGAAGAGCTTGGTGAAGTAATTGGTAAAGAAACCTAATTGATATTATGCACACACACACTCACTAATAGAATGGTTGAGTCAAGTCATAGTGTTTGAGAATTGGTAAGTTATTCTTAGGGTAAAAGTACAAAGCTATGTCACACTTTCAACCAACTTATCAACACAACTGAATTTAAGTATTTCTAACTAAAAATCAATTTTGGTCAAACATATGGTCTAGTAAGATTCATTCTAGCGAAATTAGATACTTCCACAACTTTTTCAACTAAAATTGTTGGCTAAAAATATATGAAGGACCACTTTGAGGTCAATTTATCAAAAAAAATATTTTTTTTTTTGAAAAATTGATGTTTTAATAACTCCTACTCATGTAAATAACATTTTTTTAATATAAAAATATCATTTTCTAGATCCATAAGTGCAATTTTCAAAAATATATTTATTTAAATAGTTTAATTATTATTTATATTTTATATTTTATTTTTAATAAAAGTAGGTTATCAACACAAAATATTAGGTTGATTACCATGCCAAGGAAAAATACTAAAACTTATTAAAAAATTTGAAAAAAATATGATGCACTAGATAAAATAATCTATATCAAGGTGGTACATTTTTTTTCATTTTAGATAAATATTCAATATGAAAGTTGACGTTGAATGGAAATAACTGATTTTTGATACACACACATTTTAATATTTATTTAAAAATATATATTTATCAAAATTGGAAAAAATATATCCATGCAATAAAGTTTCAAATTATAAATACACACAAAAAAAATCAAAGAAAAAAAAATTACTTTAAAATGTTTGACATCTCATGTAACTTCATTTTTTAGCATTTTATCAACAACTAAATTATAGTGTTAATTTATTAAAAATTAGTTTAAAATAATTTTTTAATTTTTTGTAAATACAAACATAAAATATACCAAAAAATACACATTCTACTAGTTTACATCATTTTAAAATTCAAAACATAAATGCCACTTTTTAGTGATTCAAGTTTAAAAGTTGGATTTGCGTTGGTTGTTTCCTTTATAAAGTGTGATACAACTTTGTGATTTTACCCCTTGGCATGATGTGTTTGCAATATAAAGGAGCTTTAATTCTATTAGGATCATTCTTGGTTTATGTTTGGAGCTTGGTTTATGTGAGTACTTCTTTATATTGCTATACTTGATTGATGAGATGTACATACATTGAAAGTATATATATGTATACATATGCATGTCAATGATAGTCCATACACATGAAGGAAAACATACATGAGAGTACATAGGTAGACGTACCTATGCACATTGATGGATGGGTTGCTTACGGACATGGTAATATCAAGAGGACAATGTGACATGTATATATATATATATATATAATCACACGTATATGTATCTATCAATAAAATAGTAATTGTTTATGAATGTGAATGTGCAATCAAATGTATATATATAAAGGATATATACATATATACATATGTATGGGTAAACCCACAAAAGTGGTTTACAATTCAAGTGAGGAAGGAAAAGTTGCAAAAAATGACCCCATGCAAAAAAAAATGGTTTTTGGGGGTTTGACTGAACTTTAGGTTTGAATGGACCCAAAGGGGGTTCGCTCAAACCTTGGTTCGAGTGAACCCATTCAATGCATTCCCAGGAAAAAAAAAACCACGTGGAAAGGGGGTTCCAGCGAACCTTCATGGTTCATTCGAACCCGTCTTTTCCCACCTTCTCACCCTCTGCAACCAAAAAACTCTAGAATTTTTCCCTTTGAAGCTTCGGTTGAGGATGAAAATGGAGGAGAATTCACAAACCCAATTGGATGATGGTATTCCTCGGAATGAGTTTTCCAAGGAATATAATTTTAATATGTTTTGGTTTTATTATGTATGTATTTTTTTAGTTTTATTAAACATAGGTTTTTCACCGAAAATCAAGCTCTTTGTTTTGCACATGTGGAAAAATACTAGATTATCAAAATAAAAATTTGAAAAATATGTTCAGGCTAGGTATTGATGTCCTTGATCCATTAAAAAAATAAAAATTGAATTTTCATACATACAAAAAAAGGTTATGTTGTATGCGGTCCACCTATATCTGAATTACAATTGGTTTGACTTTGAAACTTTATTAAGGAAAAAATATTTAATAAAACACTATGAAACCAAATGAATTGGTTAGATATCGTAGTTACAAATCTAAATTAAAAAAAAATAGAATTTTATCTTTCATACAAAAACCGTTATCTTGTATATGGTGAGCGTCACTCCTTAAAAATGTTGTTTTTAAAAAAAAGTTAGTTTTCGAAGGAGATGGAAAAAGAAGTGCTATATGATTCCAAAAATTTTGAAAAAAAAAAAATTTATAATTTATAGACAAAACGTCACAAATCACTAGTTTGCATCATCTTCAAATTCCTCACAGTTTAGTCGCTATAGGAGCCCAAAAGTGAAGATTTAGTTTAAAAAAATTAGTTCAGTGTCCAGTTTGCCCAAAAATTGTAAACCAGTATTGTGGGATCACCCGTATACATGTATGTAATAGTAAATAAAAATTTCCATACAAATATGTCAGCATATGTATACATACGCATATAACTCCAAGACATCCAAGAGTAGGTAATGAGAATTTCCACATAACCCAAAAGAGAAATCCATGCAACTAAGTATTCAAAATCCACATGCAAGAGAATAGACAACATACCCATGAAAATATGACGCAAGATATACCTTGGGAAAACCTTGAAGAGGGAATAACCCAGCCTCCAAAAGCATCCATCTCTCATGTATTATTCAACAATAAAGATTACAATACATTTTCAAAGTCTCCATGAACACCATTGAAGCAACAAGCCCTCTCCAAGCAATCCATGTGAACAAGCATGTAACCACACATCCCATGCCATGCTTCTAACCTCCATAAATGCTAACAAGAGCTAACCTGCAAACTGACCAACCAAAACAACTACCCTTGTGGTTGCTTTTATAGAAACAAGCTCTCACAAAACCACCAAGTGGTATTACACAAAACCATGTGACTAAAACCATGAGATTACAAAACCATGTCCCCACATTTAATATTGGGTACTTTATTTAATTATTTTTCCCAATATTAAATAATTACATTTTTAGCAACTTATGTCCCAATGTTATATACAACATAAAGTGGCCCCATAAATAATTACATTAAATAAATTATGCAAGGTGTACAACACACAGGTCTTTTCCTAACATTCTCCCACTTGTTCTATACATTGCATAAGGGGAACAAGTAACCTCAAAACATGAATCAAATGAAAAATCCATATAGCCACACATATCATCATGGAATCAAAGTGCTCCATGTGCTCCATCAAGATACCTGTAACAAGAATCAAAGTGACCACAACCCCAAGCATGAATGCTCTCATCCTCCCTCATGCCAATGCATAAAGATAAGAAGCCATCCAATAGAGAAGCCACATAATCTGTCATAATGAAGCATAAGTCTTGCTCAACTGATATCCCAAACACAAACACTCAATCCAAAGGTATCAATATGCATCAATAGCTATCAAAATACATAAACCCATAGCTCAAATAACACCCACAACAAGTGCCAATACATCCAACTATCCATACCTCCAAGGTATACAAAACATATTAAACTAATGCAATCAACATATACACCCATAAAATGCAATCATAAACTTCAAGTGTAAACCTGTCAAAGAATGACATACACATTCAAGAGCTCCCACTACATGGGTAATGCAAATCTGAAAAAAGATCAAGGCATACCAATTCTACCAATAACATCATATAGAAAGTGTAAACAACATGTAGTACCAAAGAATCATCCATAATGATATGCAAAACCTATAAATTAATAACCTGTAAGAACAACTCTCACAAGTTCTCCATACCAAACATCCAGGAAGATAACCAAGACCAAAGAGAGAAACCCTGCACATCATATACCTGTAGAAAACCCTCCTACATACACCTCTAAATGCCAATTGTGTCAAGAATGATCTCCTCCACAACACCCCAAAATAAAAACCATAACAACACCCAACCATTCAATCACCAAGATAAAAAATAACATATGTATCATGTAATCAATGTGGATGTAAGCCTCTCAAACCAAAGAAGATCAAACTAAATCCATTCCCAATGAAGGAAATAATCCCACTACATCTCCTAAACTCAACATCAATGAATGTAATCACAATGCATAAGGAGATAAACATGCCAACACTCCTCAAATGAGCCCTCCAAAACCATATATCCATAGCTCAAGATCCATATACATGAGAAGATAAAGCATAAACATAAAGCACCTGAAAGAAACAATGGGCAATACCTCTCAAGTGAAACTACTAAGTAGACCAAGAGTGGGGAATGAGAATGCTCCTCCAAGACATCCAAGTCATCATGACTCATCCAAGAACACTCTCCTCATAGGTCCAAGCTGAACACACGTCCAACCAAGGTGTAGGCTCCTCATACTTCCTGCTGAAATCTCATCAAGAGTAACCATATCAACACATGTCTCTAACCATAAGAGAACTCAAACCTCACCTAAGTCTCGAAGTATCCATGAGTACTTGTAACCAACCACTCCATGCCAAACTCCAAATGCAACATAGCACCATCATGAAATAATAAAGTAAATGATCAAATTACCCAATATAAAGAGAACTACTATGATCAATGTCAAAGCTCCAATCATGAATTAGGAACATAAACATGACATCCATGATCTAACCATCTCCTCCTAGGAGATCACAGGCACCATAACATACATAAATATCCTAGTCTCAAGAGAACAAGTACCATGCCAAACTCTAAACGTGTATCAAGAGTAAACCATGACATGATAGAAAACACTTTAAACCAAGAAAACACATCCCCAATCACATGAAGATAACCATACCCAACGATGCATCCACGTCAGTACCAACAACTCCCACTAAACCATGGTATGAGCTACACAAGGCATCATGACTACCATCCTCTACATGAAGATCATCTAGGTCTATACACACAACTAAACTGACAGTAACATAACAAGTATAACCAAAATCTCCAAGCCAAGAAGATACCTACAACCACCAACAAACCATCATAAACATATCCATCACCACCAATCCATCACTATCGAAAGCTCCCACTAGAAATTGTAATCAAGCTATCCATGACATCATGATAACAATCTCCTCATGATGATCAACTAGAGGCCCTCACACATCAAATAACTCAAATGTAACAAGAGCTCTCAAAAGGAAAAGTAAAACCCATGATCCTCATACCAAGGAGATACACTGCCACAATCATAATTAGGAACTAATCCAACACCACCAACAATGCACCTGCATAAACCATCATGACATGCCAAAGTCTCTAAATCAAAAGAAACATCCATGACACCATGATCACCACCAAATGTACCAACAATTCAACCCAACCGTGTTCACATATCCACATAACATAGTCAAATACATAGGCCTCACATCATGACTACACCTGGTAATACCATCTCTACTCCTCAACATAACAAAAAAACCAACAAACCAAGTGACAAAACTAAGCCACCAAATTGAAAATGCATCAACACTGAAATATCTATGGGCATAGAAAACACATGTCCAAGTCATAAGTGTAACAAGTATAGACCACCTACAATGTTACACAACTTGTAGATACAACAATGAAGCATACAAATCCAACCAAATACTAATAACCATGTCAAAAAAATAATAATTTGAGATGTACAACTGAGTATACAATGAATCTAACATCAAATCTCCTAGATTCGACAATCTATAAGCTCATAGTATCACCATAGTCAAATAAACCCATAAAAAACTCATGATATAATAAAAAAAAAAAAAATCATGTCAAAACAACTCCAAACCTGATCCACTATGTAGTTCTTTGAACAAGCTTTCCATTGACTATTCAAAGTCCAAAATATGACTCTGTATGCACCCGGTATTCCCTCTCAAAGCTCAAAACAAACACCTGACTTCCAGCTAGAAAAAAACTGTCAAAACTATAAAATATCAAATAATTACTTGCACCATAGTGTAGAACACTGAGTCATCTTTCCAACGAGTCTAAGAAGTCGAAAAACAGAGCACTTGAGTGAAAGTTATGCATGTTTGAAAAAAAAAACCATCTAATTTGCCCATATAGACAACAATTTGGTGGGCCCCACTCCAAAATAAAAACAAATATTAAAAGTTTTCCAAAAAGTGGCGACCTTTCTCTATTTAATGTTATAAAATTAAATATCATGAAGTGTGGAGGCGATAAGAGAGATTTGAATAGTTTTTAATTAAAAGCTTTGTTTGATTAAAGATTCCCTTTTTGAACTTATACCACTTAAAATTTAAGTGATTTAAAGTCAACTTTTTAGAAAGGGAAATGAAATGAAATATTTTAATGACGTCCACGAGGCCAAAGAAGCTTATGGGACCCAAGAACAACACAAGATCCCCCCACAGAAAGGCCCTAGCCAGTTTGTAAACTTCGATTGAGATCAGTCCTTCTGCAGTGTATTTTGATGATGAAGTTTGCAGTTTTGTCTAACCTTGCCTCTTCAAACAAGGTTTTCAAATTATCAACCTGCACAATGTCCCCATAGCTGTCCCAGATGTCTTTATACGCTGATCACTCCATGATGAAGTGTCATTTCGTCTCCACCATACCCTTGTTACAAAATTGACATATTCTATTTTCCCACTCCTCTTTAGGAACAACCCACCTGCCCGTCTCACACCTAAGATGATGCGAACTAGTTCGCAATTGAGCTATCAACATTTTTTCTTTCCATTTTATATTCACTCCTATATAGGCCTTTTCTTCATGGTCCCTCATGTGATTGAATTCTTTGATATATTAATCCTTTTTACGCCCTATTTTTTTCGTCCATATAGCATATTTGAATTTTTGTCTCACATATTTTTTTATTTCTTCATTTGTGTTTGGGCACTCATGCATCTCCACATCACACTTTTTCATCCATTTGATATTTTGTTTAATCCATGTGTTATTTCTTCTAGTTAGTTCTTCCTTCACAATTAGCTTAGGCCAGCGATGACTCTCCATATTCTGGAACTTCTTTAGGTAGCTTAATAACCAGATCATTGCCGAGGCCTCTAAAGGGAAAGTACCGGTCTTGGCCAATAAAATCTCATAAGGCACTGTAGTCTTGAGCTTGAGGCTACTTCTAATTAGGTGTTTTTGTATTCTTTCCACTTGTCTCCATTTTTGATCTGACATGCTACTGCCCCAAATTTCACACCCATAGAGAATCACCAGTGTGACAAGAAGACCAAAAAGAGTTCTTTTAGTTTTCCAATCCCATAATTCTGCATTTCTACATCTATTTCTCAAAGAGTATAGCACTTTCAAGCCTCCCTGTATTCTTTTTTCTCTACACATTTCCTAGCTGAGTTTGTTGTGGAAATCAAGGCCAAGGTACTTGTACTCATCCACTATTTCCAGCGGCTTGCCTTCGAAGAGAAATTCAATTTGTTGTTTTTTTCTTTGCAGTGAGATCATTATTTTGGTTTTGCTAGTGTTCACTTGCATCCCGACCTCTTGAAAAAATGTTTCAAGAGCCTTCAATTTTTTTCTCAAATTAGAGGCAGTTTTAGCAATTAATATGAGATCATCGACATAGAAGAGTAATTTTATTACAAAGTTGGCCAAATGAATGCCTTCCCACCAACCTTGTCTATCCATTCTTCTAGCTTATCGATGTAAAACCCAAATAACGTTGGGGAAAGCGGGCAACCTTGTTTGACACATGGTGGTGAAAAGGGAATAGTAGGCCGACGTACCTTGGCTACTGTACTAACATGGGAAGTGGGTACGATTCTATAGACTGTGCCCACCCATTATTATTTAAAAAAAAAAATTCAATCAAAACTTTTCCATCGGCTTTTTCACTAATGATTTCAATGATTTTTTATTTATTTTGTGCAGGTAAATACAATTCGGGTGAGATTTTTTTTTTAATATTATATTTCTGCATATTGAGATAAAGGGCTGTACAACCATATTTGTTAAAAAAATCTATTTTCCTTCATCCGTAAGCAAAATAGGTCATGTTATATATCAAAATTTATCTCTCAACCATCCTGAATCCAACCATGAGGTTCATTTTGTTTTAGGAGATCATCTACAAATTTTACCCCACAAAACCCCATTTGAATGCATAGCCAAAAAACCTTTTTCAACTAAAAATTATCACACCTCAGATATGCAAACACCCCATCAAAACATCAAACCCAAAACCCCTAGATTTGCAATAAACAACCTGCAAAACCTTCATATCTTGACATGCCTT
Source organism: Sequoiadendron giganteum (assembly GCA_007115665.2). Taxonomy (NCBI): domain Eukaryota; kingdom Viridiplantae; phylum Streptophyta; class Pinopsida; order Cupressales; family Cupressaceae; genus Sequoiadendron; species Sequoiadendron giganteum. Next base: position 764,414,772 of record CM021100.1, read on the forward strand.
TCATTCTCTCATGGAATACATAGATTTAAGCTCAAATAGTATTTTTTCTCAACCAAGGGTTATACAACCACAACCATGGCTTTGATACCAAATGTTGGAAACTTGCATCCATCTAATAAAAATTTACACATAACCCAAAAGAGAAATCTATGCAACTAAGTATTCAGAATCCACATGCAAGAGAATATACAACATACCCATGAAAATATGACACAAGATATACCCTGGGAAAACCTTCAAGAGGGGAAATCCCAACCTCCAAAAAAATCCATCTATCATGTATTATTCAACAATAAAGATTACAATACATCTTCAAAGTCTCAATGAACACCATTGAAGCAACAATCCCTCTCCAAGCAATCCATGTGAACAAGCATGTAACCACACATCACATGCCATACTTCAAACGTTCACAAATGCTAACAAGAGCTAACCTACAAACTGAACAACCAAAACAACTACCCTTGTGGTTGGTTTTATAGAAACAAGATTCCACAAAACCACCAAACTTAGTATGACACAAAACCATGTGACTAAAGCCATGAGATTACAAAACTATGTCCCCACATTTAATATTGGGTACTTTATTTAATTATTTTTCCCACTATTAAATAATTAAATTTTTGTTAACTTATGTCCCAATGTTACATACAACATAAAGTGGCCCTAGGAATAATTACATTAAATACATTATGCAAGGTGTACAACACACCTTTTCCTAACAATTCAATGAAAGCAACAAACCTCATCAGCAAAACCCATAATTTGATGCTTCTTAATCTCCTCAATGGGAGTCCCTTGGACTATCTCCAACTGCTCACTTGATCTTTCCACCCCTTCCTTGACCATTGAACTATAAATTCAACACAAAAAAATACCAATCCCAAATTTCTACAATTTGTCACAAGAATGAAGGTTCACCTTGCACTGCATTTATTCTCACAACAATAGAATCTAATGCTCACGGATTGTTTACTTTCAGGCAAACTTGATATTAAATTATTTTATATACTTTCTTTAAAAAATTGAAAGTAATCAATTTTTAATTTTATTATGTAATTGATGTATACAGGGGAAGATAGTATCTTGGGAAAGGTATAATGGTGGATTTTTATTTACTAATTTGGAAGTTCCATTTTTCTAATAATTTATCTTATAAATTAAAATTTATAAGTATTTTTAATTCTATTATATTAGGGAAACTATATTGCAAAGTAGGTAATCTGGTGAAGGTACTATGTAAATTTGTACCTTATTTTATAAAGGAGGCATGTTTTCTTTCATTTTAGAAATAAATATTTTAAATTTATTATATTACAGTAGGTACATTAAAAGTATCTTTTAATATTTTACAAATAAAAATTAAATAAGTATTTATCACTTTAACAATAAATAAAATATAAAATTATCATTGATTATTTGATAAAACTGTTTAATATTAAATAAATAATTTGTATAAAAATCCAAATATTTTTCTTATAAAATAAGATAAAAGAATCCATTACCAATCTTCAGTCCATTTCCTTGAGCAGCTCAAGGTTACCTACTCGAATAAATTGGTTTGTGAAGCTTTCATATAAAAATTCATTAACTTAATTTGGAATGAATTCCATAACATAATCTAATTCTGGGGGCAATCCAATGGGCCAATCTACAAGAGAAAAAAATTAAAGATAAGAAAATATGTGAGTGGTAATAAGGATGATCTCACCTCTTACTAAAAAGGAAAGCATAATGATGTTCATAGTTTCTAATCTGAGCCTCTTTAAACTATAAATATTTTCAGCTAGTGGACTTCAATGCAATCATAGACAAACACCATTATTAGTTCAAGTGAATCCAAACATGATATTTCATGGAAAATATTTCAACTAACTATATGAATAATCTGCAACGAAGAAAATGTGAATTAGTTGGTATGAGTTTTCCACAGTCTATGATAGATGTAGAATAAGCTTTTGGATTTAACTGTGTATGTTTTTTGATTGATGTTTCAGATCACATTTAGTGATCCAAAAAATAAGAATACAATGAATAAGAAAATCTCTTGACTGCAACTTTTAGTCCAAATTAATGAGGTTGAGTGAAGAAGCTATTATGATGTGTTGTGAGCAGCAAGATGTAGAGCACAGAAATAGAGTACAATGGTTTCTAAATTAGTACCATCAAAGTTTATTCTACCTTTGTCATGAGATTCAAAACATATTTTTTATTGTGCTAAAAGGAATTTTGTTTTCATTCATGGCCTCCACAAAATATTAGGTGCAAAATTGATAGTTGCTTTGTAACCCTTGACCCTCACGAGTACTCAATGCTTATCATTGCAAGTTGTATTCCACACCCAAAATCCTATTCTACCATATTCCCATGAGATGTATCAACCTTGTTTTTACTTTGCACGAGATTTCAACTCACAATACGTATCCCGAATCTCAAACCCTAAAAAATTCTCATGGCGAATTTCTCTCCCCTTCTACAAGTTGCAAGTTGCATTCCCACCTTCAAGTCCTAAAATTACCAAGTCTTGTAAAATTCTCCATTCCCTTAAAACTTACTGAATCTCATGTGCCTGCCCCAATACTTTGGGCACTTATTACCTCTCCTTACAACATGGAATGTGCTTCCCAAGACCACAAGCCCTAGAGATCCTCTTTGTAAATTTGAACTCATAAATTGTGTCCATTCCTTTCAACTTTACTGTGTTTCTAAAAGTCAAAAACTAACTCCCTAATTATATACTAACATGAATTTAATTATCTCTTTAAGGATGAGATTGAGTTGGGAGACATCCAACTCACATGAATTATAGGTGAACCCCTCAAAGTCTTATATATGTATATGACCTATGGTAGCGCACACACGCACACAATCTATGGTAGCTAATATGATGGCATGAAGAACATTCTCTACATGTGCCTACAACAAAGTTGATTGTTCTTGTTCTTGCTTGCATGAAGAGTGATATATCCTCCACTTAGAAAGTAGTCTTCTCTTATTGAAGATGGTACTAATCATGAAACAAGAGTTGATTTGTAAACTAAAAAATTAAAATTTACATGTGTGCCCATTCCATGAGGGAGCTTATCCATATATATGGAATTTTGAGGTTTGTTGAAGGTTGTTGTTGCTTGGATGCAAAAAAAGAGACATTGCAGAATTACAAAGGGTTCTCTTTATTTTGTAATAGATGTAGATAACTCTTAAAAGTTTAAATTTGAGTCTCAACTCTATTGGCCTCTTGCCAATAATGCTCCCAAAAAATTATGTGTCATAAGAAGTGTGTTAAAATTACAACATTGGATTAAGCTAGTTACAACCCTATTAAGACCTTATTAAAACAACTTGTGTACAATATGTGTGGTGGAAAAACAAGGATAAACAAATGAGAGGGGGGGGGGGGGTGGGGTGAATCGATTGTTACCAAAATCAAACTTATACCACATTAACCAATTATTATATCATAGATCTAATAATTAATAGTTCCAGTATAAAAAAAACAACACATCAAAGATACATGAACACCAAGATTTTATATGTGGAAACCCTGTTAGGGGAAAAACCATGGTGGATGTTAATTCACAAGATTATACCCTATTAGAAGTATAATGAAGAATAAAAAGAGAATGCACTTGCATTCAGGTGCACTGCCTAGAGCACATTGCTCAAAGGGAAGGCTCATTGCCTTACATACAACAATTAGATTAAATCCATCTGATGAATATGAACTAAGAAAATAGCTTCTAGAAAAGCTTGATTACAGTTCCAGTTAGGCACAAAAAAGCTTCTTCAAACTCTTCCACCCTTCTGCTCAAACTCTTCCACACTCTTCTCTGAATGATCTGACCTTTATTCGCACTTGTACATCACTTGTACACTTGAGAACACCCCATAAATGAGGAAAACAATCTCATATATATATATATCTGCTACATGGATTTACATCTAATATTCAGTCGGCCACAAATAAAGAATAAATTACAACTGTCGGCCTTGATACATGAATAAATTACAATGCATACCAACACAAGTCAGTCAAAACATAGTGATGACCCAAACAAACATCTGCAAACATGCCAAACAATAAGATATTAATATTCATGGATCCACAACACACTAACACCACAATGTCGGCCAAGAACATGAACACTCAGGCACATATCGGAAAAATATCCGATCACGAACACTCCAATCACTTCAAACATACAACAAGGATATAGTATGGTCTAGAATCATCCATGAACATCATAGGTACATGCACAACACATGAAATTACCATAATTTCATCTGCTTCAACCAAGAACACCATCTATAGAAACTGAGTAACTATAGGCACACAGATCTTCATAACTTCCACAAAACTTTATGCGCACCTCTGAAACTTTTAGAAAAGATACTAGAAAGGTTAAAAAACAAACACTTTAAAGTGCACCTTCAGATCTTCAACACACAGAGCTTTCCAACATTCTAACCTTCTCAGCTCCACTGGCTGCCTGTACTATATTTTTTACAATTTTCTCAATCTCCTCGACATATACAACCTTAAGCAGATTAAAATACTAATAGTGTTGACATCAATGACAACCAAATATCAGCAACACAACCATAAAATCCAACAATCTCCCCCTTTGGCATTAATGGCAACACATGATGTGAAAAATAATACCATCAACCCAACTAACTCTTCTTCAACAATCTCCCCTCGAGATTGTGCACTTTTTCCTGCTCCCTTCATTGCTCTTCTTTCCCAAATTTTTCACATTGCTTCTCTCCCCCTTTGACATCAATGGAAAAGGTACACATGCTCTAATTTCAATTTTCAAACATCTGACTACTCCCCTTGAGTAGCAGTCACCACAACATCAATCCAAAATATGATATGGCAATGAATTCAAAAACTGATGCAAATACCTGCATCTTAGTTCTGATCAGGAGGGGAAATCACCCCTAACTTGCCTCTGAAGTACTCAAAAGTATCCTTAGGAAATTTTTTTGTAAATATATCTGCAATCTTGTCTTTGGTAGGTATGTACTCCAATCTGATTTCTTTGTCACTTACTTTGTCTCTCAAGAAGTGATACTTGATGGATATATGCTTTGTATTTGAATGTAATAATGGATTCTTGGAGATATTAATGGCGTTTGAATTGTCACATAATATAGCAATGGGTTCTTCATACTCAATTATGACATCTCTTAACATTTTATTCATCCATAATACTTGGGTACAACTGTTTGCAGTAGCAATGTACTATGCCTCAACAGTAGATTATGAAACTGAGTTTTTCTTTTTTCTTAACCAAGATACCAAATTCTTACCTAAGAAGAATGCACCACAACTGGTACTCTTCCTATCATCTACATCTCCTACTCAATCAACATTAGTAAAAGCACTTAGAGTAAGATCATCATCCTTAAGGTACCAAAGACCAAGATCAACTGTCCCTTTCAGATATCTGAATATTATTTTCATAGTAGTCACATGGGACTCTTCAGGATCAACTTGAAATCTAGAAACCATGCACACAACATTCATTATATCTGGCTTGGTCTGAGTCAAGTGGAGTAATCCACCAATCATTGAATTGTATCTTGTCTGATTTGCTTTGGGAGTATCATCTTTCTGTGAAAGTTTGCATCCGGTCACCATAGGTGTACCAACTAGTTTTGAATCTTCAATGCCAAAAATTTTCAGTAACTCTTTCACATACTTAGATTGAGATACAAAGATTCCATTATCTAACTGAGTAATTTGCAATCCTAAAAAGAATTTTAGCTCTCCTATCATTGACATTTCAAATTCACTTTTCATTTCATTGGTAAAATTCATACACAAATTATCATCACCTTCAAAAATGATATCATCAACAAAGACTTCAATGATTAATTCTTTGCTCTGATCTAGTTTGAAATATAAATTGTTGTCAACAATACCTTTATTGAATCCAAGTTTCAACAAGTATTTGTCCAATCTAGCATACCAAGCTCTAGGGGCTTGCTTTAGTCCATAAAGAGCTTTATTCAATCAACATACCATGTCCTTTTCATCAGTCAACTGAAATCCATCTGGTTGTTCTACATAAACTTCTTCTAGTTCACCATTCGGAAATGCCGACTTCACTTCCATCTGATAAACTTTGTAATTCCTGAAAGTAGTATAAGCAAGAAATAATCTAACAACCCCAATTCTAGCAACAGGAGAAATTTTTTCTTCAAAATCAATAGCTTCCATATGTGAGTAACCTTTGCAAACCAATCTTACCTTGTTTCTAACTACATCACCTTGTTCATTCAACTTATTCTGAAACACCCACTTGGTTCCAATCACATTTTTGTTCTGAGGTCTAGGAACAAGATCCCATGTATTATTCTTTTGTATCTACAACAATTCTTCTTTCATGGCTTCCATCCAATGTTCATCTCTGCATGCTTCACTTATATTTCTAGGTTCAACTTTAGTGATTAGATAATATTCTTCTAGAATTCTTCTTCTAGTTTGCACACCTTTGCTTTTGTCTCCTATGATCTGACTATCAGAATGATTTTGTCTTACATACTTAGGAGTTTTGAAGTTTTCTCTTACCTCTTGTTCTTGTGATCTTCTGCACTTTTGCTTGCTTCTGCTTCTCTATTTCCTTGGTTCACCAAAAAAATTTAAAGTTGATTCTATGTTTGAGCATTTTTCTTAGCATCATCATGTTGATCATCTGAATCATAATCACTAGATCTGTATGATTTACCAATGTCTTCATCAACCTTAACATTTGCACTTTCAACCACTTTCTTCAACCTTTTATTAAAGCGCCAGTAAGCTTTGCTTTTAGTAGAGTATCCTAGGAATATTCCTTCATCACTTATAGCATCAAACTTACTTATATCATCATCTCTCTTGATGTAGCATTTGCTTCCCAAAATTTTAAACTATTTGACAGTAGGCTTATAACCAAACCATAGCTCAAAAGGTGTCGTACCAGAATTACTATTGACATTCACCCTGTTAATGGTGTACACAATAGTACTTACAACTTCTCTCTAGTAGAAGTGAGGAACATTTTCTTCCAACATCATAGTTCTAGAAGTGTCTATAATGGCTATGTTCTTTCTTTCAACAACTCCATTCTGTTGAAGGGTCCGGGGAGCAGATAACTATCTTTGGATTCCATGCTCTTCACAAAAATAGTTGAATTCCCATGAAGTAAATTCACCACCTCTGTCTAACCTTAGACATTTGATCCTTTGACCTGTCTCATTCTCTACCATAGCTTTAAAACTTTTGAACTTTTCTAATGCTTCATGTTTTTCTCTCAAGAAAGTGACCCATATCATTCTGGAATAATCATCAATGAGTAACATAAAATACCTTTCACCTTGTAGGCTTCTGATTCTGGAAGGACCACATAGATCAGTATGTATCAAATCCAATACTCCATTAGAGATATACTATTTTCTCCAGAAGGAATTTCTTGTTTGCTTTCCCATCTAACATTCCTTGCACATAGTGTTAGTAAGCTTCACTAACTTAGGTAAATCTCTAACTGCTTGAGTAGAGCTTATCTTGACAATGTTATCAAATTTCACATGACATAACCTCGTATGCCATAACCAACTTACATCAATTTGAGAAATCAAACAACTTTCACTAGCAACACATAAATGAAAGATATTACCTTTTATCTTTGTTCCTGAAGCAATTATATTCCTGAACTTCCTATTATTTTGCACTTGTCATTCTTGAATTGTAGATTGTAGCCTTTGTCTACCATTTGTCTAACACTCAACAAGTTGTGCTTTAGGCCTTCTACATAAAGAACATCATCAATATTGTGCTTACCACCAAAAGAAATAGTGTATCTTCCATGAATCATACCAGAAGTGTTGTCACCGAACCTCACAACACCACCATCATAGTTTTCCAAGCTTACAAATTTTCTTTTGTCACCAGTCATATGATGTGAGCATCCGTTGTCAATTACCCACTCATATTTCTCTTCAACTTTGGCTGCAAGGGCTTTCTGAATATTTACATTACTAACAGATTCAGTGGACACTTGACCATTTTATTTGATAGCAATAAATACGCATTCATCTTCATTTCCAGATTCTTTATCGGATTCTTCATAAGTTACACCTTCTTCAACATAATAGAACTTTCTTTGAAATCTAGTGTTCTCAGGCTTATACTTTGAAACTCTTTCAAGACATCTAGAAAAAAATGACCCATCTTACTGCAAGAAAAAACATTTAATAGGTAAATTTCCTTTGTACTTACCATGACCTCTTGATTCTCTTTTCACAATCAATGCTTCCAGTTCTTCCAATTCCCTTTCTTCATCTTCAATCCGCTTCATCTCATCTTCATATGTGAATGTTCTCTGGGAACTTTCTCCTTAATCATATCTCTTTTTCTCAAATACAGTAGCCTTGAAAGTAGATTCAGTCTTAGGAGAAAACTCACCGAATTCACTTAATTCAAATGCAACAAGTTTTCCAATCAACATGTCTTTTTTAATATTTGTCACTATTCCAAGTTCATCAATAGCATCAAATTTTGTCTTGTAGGAAGGGGGCACAGATCTAAGTATCTTAGCCACAATTTCATCATCATCCATAGTTCCACCGGTACATCTAATGTCCATCACCAATTCATTTATCTTGTGTGAGAAGGAAAAGATGTTCTCATCTTCACTCATCTTCAAGCTCTCCCATTTACCTTTTAGACTTTGTAGCTTAGCACTTTTCACTAGTGCATCTCCTTCATACAATGTTTCCAGCTTTTTCCAAATATGGTATGCAGTCTTCAATCCCATCACATTTTTCATCTCCAACTCTATCAAAGCACTCACCAGTGTTTCTACTACCCTGGTATTAATTTTTGCTTGCTTGATCTCATCTGCAGATGAGGGAGCATTCTGAGGAATAGTATATGCAATTTGTGTCATCTACCAGAAAGGTTCACCAATGCACCTCAAATGACATTCCATCGCGAATTTCCATAGAGAGTAGTTTGTACCATCTAATCTAGGACTATCCTTCTTAAATGATTCCATCTCGGATCACCTCAAGTTGTTAAGCTTCTTTCAAAGGAATTAGCTCTGATACCAATTGTTGGCAAAACAAGAATAGACAACTGAGAGGGGGGCTGAATCAGTTGTTACCAAAATCAAACTTATACCACATTAATCAATTCTTATATCACAAATTTGATAATTAACAATGCAAGCATAAAAACAACAACACATTAGAGATACATGAACACCAATATTTTATACATGGAAACCCTATTAGGGGAAAAACCACAATGGATGTTCGTCCACAAGATTATACCCTGTTAGAAGTATAATGAAGAATAAAAAGAGAATGCACTTGCATTCAGGTGCATTGCCTAGAGCACACTGCTCAAAGGGAAGGTTCATTGCCTTACAGACAACAATCAGATTAAATCCATATGATGAATATGAACTGAGAAAATAGCTTCTGCAAAAGCTTGATTACAGTTTCGATTAGGCACATAAAAACTTCTTCAAACTCTTCCACCCTTCTACTCAATCTCTTCCACACTCTTCTCTAAACGATCTGACCTTTATTCGCACTTGTACATCACTTGTACACTTGAGAACACCCCATAAATGAGGAAAACAATCTCATATATATATATCCACTACACGGATTTACATCTACTATTCAGTCGGCCACAAATAAAGAATAAATTACAATTGTCGGCCTTGATACATGAATAAATTACAATGCGTACCAACACAAGTCAGTCACAACATAGTGAGAACCCAAAAAAACATCTCCAAACATGCCAAACAATAAGATATTAATCTTAATGGATCTACAATACGCTAACACCACAATGTCAGCCAAGAACATGAACACTCGAGTACATATTGGAAAAATATTTGATCACGAACACTCCAATCACTGTGGACGTACAACAAGGATAGAGTACGGTCTAGACTCATCCATGAACATCATAGGTACATGCGCAACACATGAAATTACCATAATTTCATCCGCTTCAACTAAGAACACCGTCTACAGAAACTGAGTAACTATAGGGACACAGATCTTCATAAATTCCACAAAATTTAATGCACACCTCTGAAAATTTCGGACAACATACTAGAAATGTTCAGAAACAAACCCTTTAAAGCACACCTTCAAATATTCAACACATAGAGCTTTCCAACATTCTGACCTTCTCAGCTCCACTGGCTGCCTGTACTATATTTTTTACAATTTTCTCAATCTCCTTGACATATACTGCCTTAAGCAGATTAAAATACTAATAGTGTTGACGTCAATGACAACCACATATCAACAACATGACCACAACATCCAACAATGTGTTTGTCATATTGCACTTTCCTTTCAATTCATTTTTGAATTGTACTAGCTAGTCAAATATAACTTGAAACATATGTTATATTTTTCTATTCATTTTCTACTATCCCTACGTGTCTCCCTTGCCACTTTATAGATCTTTATTGATATATTTTTTTCATGTGCATTGATTGAGGTATGATTTGCGGCTCACTTTTTGGGGTGTAAAAGAGTGAAAACTTCAAGTGGTGGTATGGTAGGATGTTGTTGGTATGGGGTAGTAGGGCATTGCATTGAGGGATAAAAGGTTATATTATTATCAAGGTTACACAAATAATTTTGTATAAATTCATGCATGCTTTCTTCATCTTGACTTAGTACCTCAAAAAGACTTGTAATAAGAGATGAAGTATCATGATTTTCATTATCAAAATTAGGGTCATCACCAAATACACAAATTGACACATCAACCAAATATTTCAAGGACATCCAAATTTTATCAAAACACATATATCCATAGTGAAATTTTTCAATGAGGTTGTTGATTCACAGGTGAAGGACAACTAGACAACAACTTCAAACAAAGGCTCTTGAGATTATTCTGTCATAGAAAGTTGACCTATGTCCAAATAACAAGACAGAGTCGCCCAAGGGCATCTGATTCCTCGTCGGGGGTTCTAGAAACTCAAATTTAGACTATGTATTAAATTGTTTAAAGATTTTGATTCTACTTGCAAAGAGTTGTAATAGTAAATAATTTCCCAAAGTTTTCTTAACTTATGCCAATTTGATGGAAAATATAAGTATGCAATAATGTTGAAGATGTTTGAACAAGTTATGAATGTAAATTTGAGATCTCAAATGCAATAATTTACTATTTCTAAAATACAAAGGCTTAGAAATGATGATTTTGATGCAATTTTGAAACACAAAAAACACACTTTCTTTCACCTATATGAACTATATGCAATATGCCTAAAAACATGCAATTACTAATTCCAAGATAGAGATCTGCAAGTACCTATAGACTGAGCATAATGTGATAGACAACTATGAAAAAGGTTTTTGGTGCACCTGTACAAGGGTAGGGTAGTCTAGGGGTGTTAGAGTCCTTGACAAGGGGTTTGAATATTGAAAAGCTAAGTTCTTAAGTTGTTTAGGGTTTTTGTTTCTATCTGCAAACAAGTCTAATAGTGGTTGTTTTTGCAAGATTTATTAATGTAAGTAAAATGAAAGTGTTCATCAATGTTTGAACAACAAATCACACTTTTGAAAGCAATGTTGAAGGCAAATATGATCATGACTAAAAGAAAGCCTAATATAAGGTATGATGCAACCTATGATGCAATATTTTTGGATTTTTATGACTTTTTATGATGCAAATATGAAACCCTAAATAAAGGATGCAAAACTCGGCAATGCAAAACCTAGATCTAGAATGATTGAATGTAATTTTCAGAAGGCTTATGATGTTAATAGGTTGGGTTCACCAAAATGAAATAAATGAAAATGAGTGTGTTCCTATGTCCTAAATGTAAAGAATCTAGGATGTAATAGGAAGCCCTCTTTTTCCAAGTTTCATTAAAGAGGGAGATCAACAAGGTGAATGGATTGACTATCAACCATGAAGGTGAGCCAATCAAACCTAGATCTCCTTCTTTTGAGCCTTAAGAATTATTTGGAATGATTAACCTAATTCAACTATACGACTGAATATGATAAATGCAATATTTTGAAAGCACACATTGAAATAGTAAACTGTAGGTAGATCTGAGAAGTACTGGAGATTGTGCACCTATCATAAAAAGTTGGATCTGGCATGTGATGAGGAGGACACAAACACCTAAGGAATATGGGTCTTGATAGGGGGTCCTAAAACTGTTTTTTTAGTCCTTTGATGTTGGATTTGGCCTTCTATTTTTTGGTTGCAAAGTTTTCAAAATGTCATCAAGTAATTTTGTAGTTGATTTTTCATGGCTTGACAAATTTTAGGGCTTTGAATGTAACAATTGAAAATTTTCCTCCAATCCTTCTTCAATCCTCTTCAAACCTGAGATCCACACATTCACAAAAGAAAAGATGTTGTGCCACTTAGGGGCTTGCCTCAATCAAACCCAGTGTAAGTATTTTCACTTCCACAATGGTAATATCAATGATAGAAATGATAATGGTTCACTTAGCACTCATTGTGCTTCTAGGTGATGCTCACAAAGGTGAAGCACTGGACCTTTTCAGGAGGTCACCCATCCAAGTACCACTCTAGCTCAAGATAAGATGCAATGAGTTTTATCATACTCATTTAAGTGCACTTGAGTTGGAGTAGTACTGGGATGGGTGACCTCCTAGGAAGGTCTAGTGTTTCACCTCTATGAGCATCACCTAGATGTAATGAGTGCTAAGTGGACCATTCATTATCATGAGAGATGGATTCTTGTGAACCACTACTCATGAAACATGGGTCAATGAGTTTGACTCGTAAAACTACACAATTGGATCTTGATAGTAATATCACAATTCGACACATTGTGGAAAATACCAAACTACTTATCAATTGATGAGATAAAGGGGCTCTATAATGAATGGTTCACAAGGCATGACACTTGTTGAAGGTTTTATAAATGGGGTTGCAAGCTAAGTGGGCTTAGGGAAAACTCTATGATTATGCACACTTGAGCTGGAGTAGTACTAGGATGGGTGACCTCCTAGGAAGGTCCAGTGCTTCACCTTTGTGAGAACCGCCTAGATGCAATGAGTGCTAAGTGGACCATTCATTATCATGAGAGATGGGTTCTTGTGAACCACTACTCATGAAATATGGGTCAATGAGTTTGACTTGTAAAAATACACAGTTGAATCTTGATAACAATATCACAATTTCACACATTGTGGAAAATACCTTGAATACTTATCAACTTATATGTAGTCTTCATGTTGTGGATGAGTTTTTTTGGGTTATAACTTCTTACTTTATCCACTTTTATTCTATAAGGTTACAATTTTATGTAAATCAACTTCGAGCCTTTCTTGGATGTTATTTGAAAGTTATAAGAGAATAATGTTGTTGGCAAGAAGGAACCCTTCTTCATATTTTTGAAATGAGTTTTAACAGACTCATTTGACTACCACATAATCTCAATTAATGCAATCATGTCAGGTACTATTCTGAGTAGTATATGGGGGGCCATAGGAGAACCATAAACTCTAAAAACTATGGCATCTAAATAGAAGAACCAATCTCCCCAATTACCCAACTATAGTTATTGATCCAATGGTATTAGAAACCTCTTTACCTTATATTTTAAGCTCTAGTCCTTAGGTTGGTCTAGGTCACTAAAAAATCTCTAACAAAAAATTCCTCAAAAATTGTATAGTAGTAGTATATGGGGGGCCATAGGAGAACCATAAACTCTAAAAACTATGGCATCTAAATAGAAGAACCAATCTCCCCAATTACCCAACTATAGTTATTGATCCAATGGTATTAGAAACCTCTTTACCTTATATTTTAAGCTCTAGTCCTTAGGTTGGTCTAGGTCACTAAAAAATCTCTAACAAAAAATTCCTCAAAAATTGTATAGTTGGCCTTCTCACAATAATTGTCCCATATGTAATATGTCAATTCTTGGACTAGAAACACACAAATTTATTCCTATCAAGGGGCCTAACCTACAATAATAGTGATCAAATTATTTGGCCACTAAACAATACAATGTTCGGCATAAGAGTGAATACCACTTAAAATGGACCATTATCCTTCTTCATTTCTAATAAATTTTTGTTGATACCATCTAAAATAAATGTGGCATAGTCAAAGGGCCTGTTGACATCCTTATTTTAGATGTTTGCTACTAACATCATTAAGATTATAGGTATCTGAATCTTAACATCCATACCTAGGGCTTGATACAAAGAAAAACATTTTTTAACAAAATAATACTCAAAGAAGTTGTAGCTGAAAGGCTCCAATTCATCTCCCTTGAACCTGATTCTTTCTTCGTTTGGTCCCTTTTTCTAAAATTTGAGTCATTTAACCCTATAGTTGTCTCTCAATCTATGATATTCTCTATTTAAGGCTCTAAGGTCAAGTGTAAGTTGGGCATTCCTATCCAAATTGAAGACCTCATAGATATAATTTCTATCCAACTTGATCAAAGGTGCATCATCTTTATTTTAGATAGCTTTCCTTTTTGAGGACACAACACTTTGCTAATGCTTTAATTAGATCAAAATTGATAAAGATATCGAGCATCGCAAGTCTACCCAAATCCAACCTCCAAATTTTGTTAATAGGCTTGGCTGCCATACATTTGTTGAAGTTGTATTTGAAAACGGTCCATCCATTAAGAGGGATCACTACATCCCTAAATATTCATTTTTATTAATAATTCTATTTGATAGAATTCCATTTCGTTTGGCATGACTTTTCCTAAATTAGAAGAATCTAGTAGCTGGGAAATCACATCCTCATCTAAACTAACTCCTTTAGATATTCTATCCATTTTGGGAGGGTTAAGGTTTTTAGATTTTTTTCAAAAATCAAGGTTCTTAGGAAATTTAGAAATTTTACAGTTATTGAGTGGAATTCAACACACCCAAATGCTTTCTGACAAATCTTTCACAAGAAGTAAATCATAGAACGCCTGAATTATCTCTTTGACAAAGAAAATTTCAAAACCAGGCTGATAATTCTTTACTCACTTGTATTAGTCACGAAAAATCCTAAAATTCCCTTCCAAATGCTTGAACACTTTGAATTCTAAAAATTATTTGTATACAACTTCTTTATGTTCGTTAGCAAACTCAAATGAATGCAATTATGTCAAGAATTGAAGGAAAATTGCAAGACAACAACGGATTCCACCATTAAAGCTCATACGCACAAACCACCTATTCACATCTTTACTCTCCTAAGCACATTTCCTTTCACAGCTGCGCACTCCTATCTTTCTATGCCGCGCACAATACTTCTGTGGTCTTACTTGGCTGACTTCCCAAGCCTACACTTCTGCGCATTCTCCTTTTAGTTGCGCCCCTCTCTAAACTTCAACTTGATGCCTCCTTTTTTCCTTTCTTTGACCGATCCTCTCTTGACTATCCGCCTTCCCTAGCCTGTCGGCCTCTCTTGTGCTTCTATTGATATGCTAAGATGGTCAATTTCTCTTCCTTCACATGGTGTTTGCAAACTTTACTTTGGTCGATCGATTCAAATTCTGTTTTATATTCCTCCTTTTTCCAATCATTGTGAGTCAACATTTCATTGAGGCATTTGGTTAAACACTTTCGTGCATTGTCTATGCATCTAAGCTTACATACCACGGCCAGGGTAGTTTCTACGACAACATCTACAAAATTCTCATTGGTAGCAATGGTAATCGGCCTATGCTTCCACATATGCACACGTGTTTACCAAAAGAGGTTTAGGTGTTGCACAAAAGAGAGAAAACCAAACTAAACAAGTCAAAATTTGAAGAAGATCAAATCAATGATATTTTTGGGTGGTGTTGATCATCTATCGACTCACATGCTCCTGCACCACATGCTCACAATTTGAATACTAGGCCCACTTTTCGATTCTATGATATGAAAAGATATTAATTTATCAAACCATTTGAGTACACATGCTTGATTTTTAGGGTTTTGTTGCTTCTACAAGATTCTTCCTATGAATCCATAATAGACTCGAGAAATGTGGTCCAATAGAAATTTCATTGTTTTGAATGATGTGTAAATTACTTTACATGTCACATTTTCAAGTCATCCCAAGCTATTACAAATATTACCTTTTGCATCATGAGAAATAGAATAAAATTGTGAACCAATGAAAAAAGTATTCAAACCTACAAATAGAACAAGGAACTTTGGCCACTGAAAGGCTAATGAGAAGAACAAGTGTCAATTTTTTATAGCATCACGCCTTAAAACTTGGGCCCATCATAAAATATGCAATATAAGAATATATTATGATAAATAAAAACACCATTTAGTAGCAACACATGTCAATACATCGGGACTTCATGAGCTTAAAACTAAGCCTTAATATGATCCCACTATATGAAGGAGGCTTGTGAGACGTGTACTTTGGGAGCCTTTGTGTACATGGACTTTAGCTGCTGGGAAAAAAATTGGGCCCATATTGACTAGGCTCCACATGGTGAATGATCACAAGATAAAACATCTTTTAACACCTACAATAAGGTTGAAGCATGTGATCCAATAGAATGGAACCATTTGTTGATGATGGGTCATTAAAAATCTTCAAGAGTGAATAACACACTTTATGCATATGACCTAATGTGAGCTCACATTCTAAAGAAATTTGGTTGTTTTGAGCTTGGACATGAGGCTAGGGTCTCGAAGTGGAGCTGTGCATTTGAGGAGCATGGAACCAGTCCAAGGTGTGGTGCAAGTGTTGCACCCTTTGATCAATGTCTCCAAGGCGTGATGTAGGGGCTCAGAGAGGTGAGCTAGGCAAGTCACTGTGGTGTGATGTTGAGCATAGTGTCATGGACTCATGTTGTGGCAAAGCACCTAGTTGAGGAGCCATGGGGATCCAATTGAGAAACTTGTTGCACATGGTGATGCTATCCAAGTCTGAGTCTAAGTGTGGTGCTCAAGTCAAGTACCCAGTTGGACGAAATGGCATGGAAGTAAGGTGTAGCTATGTGGTAAAGTGCAAGGATGCTGAGAAGGGTGTAAGTATGGTGTCAAGTTTGGTGTAGGAGAATAGGAGCATAGTGAAGTTTCGAGTCATGAGAAGAGCATGGCGAAGAGCTGTTGTAGGGTGCAAAAGTATTGCACCCCTACAAGGGGTGAGTGGATACTTGTCCAAGTGATGGAACTTAAGGAGTCAGGTTGGGAGCTTGAATTAGTCGAATGCATGCTACTTATACTCTAATTGGGGAGTTGGGTAGATCCCTTTGGAGTTGTTTGGTGTTATGGTGACAAAGTCAGAAATGGGGGATCCCTCCCAACTTTGAGTGTCATCCTACTGATATCTAGGAATTAGACTAATAACTTATATAAGGGAGTATGTTCATTTGAAAGGTGAATGGAATGGTGCACCAATTGCACCGAGGATCCATATGAGCATGAGGAACCTATGGAATGGTAACTCAAGGTCCTTCTCTCCAAGGACAAAGAAGAGTAGTCCCAACACCTAGTCCTACAAAGGGGGAAGGTGTTCTACAATGTTTTATAGGGACGAGGAAGTATCTCATTCCACCCTAGCCATTGGAAAAGGGGTTTGGTGGTGAACTCGAAGTCCAAAACCCTGTGAAGAGGATTAGTAGGGCCAACATGGGACAAGTCTAAGGTGCAATGCCGAGGGATCTACATGTTGGAACTCATCCATGGGGCAAGATAAATTGTGCAAGACTAGTTCCAACCAGGTGAAGCTGAGTAACCTGGGATTTATCATGGGTCAACTCTAAGACACCTTGTCGAATGAGTTCAGTGTTGGACTCATCTTCTTGGTGAGGAACTCAGAACGTGGGGCGAGCCATGAACTCCAGAGTGGTAAGGTAAGTTGGGAACTAGTGAGGAGTTCCAACAGTGTGGAAGTAGTAATGGGAGTCAAGCAGAGCTTGGTGTAGTATTGGTGCAAGTCGAGGTGGTGCATTGGGTGTACTACCCCGTAAAGGGAATGTTGATCTATGTAGTGCAGAACCCACATTGGTGCCATTGAGATTTGGAACTCCGACATAATCTTGAGGGTGACCCCATCCTCATTGAGAGGATCAATTGGGTTGAGCTCAAGGGCCTAAATCATTGAGATGGTGCCCAACATTGAATAGAGGGCAACACTGATGGAGTTATTGGGAAACCTATAAAAGGGGTGTGATAACAAATGAGTTCATGGAACTCGGATTGGTACTTAGGGTGCAACAAGGTTTCATCGTGGTGTCAAAATTTGGTCAAGCTGAGAGGAGTCCTTGAGTTGGGCAGAACCAGTAATGGTGTGGGTCAATCCAATGTATTCAAAACTGGGGATAACTTGAAGGGGGAACTCGGGGAGATTGAGTTGGTGTTTAATGAGATTGAGGGGTAGTCCTTGGTGTGGGGGCGAGACTCAAAAGTTTGGAGTCATCCTAGGAGCAAGAGTGGACTCAGGGGAGTTAGTATCGGATATGGGTATGTTCTAAGGATGCACCATGGTGAAGGTCATCTTGGGTTCAAGGCAGACAGGTTTACATGGAGATGTTATATGAGGGACATAAGGAGATGGCAAACTCAATGGAACTGCCAAATCTACAGTAGAGTGAAACATAGTTCATTGGAGTGAACATGGAGCCATGCTTGGAGCATGCAACTGGAGTTGAGCTATAGTAGAGCTCATGGGTGCAATATTTCGCATTGCATTTGTAAGAAGTCGAGTGCCTAGTGAGGACTCACTGGTTGGAGAAGAAGGTGAAGTATGAGTGTAGGAAAGAGCTTGTCTACATTGGGAGTTCAAGTAGTGTATGTCAGTGTCAGGTGGAGTAGGCCTGTTGGGAAGAAAAGTGGTGTTGTCGATTCGGTATCAGGTATAGCCCTGTGATAGTTGGTATCGCGACAAATAAGTTTCTCTTCTGATACTCGCTGAGAGTGTTGGATGCATTGAGTTTGGAACTCCTCAGAGTAGAAAGGCATCTCACCCTTCGAGCCAAACAAGTCAGCTAGGGTTGAGCTGAGTAGTGAATGGCTTCGCTAGTGTCTAGCAAGATTAGTGCTAGGGTGCATCAAGTGAGTGGTGTCAAAGTCAGAATTTGGAGTCAGGTTTACAAATGGAGTGACAAGAGAGTACCGATGAGGTCTCATTCCAGTAGTACATTATAGGTCCAAGCAAGCCAAAGTTGGATCATCTGGGTATGGTCTTCAATTTAGTCATTGCAGTGAAGTTGTGGTGCAAGGCATTCATCTGGGTTGCAAAGAAGTGAATCATAGAGTGATCATAACAAGTATCATGTTGGTTCAAGGAGGTCGATCCATGGAGGGGTAAGGATGTAAAGTATTTATGGCCAATTTCCATGATAGAACTGGTTTTTGGATTGAAATTGGGAGTCATGGCCCTTCCTAAAGTGTGTTATGGGCTGATAATCTTTAGGAGGCGTGGTGAAGACTATGGGTTCTCTTTATTATAACGAGAGGGGGCAGTGAATTGAGTGTGAGTCTCTTCAATGTGCATAACTTCTGTAATGGATGAGCAAAGTCAATCTAAATGGTGTGTTGCTAAGTGGGGCGAAATGAAGGTGAAATCTTTCATGAGTGCAGTCTTTTAGTAGTTCTTATGGAGTGAAGGAGACAAGGTGTAAGTGGGTGTTGGATAGGGTTCAATGCTAAGTTTGGGTACAATCATAAGATGTGAGTGCCAAGTTGGTGCATGGACTTCTAGGTGTGTGGGGGCTCAATGGTGGGTGTTCTAAGAGGAGTAGCCTATAAAAAATAGTTTATTTGGTGCATCAGCGCATGGTTCTATTGTAGGCTTACCAATGTTAAGGAGCTGAACTCTAGAGGAAGAACTTTTCGAGAGATTTTGGGGAGAATTCAACCTATATGTAGTGCAAGTGGATGAGATCGCAAGATTAAGATCAGGGTCAGGAACTTTCCAGAAGTGGAAATTTGACCTAGGAAAACTATAAGAAGGAATGGGTCACATGGAGTCAACTTGGTGTTGGAGTTATAAACCAATATTTGGTTGTAAAAGAACCTCAAAGTTGGGGTGTTTTAAAGGAAGTCGGCATGGGTTGGTTTGTCATGGATTTCGCAAGGGGGGGTGAAATATCTATAGAGAAGGATAAGCTGGAAAGATCCTAAAGAGGTGTAAAGGCTACAGTGTTGGTGTGGGTGTTTCACAATAGTAATGAAAGGATTTCTAGATGCACCAGGTGCACCTGTTTAGGGAGTAGGATGGTGCTTGGAACATGCATTCGAGGTGAAATTGAAGTAAAGGGGGACCTGTGTGTATACACAGAGTTCAAGGTGTAGGATGTTGTTGGGGGCAGATTTGAGGTGGAATCCAAGTTGGGTTACTTGGTGTGACCTTTGAAGTGAAGGTTCACAAGTGTAGGGTATAGGACTAATATATGGGATGTTGAGTCTGATGAGTAATGAAGGTGGTTCTTAGGCTAATGGTTGTGAACCAATGTTAATAATAGAGTCACAAGGTGCAACATCAAGATTAGGAATGTGTGTTATGGAAAACATTCCTTGTTTTCTTTGGGGTGGAAGTGTAGTGTGCATGAGGGGACACAAGGTGGGTCGCATAGTAGTGCTATGGGCAGTCAAAGGGGTAGTGCAACTTTGTATTTGGCTTGGTGTTTGACAGAGAGGAGGGTGTTTCAGAATGGAAACACCAATTCAGACTCAGGGATTCCTTGAGGTAGTACACCTAGAAGAGGTGGAATAGTATGACAAAGTATCAAAGGATCATTAGTAAATAGGAAGTGTAGCGGTGGGCATATGTTCATTTTTGAGTGCATAGTGATGAGCGAGTTGGGTGCAAGGCATGCCACAAGGAAAATTTAGGTATAGTAAAAAATGGCATGACGGTTAAAAGTTGTGAAGTAGAGTGTTGAAAGTGGGAATTTGAGAAAATGAATCAGAAGAACAAGGGTATGCTAGTCGACTTTATGGAAGTTGTTCATTGGGGTGGCTAGGTACAGGTGGACAACACAACAAGGTTGGGGTAGGTTCTTTTCGTGGATGTTGGGATGGTATCCTTGTACAGTGGAAGTTGGAAGTTTGGTGTGAAGCTAATTTGATAGGAGTAGTGTTCATGTCATTGTGGTGAACTTGGTCTTGAAATTAGGCTTGGAGACACGACTTCAGATGTGGAAGAGCTGAGAGCTTGTGATGATGGGTTGGTTTGAAGCTAGTGGAATGGGGTTCACATAGAATTTACAACCTATGACCAATTGAAAGTGTGGTGACAAAGTTTTCTTTTATGTGGATGCAATGCTTAAAGGTACAACTCAGGAGGAAGTCAAGACAGGGTCTTGCAAGGTGGTTGTGATATCACATACATGCAACAAGGCGTGAGTTGGACTCATGGAGGCTGAAGAGAATTTAGTCAAGAGTTGGACTCTTGGAACCTATTGTGGAATGGGGGGCTCTGGTAAAAAGAGTTTTGTCAATGTTCAAAATTTTGGTGGTTCTTCTCTAAGTCGAGTGGGGATGCTTGTGGCAAGCTACTCGTCTTGTAGGTGTGGAAATGATTATCGTATCTAAGATGGAGTTATTTTCATAGGAGGTTTCTCTTCAAGTGGAGATTTGTTTGTGCTGTAAGATCACTTGAAATAGGTCCTTAAGCCTTCATCAGGAAGCAACCAAGGATGGGACTCGTGCCCAAGTGGTTTGGTGTCGAGCGCATTGCCTATTTTGAGTGGGGGAGTGTTAGGGTTTCGAAGTGGAGTAGTGCAATTGTGGAGCATGGACCTAGTCCAAGGTGTGGTGCAGGTGTTGCACCCTTGGATCAATGTCTCCAAGGCATGATGTAGGGACTTGGAGAGGTGAGCTGGGTGAGTCACCATAGTGTGGATGTTGAGCATGGTGTCATGGACTCATGTTGTGGTGAAGCACCCAGTTGAGGAGCCATAGGGAGCCAATTGAGAAACCTATTATGCATGGTGATGTTATCGAAGCCTAAGTCCAAGTGTGGTGCTCAAGTCGAGTACCCAGTTGGACCAAATGGCACGAAAGTAAGGTGCAACTATGTGGCAAAGTACAAGGGTGCTGAGAAGGGTGCAAGTATGGTGCTGAGTTTGGTGTAGGACCATGGGAGCATAGTGAAGTGTCGAGTCATGAGGAGAGCATGGCGAAGAGCTATTGTAGGGTGTAGAAGTATTGCACCCCTACAAGGGGCGAGTGGATACTTGTCCAAGTGATGGAACTTAAGGAGTTAGGTTGGGAACTTACATTGGTCGAATGCATGCTATTTATACTCTAATTGGGGAGTTGGGTAGATCCCTTTGGAGCTGTTTGGTGTTATGGTGACAAAGTCATAAATGGGGGCTAAGTTTGAGTGTCATCCTACCGATTTCTAGGAATTAGACTAATAGCTTATATACGGGAGTATGTTCATTTGAAAGGTGAATGGGATGGTGCACCAGTTGTGCTGAGGATCCATATGAGCATGAGGAACCTATGTAATGGTAACTCAAGTTCCTTCTCTCTAGGGAAAAAGAAGAGTAGTCCCAACACCTAGTCCTACTAAGGGGGTAGGTGTTCTACAATGGTTTATAGGGACGAGGAAGTATCTCATTCTGCTCTGGGTGATACCACAATGCTGGTTTACAATTTTTGGGAGATTCTAATTTTTGCTGAAATCACATATTTTTAGAAAATATAATGATTTAAGCCTTAAAATGTTCTATTTTAAGGATTCCAATTGAAGAAGGTTTGATCAAACCGCCTTAGATAGAACCCCGCTAGTTTTAAACCATACCTATAACAAAGTCTCCTTTACACCTATCAAAATGCTGATAAAAAATCACTTTTGATTTACCTTTTGGGGGATCAAATGAATTCATTCAAAATTTATTTTTGTAAGTATGTAGTCCTTATTATAAGCTTCCCAAAAAGTATAGTTTTAAATAAATTTAATTTTATTAGTATATTTATGTTTTATTTCTTGTGAATGTAGGTTTTTCACCGAAAATAAAGCTCTTTGTTCTACACATGTGGAAAAATAGCAAATTATAAAAAAAAAATGAAAAATATCAATGCACTAGATATTGAAATCCTTGATCCAACAAAAATAGAAAAATTGAATTTCGATACATACAAAAAAAGTTATGTTGTGTGCAGTTCGCCTATGTTTGAATTGTAATTAGTTTGATTTCGAAACTTGCTTAAGGAAACAAATTTCAATAAAACATTGTGAAACCAAATGAAAGTGCTAGATATTGTAGTTACAAATATAAATTCAAAAAAATAGAATTTTATCCTTCATGGAAAAAAATTATGTTGTATATGGTGAGCATCACTCCTTAAAAATCGTGTTTACTGAAAAAAACTAGTTTTTGAAGGAGATGGAAAAAGAAGTGCAATTTGATTCCAAATTTTTCAAAAAAAATATATTTAAAATTTACGGACAAAATGACACAAATCACTAGTTTGCATCATCTTCAAATTCCTCACGGTTTAGCCGCTATAGGTTCCCGAAAGTGAATATTTAGGTAGAAAAACAGTTCAGTGTCCAGTTTGGCAAAAAATTGTAAACTGGTATTGTGGGATCACTCCCCTAGCCATTGGCAAAGGGGTTTGGTGGTGAAATTGAAGTCCCCAACCTTGTGAAGTGGATTAGTAGGGCTGGCATGGGACATATCTAAGGTTAAACGTTGAGGGATCTACATGTTGGAACTCATCCATGGGGCGAGCTAAATTGTGTGGGACTAGTTCCAACAAGGTGAAGTGAAGTAACCTAGGATTCAATATGGGTTGACTCTAAGACACCTTGTCGAGGGAGTCGGGTGTTGGACTCATCTTCTTGGTGAGGAACTCGAAACGTGGGACGAGCCATGAACTCCGAAGCATGGTAGTGTAAGCTAGGAACTAGTGAGGAGTTCCAACAATATGGAAGTAGTACTGGGAGTCGAGCAAGGCTTGGTATAGTATTGGTGCAAGTCGAGGTGGTACATTGGGTGTACTATCCCACAAAGGGAATGTTGATCTATGTGGTGCATAACCCACATTGGTGCCATTGAGATTTGGAGCTTCGACATACTCTTGAGGGAGACCACGTCCTCATTGAGAGGATCAATTGGGTTGAGCTCAAGGGTCAGACTCATTGAGATGACACCCAACATTGAACCAAGGGTAGTACTGATGGAGTTATTGGGAAGCATATAAAAGGGGTGCAGTAACAAATGAGTTCATGGAACTTGGATTGGTACTCAAGGTGCAACAAGGTCTCGATTTGGTGTCAACATTTGGTCAAGTTGAGAGTAGTCCTTGAGTTGGGCAGAACCAGTAATGGTGTGTGTTGCTTATGGGGTAGTCCAATGTATTTAGAACTAGTGGTAGCTTGAAGGGGGAACTTGGGGAGATCGAGTTGGTGTTCTATGAGATTGTGGGGTAGTCCTTGGTGTGGTTTATCATTGGGAAAGAAGTGTGAGTTCTTGGGTGCAATGGTGTTTGAGGTGTGGGGATGAGACTCAAAAGTTTGGAGTCAAGTCCCAGGAGCAAGAATGGACTCGAGGGAGTTAGTATTAGATCTGGGTATGTTCTAAGGACGCACCATAGTGAAGGTCGGCTTGGGTTCAAGGCTGACGAGTTTGCATGGAGATGTTACATGGGGGACATAAGGAGATGGTGAAATCAATGGAATTTCCAAGTCTATAGAGAGTGCAACATAGTTCATTGGAGTGAACATTGAGCCATTCTTGGAGCATGTAACTAGAGTTGAGCTATAGTAGAGCTCGCAGGTGCAATATTCCGCATTGCATTCGTAAGAAGTTGAGTGCCTAGTGAGGACTCGTTGGTTGGAGAGGGCGTAGTCTGAGTGAAAGAAAGATCTTTTCTACATTGGGAGTTCAAGTAGTGTTTGTTAGTGCCACACAGAGCAAGCCTCTTGGGAAGAAAAATGGTGTTGTTGATTTGACATCAGGTCTAGCCCCATGACACATGAAGCTTGTGCTTGATACAATAAAAGTATGCAACTTGTTTGCCATTGGATCAAGGTTTGAGATAGCCAAAATATTTTTTGCATTAACATTTTGGGGGATTTCACATAGTTGTGGCTTCACATGTGGGTCCCCAACTTGATCTTGTAAAATAAAAAGGGAGCGTGAACTATACATGATTCGACACTCATATGACAAGTGTCGTAATTTCAAAAAACTCACAACCTTTATCCAAATTCCAAGAATGAGCTTGCGGTAAAGTAAACTTGCATTATAGAACATAAGGATGACACATGGTTCCAACATGTATCATGGTGGGGCCATTAATTTTAAGGAGCAAGCAACACATTTAAGTGATCAAATAGAACATGCATATTATCTCAAAAGAGAAAGTCACTAGGATAAAAGGGGTCGATTAGCTCACGAACATAAATGCTTTGCTAAGGCACTTAAAATATTGGAAACTATTAGATAAAGTCAATTTCAAATAAGAACAAAAAGTGATGGACCTAGGGAGTAAAGCGCTAGGGTTTTAGAACGAGGAATTTCATAAAAAATGCTAAGAAATAGAAAAGTCCTAACAAATGGTTTATGAAAATGATTATGAATGTGATAAAAATTAGGCTATCTCAAAAGACATAATGGAACACTCTTGAACCATTAGAAAGTGTCACTATTAGTCAAAGGAAAGAGAATGTCTTGGACTAAAGGATCTTAAATCCACATATTAAACCTTTTTGATTTATTTATAGGAATCTCATTTATTAAGTAGCATATCCTTCATAAGGATGAAATAAAAGGACTAATGTATGTTATAAAAAATTACCCTCTCGAAGATTAAAATTATAAAATTATATAAACAATATTGAAACTTTACACCATACCTTATTTCTCCTTATCATTAGTCATCCCTTCTTTGGAAAGTGCATGCACATTATTTATGGGTATAGCCAATACATTCTTTGTCTCCCAAACACAAGAAAATCCCCTATACATTCTAAGGGAATTTTATTTCCAAAGGAAAATTTCCTTATCAAGGAATAAAATAATATTTGAAGCAAAAAAAACTCTTTATAAATTTGTGTAAAATAATTATGCATAAAGGGAGGAAATGACCAGAAAACTTGGACCTTTTTAATAATATTCCCCAAAATCAAGAACACTCCTCAATTATTTACAAATAATTCTCCACCATCAAATGCTTATGGTTATCATCTCTCTTTCCTCTCAAGCTCTTTGAAATCTTTTCTAAACTTTGAACAATGAATTCCAAAAGAGGAAATTCATCATATTAACCCTTTACATATATTAAATAGAATTGACTCTAGTTTGAAATTCCTCATCGAATTGTGATTTGACATATGTCCATTGATTCAAGATGATTTGAGGAGTTTAAAAAGGATAACTTTAATTTCTAAAATTATATATTTCAATATATTCTACCTCACCAAAATATCTTCTCAAAATTCATTTTCAAATATAAATGAAAATAAAATACTAATTAAGTTTAATGGTTATTATTTTATAAAATAACACACATAGACTTCTATAAACTTCTAGAAGAGGCCACTCACATTTATACCTATAAAAAAAAACTATGCCCAATCAACATGAAAATACCCGTGTAAGAGGCCTCAAATATGTCATTTTCATAGTAGTATACCAAAGAAATTTCCAATTTAACTTTAAACATTCATATATATGAATAAAATTAATTTGTTAACACGTAAAAAACATATAAAAATTATATACTAGAGATTAGGCATCAAATAAAACATTTACAAAGGTACGGGCTCCTAGGCCTCACATGGCACAAGTATGATGACGATATTGGTATGTACATGTAGACACATTTTACATGACTTAGGTATTATATAAATCTTAGTTTACATACAAATACATCTTAATAATCCCAAGAATCATGTTTATAAACTTTCTAATTTATTTCATGTTAGCTTATACATATTTTATGTACACTCACTATGTATATATTGAGTTACATGATATTATAATAACAATTGTTGAAGAATTGTTAACACCCGATAGCAGCGGTTGAAGCCTGAGCGGAAGGAAGCCCCAAGGCCCAAGCGGGCGGAAATACTCAGGCGACCTGAGCGGGCGGAAATACTCAAGACGACTAAAGTAGATGGCGCAGGCTCTGTCGACGGGGGTGGTGTCTAGGGCAGCGACTGCTCTGCTGCGAACGGGATGGGTATCTCCTGCGACAAGGGGTTTGGCGGGAGGTGTGCTAAGGGCCACGACCCTGAGGATAAGGCTAAGGCGTTGGAGGCAAGATTCCGGTATGAAAGGTTGTCGTTTGGTGGGTTTGTTCCTATTGTCAATGTTATTATTGTGAATTTGAAGGCTGAGACGAAAGAGGAAGTAGATGAGAATGTTTCCAAGCTTTCCGTTCGTGCGGTGATATGTCGGTTTAGGGGTTTTTGGCTCAGCCTCCTTCAACTGCATTCTTGGATCTCCAGTGAATGAAAGCCTCTAATTTCTGGTAAAGTCCATATTTTCCCCATGGCTAAAGGGTTTTTTGTTGCTAAGTTTGACAATGTTCAGGATAGAAATATAATTTTATGTGACAATTTCTTTAGTTGGGAGAACAAATATTTGTTGATGATTAAGCCTTGGCATTCTGATTTCAATCCTTCTTCTGAAACTTTCAACAAGATACCGATTTGGGTTTGACCGTCTAATCTTCCGCTCCATTTATGGACTAACCCTCTTCTGGAGGAAGTGGGTGAAACCCTAGGTGACTTTTTATTGGTGGATGGTGAATCCTCTGAAATTTTTCATTCCACCTTTTCCCACATACTAATTGAAATGAATGTTTCAAAAGGGCTGCTTGTTGAGATTTTACTTGAATTTGCTAAAGGGTCTTGGGTCCAATCTTTGGACTATGAGGGGATTCCCTTTCATTGTAGAAGATGTTTTAAAACAGGTCATGTTGTTGCACAATGCGGATTTGAGAAAAAAGCTAGGATGGCTACATGGTGGAATGGTGCCTCTCAATAACATTATACGGTTGAGAAGAAATCTGAACAACATAGGAGTTTTTCAGAGGTGGTTGCGTCGAAATCATAGGGTTTTGAGGTTTCCCTTTGGGACGTCTCAAATAATGGGGTTGTTGATGTTGCACAAGATCTTCATCTTGTAACCCCTAAAGAGCGCGAGATTGGTTCTGGTGATAGCACTTCGGTTATCACTTATGGTGGCTTTTCCGATAAGTCTTTGCCCGCACAATGGAATAATGATGAAATTTCTGAGACAGTGGCTACAGACATTCTTCAAGAAAATTGTGAGCTAACTTGACATGATATGGCTACGCAAGTGGAGGAAAGCTGGATTATTGTTAAGGGAAAAAAAGTTAAATTGTCTAGGCCTTCTTTTGACATGACACTCCGTTCCCACAAGAGTAGTTCTAAATGTAAATCTTGATGGGTCTTGTTTGGGGGCTGACTGCAAATTGTTCTTTTTGTAGTTTTGTTTTAGATTGTAAAAAAGTTTTGGGTCCCTTCAAAACCTGTTTTTACCTAAATCAAAAATAATTGTTGAAGAGACAACAATTAAAGATAAAAATAAAATAACATACACAATACAAAACACATCTATATTATTCCAATAATGCATAGAATATATCTAAATAACATTCATCACATCATAGTAATGAATTCTCATTTTTATACATAAAACTATGCATGTGATGCATACACATTCAAATAAGCTCATAATATTCCTCAATTATAATATGACAAATCACAAGTCATGTTTAAGATACTACATCATATATTTATTGTTAGCATCTCATACCATCATACGGAAAAAATACACTTGAAGCATCTAAAATTATATAATAAAAATATCATATAATGTAAAATGCCATGAAGTCTCATACCTAGATAAATGTCATCAAAATGGATCAATATAATAACATAATAATATTCTTGTAACATATGTATATAACAAGGTTAACAACATAAGTAGGATTTGCATTATTTTATAGTATTATTCGCATCTCTATTATATTTTCAAATGGTAAATAATGGTCTTAGATCCATAATTTGAATATATTAGTTTCATAATCATAAAAGTGATTCATCATGATAAGCAAAAAATTTAAAAATAAATACTCTTATACCACTAAGTGTGATCTAAAATGTTGATACAAAAATAAACACGATTAAATATAAAAAGATAGAAAATTTAGTTTTCATGGACAACGAAAAACACTTTCCTACTAGCACTATTTGATTAGTCATGATTTTCTTGCATATCCAAAAATCACTTCTAACCATATGCCACATCATATTTACATTGAATTTCCATGTAAGCCTCTTTTATTTATTTATTTCATTGTTACATTTATTTCAACACTTTACTCCAAATAGCTTCTCACATTAACTAGATCAATCATGAGTTAATCATCCCATGACGATTTCTTAATCATTTTGCACGCTAGGGTTAAATGTAAAAGATATTTTATTCTATTTCTCACATATTAAATGAATTAGATTTTAAAAACCTACCATTTTTCTTAATTGAAATATAGTTTTCATTCTTTATGATTAATTTTATTTCCATTGCAAATTCAATTATCCAATTTTGTTCTTATTGATATAAAAATAAGTTGAAAAGAATTTAACAAGATTTGCTGAATTTTTTTGATTGAAAGGCCTTTTTAGATATGTAATGTGATCTTTCCAATAATCAATTTGAATTATATTTTTTTAGTCTTAATCAAGAACACATGAAAAAAAACATTCTTTCATAACTAAAATAATTTAATTACATTTTACCAATCTCAACCTTACCTTAATATAATTGTAGATTACACACTTTAAATTATTAAAATATCCATATAGACATAACTAGTAACACAAACTTGGGGCTTATATTGGGTCTATTCCCAACACAAGTTACATATTAATGACAACTTCAATAAAGAAAAGTCATAGAGAAAAATTTACTCTATAACTTTGATTTGTACTTCCTTTTTATGCTCTGCTGGTTCTATATAAGTAATTTCTTTGTTTGTTCGGATAACTAAGAACAGAATTCCAACCACATAAGCTAATATAAGTGGGAAAACCAGTAATTCTATGAAAACTGATGCCACCTTTGGAAGATGGTTGTGAATTAGTGAAGCTAGGAATCCCACACTGAGGTAATACATGTTTATGGCTATGAGAGCTGTTCCAAGGAGCCAAGCAAAAATTGTAACCTACAAAAAGACAAACTTCGAAAACTCAATAAGTCATATAAAGAAAAAAATTAATTACACTTTTCAAGAGATATTGCTACTTACTATAATTGAATTCTTATGAGGGCCCATCTTTATATTGCTGCTAGTGAACTTCAACAAAGGAATCAAAGCAAATGGTAGCTCAAATGATAAGATCATCTACACAAACCAAGTGGAAAATGAATAAAAATACCACATAAAAAAATATCATCCAAAATTTAACAATAGAAAAATATATATAACTCAAGTTAAATCCAAGAGTTTATGTAAAACATGAATATCTTAATAATTAGCAGTTGTCATGTAATCCGATAGATGAAAACCATCTTAGAGATTGATTTAGAGAAAATCTGACGATTCATTGAAAACATACCGAGCAAATGATAATTAGTTGTCCTGCACCAGAACTGCCACTAATGATAGCTACTGCAAGACTTGGAACAATTGCGATGCTCCGTGTTATGAAATTCTGCTTCCATGCTGTCATATGCATGTTCAGAAAACCCTGCATTATTCATTCAAAACCATCTCTCAAAACTCTAAAATATATAATATTACCAATGTATACATTTTGCGGGAAATATGATACCCAAAGGGGTGAATAAAAATGGTTTTCACCTGCATTATATACTGAGCTGCGTATGTTCCAGTGATAGTTGAACTTTGTCCCGACGCAAGCAAAGCCACTGCAAATATTTTAGAACTCCATTTCCCTAATACATTCTGAAACATGGAACACAATTTCATTCAAAATTCAGTCTTAGAATTTGGCAAAGGCTAAGTTGTTGGTTTTGATTAGTCTTCTGTTTAGAAACAGGACAAAGAAAATTAACTGAACATTTGTATTGATTTCTTGTTTATAAAAGACATTTTGGGAAGAGAGAATGCAAGAAGACGTACCGTTAAAAGAAAAGGGGCGTTCTGGAGGTTCATGTCATTACATTTCTGTGCATCTTGAGAAGATATATTTGGCATGGAGCAAATGGATCCGCTCACAGCAAGGACTGCCACGTTGATGAGGAAGGCCACAAATAGAGCAAAGGCACTCTCTATGAAAAAATATCTGCATGCTGACTGTCATTTGTAAACACAACACAGATGGGTGATTAGATCGTTGGGAATACATCCTTTGTTTTGTGCAATTCAATTAATAAAGTCTACTTACGTTGATTCCTGAAACAGAAGTGGGTATTTTCCTTGAAAGAACCAAGGCTGAATGGAGAAATAAGTTGTGCCTAAACATCAGATAAAACTCCATATTGAGTTGGGTATTTGGCAAATATTTCAAATTTGTTTGCGAGGGAAAATGCAGTGTGACTTACGGCATAACAAGGGCACCGAAGAGAGAGATTGCAAGAGCAGTTGCGCCATTCCCTTTTAACTGAGGAACAAACATTCCTTTCAAGACTCCTATAGAGTCTGGCTTTGCATTTCCAAGCTCCCCAAAGAAGCAGGCAGCCATTGCAAATATTAGAACTGTTATAACAGACTCCAGTTTTCTGATCTGTGATAGCATAATTTTGTGAGCTCGAATTCTCAGACAAGTCAAGAACAAGATTGATATTTATAAGCCAAATTATATATATATCCAAGATGGGGAAAGACACTTTTCTGAGAAGTATTACCCCATATCTCTGCAATCCGAGGAGGAGGAGAGTACTAAGTCCTGTTATAAGAACCCCACCCCATATAGGTATATGGAACAGCAAATATAGTGCAAAAGCTGTTCCTATTACTGATATAGAGCAAGAGACAATGAAAAGAAAAATGAATTAGGTGGACAAATGATCTAAATAAGTGAAATATGTAAATGGAATTAAAAAATTATTCTATTTAAATATTAAACTATTTAATATTAAATTAGTAAATAATAATTTTACTCTTCTCCATATTAGAAGTTTTTTTTGACTATTAAGTTATTTAATATGATACACAAATCAAAAAGGAAATGTGGTGCAGGTGGTATTTTTTATTTCCCCAAGATAATGGCCACAGTTAGTGGATTAGAAATACGATCCCATTTATATGACTTTGTAGGCTTCTTTAATATTGATAATCATTTCTTTAATATTATTAATATTTAAATACATTTTTAATATATTATTGAAGATCTGATATTATTTTATTGAATTTTAAAAAAAATATATATAATTATGATAATATTTATGAAAATAAAATTTATAATAAAATTAACTTTTTATTTTTAAATAATTATCAATTATATTTTTAAATATAAATGATTATAGAAAGTTGTTGAATCTTTTCTCCTATAAATATGTAATCCCTAATGCATATAATGCCATTCTATTTCTATTGACTTATTCAGGAATAGATCTCATAATTTCATACATTGAAAAATCCACAACATTTATACGTAGATGTATAGTGGCAAACCTTCAGGTATGTCGGATGCAATCACTGCCACTTCTGCCAGCAGCCATAGTACGTAATTTAGCTTTTTAGGATACTCTGTTCTGCAGTGTTCTGCAAGGTGCTTGCCTGCAACACAAATCAGCAAATTATTCAACTTTTTTTTAGGATAGATCATAGAGTTTGATTCAAAACATATTATTCAACCTTTTTTTAGGATAGATCATAGAGTTTGATTCAAAACATAGTGTACAATAGATCATGGAATTTAAAATATATCATAAAATTTGATCCAGACATAAATGTAAAAACTTATACTATACTGTTAAATTCAGAAACATCTCTTACTAATGCCGAATTATTTATTTACTCAAACTAGTGGGTGGATTTTGTTCTACGGATTCTACAAAACTAACCTGTGGCTACTCCCAAATTGGCTGCTCGAGACTGAATAACCAATGCGAAACTGCAGGCCAAGAGAATGACCCAAACGAGCTGCAAGAATAATGTACAATTTACCCAATTATTAAACCCAAAAACTTGTAAATGTTTGATCACCTCACAATTGTGCTTCAAAGCTAAGATGATCACAATATACCTCATACTGGTACTTTGCACCTGCCTCTAAATCTGATTCCACTGAGGAACACAACAGAAGCAAGCCATCCAATAATTTATCAGTGATATGGACACAAAATTACAAAATAGTTACTTATCTAAGGGAGAAAAAGGCTACTGACAGTTGGCAGGATCCAAGTAGGCTATGGACACAAGAAAACCTGGCCCAACGTACTTTATAAACTTCTTCCACACGCTTTCCTGTAAGGTGATTATCACACTATATCAGAGGACAGACAAACAAATACTATAATACTAGAATGGAAGCTTCTATAATGTTTAATATAACTAGAAGCCAAATGCAGGCAAATTCTAGTTCTACTACACATTTTTCAATAAATAAATGCTTTCCTGCAAAAGAATAAAGAATTCAATCCAATTCAATGGAAGAAAACAGACCTCATCAGCAGAAAGTACAACTTGATGTTCCTCAGTGGGAGTGCCATGGACTACCTCCAACTGCCCACCTGATCTTTCCACCCCTTCCTCGGCCATTGAACTTATGATTTATAAATTCAGCACAGAACAGTACCTACCAATCCCAATTTTCTGCAATTCGTCACAAGAATGAAGGTTCAGCTTGCACTGCATTTATTCTCACAGCAAGAGACTTTAATGCTCACTGCGTTTACTTTTAGGCAAACTTGATATTAAGTTATTTTATATACTTTCTTTAAAAATTTGAAAACAATCAATTTTTAATTTTGTTACGTAATTGAAGTATACTGGGGAAGATGGTATCCTCGGAAAGGTGTAATGGTGGACTTTTATTTACTAATCTGGAGTTCCATTTTTCTAATAATTTATCTCATAAATTAAAACTTACAAAAATTTGAAAAGAAGCATTTTTAATTCTATTATAATAGGGAAATTATATTGCAAAGTAGGTACAATGGTAAAGTTGTACGTAGTCATTTAAGGTTTTATCATCTTTCAGGAAACAAATTTTGATAATAAGTTATTTTAAAAAATAGATCTGTTTATTTTTATTTCAGAAAAAAATAGTTTAATTTTATTATATTACAACAGGTACACTAAAAGTATTTTTTTAAGATTTAACAAATAAAAATTAAATAATTATTTATCACTTTAATAATAAATAAAATAGAAAACTACCATTGCCTATTTGACAGAACTATTGAATATTTAAATAAATAATTTATATAAATCTAAATCCTTTTCTTATAAAATAAGAAACAGAATCTATTACTTATCTTCAGTCCATTTCCTTGAGGAGCTCAGAGTTACCTACTCGAATAAATTAATCTGTGAAGCTTTCATATAAAAATTCAGTAACATTTATATGGAGTGAATTCTATAACATAATCTAATTCTGGGGGCAATACAGCGGGCCAATCTACAGGAGAAAAAAACTTAAAGATAATAAAATATGTGAGTGGTAATAAGGATGATCTCACGTCTTACTAAAAAGGAAAGCACAATGATGTTCATAGTTTCTACTTTAAACGTTATCATAGACAAACACCCTTATTAATTCAAGTGAATCCAAACACGAGATTCCATAGAAAGTTTGTAAGAATAAATTGCTTTTATACCGCTGCTCAGCATGACTAACTTTAGTAAAAGCTTTCAACTAACTGGTATGAATAATCTGCAACGAGGAAAATGTGGACTATCAAATCTGTTGGACGTATTTTTCTGTGAGCCCCATTTATAGGTGGACATTAAAATTATCATTGATCATCAATTTAATGTTCAATATTTCAATAATAGTTATAGTATTTGTTGATTTAATGTTCAATATTTAAAATAATATTGAATCAATAGTTGTGACTTTAAAGTTGTTAGTATTGATGATAACTACCAATAATTGAATAATATGTATTCTTTAGATCTAAAAAGCAACAAATCATGTGATGCCACATGAGTGCACCAATAAAACATGATTTAGTGCAACAAAAAGCGTGCTGATGTGGCATCATATTTGATGATGTGGCCCTAAAACTTTAATTGTAAGCAATGCCAAGTAAACAGTTGTAAATTTTTATTTTTATTTTTTAATTTCCACATAAGATTTTGAGAAGAGCGAAATTAGGGTGCTCAACTATTGGATCCTCTCTCCTAACATCATTGTTATATAACTAATACAATAATAATAATGATTACTAATATCATTGTTATATAATTAATACAATAATAATAATGATTACTATATTATCAGTTAATCATTACTAAAAGTGATCTGATCGTATCTACTTAACATTGCCACCTCGAAATGATGTTGTTGATCCATTATTAATTATGTCATAATAAAATTATTATTATCTAGTCATTAGAATAATAGCAATAATAAAATTAATTGCTTAACAATAGGGTCTTAGAAATTAATAACATTATCATGGGCGAATGCATGAAAATGGGTAGCAATTTCGTGAACACCTTTCAAAAAACTTTTGAAAAGCAATAACGCGCGTGCATTATAATAAGCTTGTGTTATTGCTTGTTAAAAGAAAAAAAAAAGTGAAAACTTGTCATTGTTATTTCGACTGTTTTTTTCTTGTAGCCATAGCCAAAACCCCCATACTTCCACGCTCACATTCTAGGAGGAGCAATTCAACAATTTTTTTCACCAACAATTTCTATTTCTTCGTAACGATGGTGCCACGACGATGAGGAGATGTGAGAGGTAAGGATTTTGTGGTTTTTGTTTTGAATTAGTTAGTTTTAGGTTGAATTTGATATATATTTGTTTGAATTTTTAGGAGATGCAAATCAACCTGCAAACCCTCAAGATCCTCAACAGGAAGACCAACCAAATCCTCAAGATCAAAATCAACCACAACAACAACCTCCTCCACCAATCACTCAACCCCCTCTTGGCACTCAACACAATTTAATGAGTGAAATTGAGAACAACAAAAAAAAAATTGAGGATTTGATCAGTAGGTTGAGTGATCCAAATGGTTCAACCGCAGAAAAAATGACCATAGCAAATTCATTGAAAGATATGGTAAAAAATGTAGATTCAATTAGCAAAAACAAATAACTGGATGACAAGATAGAAGGTAGACAGCTAGGAATTATTATGCAAATAAACTATCATACAAAGATGTAAATGATTTAAAAATTGCAAAAGGTGATTTGTGCTTATTATTCACCAACCCACACACAAATCAAAATCTTACTTTCAATGCGAAGAGGTTTCCTATCCATTGGTGCCACCACCAATAGATCAGGAACCAATTTTATGATAGGTGGTACATGGTCTTCGATTACCCACCATGCAACAATTGTGAGGTCCCGTAATATTTCCTTAGGAAACTATATATTGAGTTCATATTGAACAAAATCCCAAATTATTTTGATATGAGGGATTTCTAGGGGAGAGTTGGGGGGTCAGCTAAGGATAGATCCGACTCATAGCTTGATCCTACACGGCAAGGTACACGAGCTCTCGCTAGGCCACCTCATGAGTACGTTGTTATGCCTTCCGTCACGAAGGAAAGTGTTGACATAGAGACATTGCAAGCGATCAACACTTTGACCCAAAGTGTTATCCATCATACTGGCCCTATTCTACAGCGCCATCCAGGAGAGTCTTCGAGTGGTGGTCGTCGAACACATGTGTGTCAATCTTGTGGGGCTACTTGTTCATATGACCCCACTGACACTCAGGAGACTGGTATGCAGGATCCGTCTGCAACTATGGAGATGGAGAGGGCAGCTGACATTTTGCATGAGGCATATGATATTGATAGTCAGGTAAAAGTTAGTGCATGGTCACTGAATTTAATTTATTAAAATTTAATTTTGAAATGCAAGATTAACTAAAAATGTTTTATGATTTTAATACAATTGCAAGGTCACAATGTTGAGACTGGATACACCAGCCCCCCA
This sequence comes from Sequoiadendron giganteum, assembly GCA_007115665.2. Taxonomy (NCBI): domain Eukaryota; kingdom Viridiplantae; phylum Streptophyta; class Pinopsida; order Cupressales; family Cupressaceae; genus Sequoiadendron; species Sequoiadendron giganteum. Next base: position 764,451,789 of record CM021100.1, read on the forward strand.
CCAACTTGTTTCTATAGTACACCTATCGTTGGGGTATGTAACTAGTAAACAATTATAAATTTATTGCATGTTAATAACATTGTTTTACGAATGGTAATTTGATATGCGATTTTGGATGTTGAATAGACTAATATTAGAGGTTTTGATGGAACACTTCCTAGTGGCGGTGGATTTACTCAAACCTACATGGAAGTAATAGAATAAAGAGTTTAACTAATAAATCAAGTACTTAATAGATTTGTGTAGTTTATATGCACATCATTGATTACGTTGAATAATTTGTTATTTTATTTTCAGATGATGCAAGTTGAAACACCTACGAATGTGATGAGGGCAATGGATATCTGTGTGTCATTTGCTATACAATCCTCAATGGCTTTGACAGGAGAGGTATGAGGCAAATTAGTAAATTTCAATTTACATTTGTTGTTATAGATGTTAGTTAGTGAGAAATCAAACCATTATTGATTCACATAGTTTAATTTCTATTTGTATGGTTTATACAGGGCTTGAGCATGTCTGAGCATGGGCGTGAGAATATTTCTCCTGTGGAGAGAGATCATGAGATGGTGGTAAGTGATTATTTTGTCAAATATATCATTTTTTATAATGTAATTTCTATATATTCATGTCTTTACTTCTTATTGTAACAGTTAAAACTTCACCATGAACTAAACACTAGGAGGAGCAGTAGGAGCACTCCTCGAGCGCAACAAAAATGAGTGACAAACCTATCGCCATCGGATCGAAAAGGAAAGGGAAAGAATTTATTTCCAGGGCATGGAGAGCAATGACTTTTGATTCTAGAGCCCTTTGTTGTATGCCTACATGGCAATTTTGTCCAAATTTTTATTGGACATATTTGACATTGTATGCTTATATGGGAATCTCGTAAGCCTATATGGCTATTTTGTACATATATTTCATACTTATACCAACATATATTGATGTATGTCTACATGGCTATTTGGTTAATACAAATATCTTTTATCGATGTCTGTCCATATTTGCATTCTAAATTGATGGTTCAATAGATATGAGTTACGTGTATTCAAGTGTATACTTTACAACTTACGTGTATACTTTGTGATTTCCGTGCATTTGAATGTATACTTTGTGGCTTACATGCTTTCATGCATATACCTTGTATTCGTGCATATACTTTGTATTAATTTTTATATACTATGTATTCGTGTGTATACTTTTTGAGGCTTACGTATTTTTGAGTACTTGTGCTTCCCTTATTGACATGTACATGCTTGAATTATTCACGTGTATAATTATTAATTGGTTAGCCCTAGAATTGATCATTGTTGTCCTTCATGATTTGTCTTGAATATTAATTGATTGATGCTAAACAACTATATCTAAAAAAAAACATGTTTACAATTGGAATTTCATGAAATGGTTCATAAAAATATTCCAATATGTTCTTTATCTAAAATCTAGAGGTCGTACCAAGTACAGGATCAACAATTTTGTATCAAAAATCTAAAAAATAGAGAACAGTGTGAATAATTTTGATTAGATCTTCTCCAAAAGTTCATTAACAACCTCCATTTGAGCCTCTCAAGAATTTACATAGTGTTTTACACCCTTCTCTAACTGATCCACACCCTCAACTAACTAAAAACTAACTCTCAAAACAAGTAATCATTGCATTTCAAATTTGTTGTTTTAAGCTACTTACAAATTTGCAACTTTAGACTCCTCCAACCTAATGTGTACATCTAATGACCTCTAACCCACACAAATGGCTTACAAATAGTCTTATTACATCGAAAAAACTCTATTATTTCATAATCATATACAAATTCACAAATTTTCCTTCAAAGGCTACAAAGACAACTTCTAATGCAAGATTGAAATTTTTACATTTTTTTATCACTAGAACCAAAATTCACCCTAAAACATACCTAATGGTCTTAATTGACCTTATTCAAGACCAAGCATGCTCAAAATACCCACAACAACCTATTGGCCAACCTATTCACCATCAGATAATCACTAAAACCACTGAACTAGACCTTCTTCATCAAATGGAGGAACAAAGTGCTCTGCACCAATGATCATACATTTTTTGTGTGGAATACTCAAACTTCTCAACCGTCGTTTGTATTTTTCTCTTTTTCAATGTTTTGCATGCCATCATAGGGGATCAAGTCAGTTGAAAGCAAGTCAGATCAATTCCACGTGTTTGGGTGTGAAAGAGTACCATGCCTAGCATAAACCTACCTATTGGGATACGTTGGAGAAGCTAGTTTTGTCACACGAATTGCAAAATGAAAGTTGTACCACTTTGCAACTTTGCACAACTTGAATTTGATACTTTTTCCATCAAGTGAAAATCCATCGCCATGGGAAAACCACTCCGAGGTAGCCAAAACTAAGAGAGGTTTTTGTAGAGGGGCCCAACAAGATCTTATAGGATTAGACGAGAAGTTTCTAAGCATCATGGTATCCAAGTAATAGCATGCTGAAGTTTGCAGCCATTTTTCACTTTGGACCCTTAAGAGATTGATTTGGTGGAATGTAGCTCAAAACGATTCCGTGTGTTTTGATGTGAAAGAGGACCATGATAAGCGTAAAAATACCTATTCAGATGCATTGGAACAATTTTCTTGGTCACATGAGTTGCAGAGTGAAAGTTGCACCACTTTGCAACTTTGCAAAGCTTGAATTTGACACTTTTTCCATCAAGTGAAAATCCACCGCCACTGGAAAACCACTCCGAGATAGCCAAAATCGAGAGAGGATTTTGTAGACGGGCCCAAGTGAATCCTGTAGGATCAAACAATAAGTTTATGAGTTTCACGGTATCCAAGTAATAGCATGATGAAGTTTACAATTATTTTGCACTTTGGACCCTTAAGGGATTGATCCGATGGAACATAGCTCGGAGTGATTCCGCATGTTTCGGTGTGAAAGAGGACCATGCCTAACGTAAAAATACCTATTCAGACACGTTGGAATAGTCTACTTGGTCACACGAGTTGCAGAGCGAAATTTGCATCACTTTGCAACTTTGCACTGCTTGCATTTGACGCTTTTTCCATCAAGTGAAAATCCACCGCCATGGGAAAACCACTCCAAGATAGCCAAAATCAAGAGAATTTTTTGTAGAGGGGCCCAACACAATCCTGTAGGATCAGATGAGAAGTTTCTAAGCATCGCGATATCTGAGTAATAGCATGCTGAAGTTTGCAACCATTTTGCACTTTGGATCCTTAAGGGATTGATCCAATGGAATGTAGCTTGGAGTGATTCCGTGTGTTTCGGTGTGAAAAAAGACCATGCCTAGCATAAAAATACCTATTCAAACACATTGGAACAATCCACTTGGTCACACGAGTTTTAGAGCAAAATTTGCACCACTTTGCAACTTTGCACAACTTGAATTTGACACTTTTTCCATCAAGTGAAAATTCGTCGCCACGGAAAAACCACTCTGAAATAGCCAAAATCAAAATATTTTTTTGTAGAGGGGCCCAATGCGATCCTGTAGGATTAGACGAGAAATTTCTAAGCATCACGGTATTCGAGTAATAGCATGCTGAAGTTTGCAGCCATTTTGCACTTTGGACCCTTAAGGGATCGATTGAGTGGAACATAGCTCAGAGCGATTCCGTGTGTTTTGGTTTGAAAGAGGACCATTCCTAACGTAAAAATACCTATTCAGACACATTGGAATAGTCTGCTTGGTAACACGATTTGCAGAGCAAAATTTGCACCACTTTGCAACTTTGCATAGCTTGAATTTGACACTTTTTCCATGAAGTGAAAATCCACCACCACGGGAAAACCACTGCAAGATAGCTGAAATCAAGAGAGGTTTTTGTAGAGGGGCCCAACGCAATCTTGTAGGATCAGATGAAAAGTTTCTAAGTATCATGGTATCTGCGTAATAACATGTTGAAGTTTGCAACCATTTTGCACTTTGGACCCTTGAGGGATCGATCCGGTGGAACATAGCTCAGAGCGATTCCGCATGTTTCGGTGCGAAAGAGGAATTTTCCTAGCGTAAAAATACCTATTTAGACGCATTGGAACAGTCCACTTGGTCACACGAGTTGCAGAGTGAAAGTTGCACCATTTTGCAACTTCGCACAACTTGAATTTGACACTTTTTCCATCAAGTGAAAATCCGCCACCATGGGAAATCAACTCCAAGATAGCCGAAATTGAGAGATGTTTTTGTAGAGGGGCCCAACATGATCCTGTAGGATCAAACAAGATATTTCTAAGGATCATGGTATCCGAGTAATAGCATGATGAAATTTGCATCCATTTTGCACTTTGCACCCTTAAGGGATCAATCCGGTGGAATGTAGCTCAGAGTGATTCTGCATGTTTCGGTGTGAAAGAGGACTATGCCTAGCATAAAAATACCTATTCAAACATGTTGGAACAGTCTGCTTGGTCACACAAGTTGTAGAACGAAAGTTGCACCACTTTGCAACTTTGCATTACTTGCATTTGATGTTTTTTCCATCAAGTGAAAATCCGTCGCCACGGGAAAACCACTTCGAGATAGCCAAAACCGAGAGAGATTTTTGTAGAGGGTCCCAACGCGATCTTGTAGGATGATATGAGAAGTTTCTAAGCATCACGGTATTTGAGTAATAGCATGCTGAAGTTTGCAGTTATTTTGCACTTTGGACCCTTAAGGGATCGATCTGTTGGAACATAGCTCAGAGCGATTCCACGTGTTTTGGTGCGAAAGAGGACCATGTCTAGCGTAAATATACATATTCTGATGGGTTGGAATAGCTAGTTTGGTCATATGAGTTGCAGAGCGAAAGTTGCACCACTTTGCAACTTTGCACAACTTGAATTTGACACTTTTTCCATCAAGTGAAAATCTGCCGCCATGGGAAAACCACTCCGAGTTAGCCAATACCAAGAGAGATTTTTCTAGAGGGGCCCAATGCAATCCTTTTGGATCAAATGAGAAATCGCTAAGTGAAATGGAATAATTTTTATGGGGTTTGTGTTGCTTCCCTTGTAGATTTTGATGGAAAAGGGCATGAAAAATGAGGTTTCACCGTAGGGTTTGATAAATAATTGCATGTAGAGGTTGGGTGATTGTCTTTTGAGTTTGTGCAAGTGATTTTAACAAGGTTTGAGGTGGTGGCATGTTTTGGTAAGGTATGAAACCATTCTTTTCAATAAACCCTCCTTATACTAACATAAAATAAGGGTTTTGGTTTGGCATGGTGGAGTGAGTTTGTCCTGAGACAAATTGCGGATTTGAAGGTTTGGATCCAGTATAATTGCTGCCTCAACAAGTTAAGGGGGTTTTTGAATTTGTAAAGGTATGTTCCTTTGTTTCTTAAATTCCCCTACACAAATAAACACACACACACCCCTAGAACATCCTAATTTGACCTTACATGCTTTATATCACTTCTCTAATCACCTAATGACCTCTTTGAGACTTTAAATACATTAAATATGACCTTTACATGACCTTTTTCACATTGTTTACATTTCAAATTCAAATTTTGCAAATTTTCCTATTGAAGGCATTTATAGAACAAGGTGTTACTGCACCAAACATGAACTCCAAAATTACAATATTTGAGTAAATCTCATTATGTAAGTAAATATCATTACAGTTTCTTAGGTACTTCATTCTCACAGATCTTTTACAATCACCCATACATTCAAGATTCTCTTTAAATGTCTACATCATAGGTGCTTATTATGAGGTTAACTTCAATTGAGTAACTTCAGATTCCCTCGCTAAGCTTCACACGCTCTTTTATAATGGCTTGAAATCAAAATTGAGATTTGTCAAAATCATCAAAATAAGGATGTTGCATTTCTTTTTGGTTGAGATTCTTTTTGATGACTCATAAATCAACATTTTCTGCAATGAGAGATCAATCAATTTTTAGTAGTTTAATTACAAATACACAAAGTAAAAGAGAAAAAGAAAGAGCATCCAAAATGGAAATGAAATAAAAATAGATGGAAGACACTTATAGATAGGCATGCAGGTCTCACAACTTAGTCACTCCCGGTTATACATCTTCACTGGGAATTCCAACATACCTATTGCACACAACACCTCTCATGAATAAAGTAAGTTGAAATTTCAAATGCTCTTATAATGTCTACATCATAGCTACTCATGATAAGGTTAACTTCAAATGAATAACTTGAAAGTACCTCACCAAGCTTTGTACACACTTTTTTAATGGCTTAAAATCATGATTGAGATTTGTCAAGATCATCAAAATAAGGATGTTGCATTGCTTTTTTGGCTAACATTCTCTTCGATGGATCATATATCTGCATTTTTTGCAAGGGGACACCTATCATTATTTAGTATGTTACTTACAAATACACAAAGTAAAAGAAGATGATAGAATTGGCATCAAACAAATTAATGTGCATACAAGTATAAATTAATAAGAACCAATGTGCATATACTTACAAATTAATCCAACAAACCATCCAGGTCTGCTCTACTCTTTATTGTGTCAAGTATTGCCTGATGGTCAGACTCACAGACCTTCCACAAGGTCTTCTTCAAAGGTCTACCCCCATATTTGGTCAAACAAACATTGGATGCCATGACAAGGTTCAAGTAATGAAGAATCTTATGATGGGTGATCCCACAAAGCTGGTTTACAATTTTTGGGAGATTATGATTTTTGCTGAAATCACATATTTTTAGAAAATATAATGATTCAAACCTTAAAAAGTTCCATTTTAAGGATTTCAATTGAAGAGGGTTTGATCAAACCACCTTAGATCAAACCCCCTTGGATAGAACCCTGCTAGTTTTAAACCATACCTACAACAGAGTCTCCTTTACACATATCAAAATGCTGATAAAAAATCACTTTTGATTTACCTTTTGGGGGATCAAATAAATTCATTTAAAATTTATTTCAAATGATTGTGGTAGTCCTCAAAATGAGTTATCCAACGAATATAATTTTAATATTTTTTGGTTTTATTATGTATGTGTTTTTTTAGTTTTATTAAACATAGGTTTTTCACCAAAAATCAAGTTCTTTGTTCTGCACATGTAGAAAAATAGAAGATTATCAAAATAAAATTTTAAAAAATATGTTCAGGCTAGGTATTGTTGTCCTTGATCCATTAAAATAAAAAAAATTGAATTTCGATACATACAGAAAAATTTATGTTGTATATAGTCTGCTTATGTTTCAATTGTAATTGGTTTGACTTCAAAACTTGTTTAAGGAAAAAATAATTAATAAAACACTATGAACCCAAATGAAAGAGATAGATATCGTAGTTAGAAATCTAAATTCGAAAAAATTATAATTTTATCCTTCATACAAAAAAAATTATGTTGTATCCGGGCGGGTGCATGGAAATGGGTAGCAATTCCGTTGACACCCTAAAAAAAAAAGTTGAAAACCATAACGCGAGCGCATTATAATGCGCTCGCGTTATGTATTTCATTAAACCTAGGCAAGGTCCTAGCGGCTACAACTACAAAGCCATAATAAGAGCACATTATAATGCGATCGCGTTATCGACAGTTAAAAGCAAAAAAACAAATGCAAATCTCTCATTTATATTTCAACTGGTTTTTTTGCTGCACCCGCGGCCAAAAACCCCAAAATATCGTGCTCGTGTTCTAGGAGAAGAATTTCTTCACCAAGAATCCTAATTTCTTCGCAACGATGGTGGCACGATGAGGAGGAGCTGTAAGAGGTAAGGATTCTATGCTTTTTGTTTTGAATTTGTTAGTTTTAGGTTGAATTTGATATCTATTTGTTTGAATTTTTAGGAGATGCAAATCAACCTGCAAACCCTCAAAATCCTCAATAGGAGGACCAACCAAATCCTCAAGATCAAAATCAACCACAACATCAACCTCCTCCACCAATCACTCAACCCCCTCCTGGCACTCAACAAAATTTAATGAGTGAAATTGAGAACAACAAAAAACAAATTGAGGATTTGATCAATAGGTTGAGTGATCCAAATTGTTCAACGACATAAAGAATGACCCTAGAAAATTCATTGAAAGATATGTTAACAAACGTAGATTCAATTAGCAAACAAATAATTGGATGGGAAGATAGGAGGTAGGTGGCTAGGGAGTATTATGCAAATAAACTATCATACAAGGATGTAAAAGATTTAAAAATAACAAAAGGTGATTTGTGTTCATTATTCACCGACCCACGCACAAATCAATTACCCTCAATGCAAAGAGGTTTCCTATCCATTGGTGCCACCACCAACAAATGAAGGAGTGATTTTATGATAGGTGGTATATGGTATTCGATTACCCATGGTGCAACAATTGTGAGGTCCCACAATATTTCCTTAGCAAACTATACAGTGAGTTCATATTGAACAAAATCCCAAATTATTTTGATATGAGGGATTTCCAGGGGAGAGGTGGGGGGTCAGCTCAGGATAGACCTGGTGCACAGCCAGATCCTACGCGGAAAGGTAGACGAGCTCTCGCTAGGCCACCTCATGAGCACATTGTTATGCCTTCTGTCATGAAGGAAAGTGCTGACGTAGAGACATTGTAGGCAATCAACACTTTGACACAGAGTGTCATCCATCATACTAGCCCTATTCTACAGCGCCATCGAGGGGAGTCTTCTAGTGGTGGTCTTCGAACACATGTGTGTCAATCTTGCGGAGCTACTTGTTCACATGACCCCACCGACCCTCAGGAGACTGGTATGCAGGATCTGTCTGCAACTATGGAGATGGAGAGGGCAGCTGACATTTTGCATGAGGCATATGGCATTGATAGTTAGGTAAAAGTTAGTGCATGTGTTCATTGAATTTAATTTATTAAATTTTGATTTTGAAATGCAAGATTAACTAAAAATGTTTTATGATTTTAATAAAATTGTAGGGTCATAGTGTTGAGACTGGATACATTGGCCCCCCACCAACCTATTTTTGTAGTACACCTATCGCTAGGGTATGTAACTAGTAAAGAATTATAAGTTTATTGCATATTAATGGCATTGTTTTACGAATGGTAATTTAATATGCAATTTTGGATGTTGAACAGATTAATATTGGAGGTTTTGATGGAACACTTCCTAGTGGTAGTGGATTTACTCAAACCTTCATGTAGGTAATAGAATAAATAGTTTAACTAATGAATCAAGTACTTAATAGATTTGTGTAGTTTATACATGCACACCGTTGATTACGTTGAATAATTTATTGTTTTATTTTCAGTTGTTGCAAGACTTTACACGTCTGAATGTGATGAGGGAAATGGATATTGGTGTGAAATCTGCTATACAATCCTCGATGGCTCTGATAGAAGAGGTATGAGGCAAATTAATAAATTTTAATTTACATTTGTTGTTATAGATGTTAGTTAGTGAGAAATCAAACCATTATTGATTCACGTAGTTTAATTTCTATTTGTATGGTTTATATAGGGCTTGAACATGCCTGAGCATGGGCATGAGGATATTTCCCTCATGGAGAGAGATCGTGAGATGGCTGTAAGTGATTATTTTGTCAAATATATCATTTTTTATAATGTAATTTCTATATATTCATATCTTTAAATCTTATTGTAACAGTTAAAACTTCACCATGAACTAAACCCTAGGAGGAGTAGCAGGAGCACTCCACGAGCACAGTAAAAATGAGTGACAGAACTATCGCCATCCGAGCGAAAAGGAAAGGGAAAGATTTTATTTCCTGGGCATGGAGAGCAATGACTTTTGATTCTAGAGTCCTTTATTGTATGCCTGCATGGCAGTTTTGTACATATTTTTTATTGAACATATTTGACATTGTATGCCTAGATGGCATTCTCATAAGCCTATATGGCTATTTTGTACATATGTTTCATACTTATATCGACATATATTTATGTATGCCTACATGGCTATTTGGTTAATAGAAATATCTTTTTTCGATGCCTGTCCATATTTTCATTCTAAATTGATGGTTCAATAGATATGAGTTACGTATATTCAAGTGTATACTTTACAACTTACATGTATACTTTGTGACTTACGTGCATTCAAGTGTATACTTTGTGGCTTACAGGTTTTCATGCATATACCTTGTATTCGTTCATATACTTTATTTTAATTTGTGTATACTATGTATTCGTGTGTATACTTTTTGAGGCTTACGTGTTTATGAGTACTTGTAGTTCCCTTATTGACATGTACATGTTTGACTTATTCACGTGTATAATTATTAATTGGTTAGCCCTAGCATTGATCTATGTCATCCTCAATGCATGATCCTTGAGATGGAGTAAGTACACCCTCAAGGTCAAAAGGAGTTTCACATGCATTCTTCGTAGGCTCATTTTGGTAGTGAAACCAAAAACCTTTTGCATCATTGAAATGAATTTTTTTTTCCTTTATAGCAGGTCTGAAGCCATTATCATTCTCCATCAGTTCTTCATGTATCCACTCCCCATTAATGGTTGTGTCATGACTTTCATGAAACCAAGCACTTATCTCATTTGTGATAGAAGAAATGTATGAATATTTATCTTCCCCCTTATGAACCATTCATTATCATGAGAGATGGATTCTTGTGAACCACTACTGATGAATCATGGGTCAATGAGTTGGCTTGTAAAACTACACGATTGAATCCTGATAGCAATATCACAATATTTATATATCTAAATGTGTTATTTCCTTCAGCAAAAATTTGTGCTTATACTTATGTGATTGATGTATGTTCGTGTATGGGATCATAGTAATTTCTATTTGATGATGCTATTGTGTCTTTAAGGTTTATTTATTAAAGGGTGCATGAAACAAGTTTTAAATCCTTACAAATCTTTGAATTTCTTAGGTTTTTCTATTTGTCAAGTCTGGGCTCCGAGCCCGAGTCCAAGTCAAAAAATGGCTTGTCATGTCTGAGGTGAGTCCTAGTCTTGTAACACTGGTGTGAACACATCGAGGAATAATGTATATGCCGTTGAAGAGAGAACCCATCCTTGTTTCCAAACAAACCATGGTATAGATATGGTTGGTTGAGATAAAACATCACTCTCCTGGATAGTTCTAACCATAATCTTTCATGGCTACAAACACACTTTCATTATGTGTGTTCTTGAACCTACTGAAGAAATGGTGGAACATGTTGTAGATCAAATATTGCAACCCTAAGTCCACAAGAAGGTTACTTGTCCTGATTTCCACAAATATCTTTAAGATGTTCATCCTTCTTGAGTAATGTGAACTATTGATGTTATCTAGATCTTTGAAACTATCTGCAATCATGTGCAATACTGTAGAAGCTAGAGCTATATCTAATACTACAAATGACTGCTCAATGGACTCCTGATAGCAATATCACAATTTGACACATTGTAGAAAATACCTCCTACTTATCAATTGATGAGCTAAAGTGATGGGGAGTCCTATCCCTCAAGAGCACTCTTTCTCTTCCCAAGACCTATTCTCTAGTCTTCCTAGGGTATTCCTCTCTACCCTACTTAGGGATCACTCCTGAACCCCCCTCACCACATAAGACTCTCCACCAATTTCAAATTCTTCTCCATCACTCCCAATCCACCACTAAGCTTCCTTGGGCTCCACACTGACCCAAAGTGTCCTAACCACTCCAGGGCTAGATAATGGTATCCTAGTTATCCCTTTGTTGATTTTTCTCCTCACTGATCCATCTTATTGGATTATTTCACCTTTTACCCATCGCTTTCTTGAAAAACTCAATTTTAGGCCTTGTAGCCTTCTGCCCCAAGTTGGCCTCCTGGAACCCATTTTCTTGACTTTTCTCACAATCAGTCTTAACAACCCCCAATTTTTTTTGTAGATTCTTTCTTTTGACCATCAAGGCTCCAATATTTACTAGGCCTTAGGTCCTACAAGTGTCTTTACATATGATTTTCCTCAAACCCCCTATTTTCAAGGGTTCCTAGGGTTTTGGCTCTTTTTCCTTCTTTGAGGGCTTCAATGACCTCCTCAACTCTCCTCCTGGAACACACATGACAAAGATACATGTTCCTACACTCCCATACTCTTTATTGGCACAAACCAATCCATTTAGCAACTCTCCTTGCTACTGTCCTCTCCAAGCTACTAGTTAGAGTGCACTTGCACTCGCCTAGTGCTTGATGATTTCATCACCTTCCCTGCAAAACAAGACCCTAAAACCTATATGTACACTATTTACATAGTCCCCAACTTGATTCCAAGTGGCCATGAGAGGAAATCCATGAGAAGTCAAGTGGGACTCATTATTCACAAAACTGGCCTGAACCGACAATGAGACCAAGAACACCAAAAACTTGCAAAAAGATAACCAATCGGTCTAGATGAGTAATATAATGCTACAAAAGGTAAGTAAGTGACACAAATGGAAGACTCAAAGCATCAGATAAGTCCTTTCAATCCATTCTTGACTGGATGAAGGCTCAAACACAAAAATTCAATGAAAACTTGCTCTCTTCCAATCACAAAAATGTACTCTCCAAGTCTCAATTCATGAAAACAATCCTCCAACCCAAGTATTAGGGTTTTTCTGACCTTATATACCTTTCTCCCACATTCTAGGACCCTTGGGTTGGGCTTAGAGCATCATTAATGCCATTTTCCAACTTTTAGGACAAATAGCCAAGACAACATTGCTCAAAATGCTCACAGTGTCCAAGACTTACCCAAACCACAAGCCCCTAAAAAACCTATTTCCAATTCACTCATCAAAAAAACTCTTGGGACTTTACATCATAGTCCTTATTCCCTTGGTGGTTGGCTAGAACCACCTATAAGCAAAATTGCAGAGATCTCTCCAAAAGACCTTAAGGTGCTCCTGCACCATTCTCCCCCCTGCAACAAAGAAGTTAAGGAGCCTGTGGTGTCAAGAGCTCCTCACTAATTCCATGCTTCTTAAAGTCACTTTCTGCTATCCAAGTAGCCTTTGACTCTGGTTGATGTCTCCACTTCACTAGGTGCTCCATGTATGTCTTGTGCCTAGTCTTCTTCTTCACCCTTGAGTCTAGAATCTTGTCCACTTGTGGTCTGATCTGATCAGGTACCTTGAGTTCGTCCACATCCTTACTCACCTCAACACTATACTGTTCCTCATCCATTTTTGGTCCTTTATACTTCACCAAGTCCTTCACATTGAAGATAGGTGAAATGGACATCTCCTTGGGTAACTCCACCTTGTATACATTGGATCCATACTTAGCCAACACTTTACATAGCCCTATCCTTTTCATCTACAACTTACTTGGTATGCATTTCTGTAGTCTTGCCTTGTTCAAGTATACCATCACCAAATCACCTATTTCAGATTGTAGATCTCTCTTCCCTTCATCTCTTTTAGCCTTCAAGTTCTAGTTAGCCTCCATTAATGTCTTCTTTACACGCTCATGAACCTCTCTCATTGACTGAGCAAAATCATCAACATGTCCACTGATTCCTTCATAACCTTTTAGGTCTCTTAGCTCAAGTACACCCCTTGGATGTAACCCATATACAATTTCAAATGGGCTCTTACTAGTAGACCTGTTTGTGCTATCATTGTAGGCAAATTCTGCCTGTGAAATGACTTGTTCCCATCCTTGTCCATACTCCTTAGTTAGACACCTCAACAAGTTATCAAGTACCCTATTTATCAAGATTTATGGTGAGCTTCTCCTCTTGAAGTTTCTTCAACACAAGTTCTAGGTGCTTCATATGTTCTTCTTTTGTTTTGCTAAAGATGAGGATATCATATGAAGCACCTAGAACATATAACCCCTCTGTGGTTTTCTTTGTGGTAGTCTACTTAGATGATATAACCCCTCTGTGGTACTCATATAACCCCTCTGTGGTTTTAAAAGCTGAATTCCATTCATCTCCCTCTTTCATCCTAATCTGATAGTAGCCACTTTTCAAATCAATCTTGGAGTAGTACTTAGCATCCCCTAAACAGTCCATTAAGTCTTCTATCCTAGGAATAGGAAACCTATATCTAATGGTTATCCTATTTATAGCCCTAGAATCAGTACACATTCTCCACTTATCTCCCTTCTTAGGTGTCAACACCACTAGAACAACACATGGGCTTATACTTTTCTTTATCAACCCTTGGTCCAAAACTTCTTGAACTTGCCTTGCTATCTCCTTGTTCTGCTCTGGTGTCATTTTGTATGTAGCCTTGTTAGGCAATGTTGCTCCTGGTACAAAGTCAATTTGATGACTAATTGCTCTCTTAGGTGGTAGTGTAGCTGGTGTGCCTTCACAAATGATATCCTTGAATTGATCCAACAGTTGGTTCACCTTTGATGTCATAGGTAGTCGACTAGGTGACTCCTCCTCCTTTGGTTTCAACATGATTGCATAGAAAACTCCTTCTTCCTCCTTCATGTCTCTTAGGAATTCCTTTCCACTCATCAAAAGTACACTGGATTCTGCCTTTTCCATTGTGCCTTCTTGGGGAAAAACTTCATGGTTAAGTGCTTGAACTGGAGTATACTAGAATGGGTGACCTCTCGGGAAGGCCTAGTGCCTCACCTCTGTGATCATCACTTAGATGCAATGAGTGCTAAGTGGTCCATTCAATATTATTTCAAATTTGTTGCTTTAAGCAACTTACAAATTTGCAACTTAAGACTCCTCCAACCTAAGGGATCGATCCGACGGAACATAGCTTGGAGTGATTCCACGTGTTTCGGTGCAAAAGAGGACCATGCCTACTGTAAATATACCTATTTGGATGTGTTGGAATAGTCTTCTTGGTCACACAAGTTGCAGAACGAAAGTTGCACCACTCTGCAACTTTGCACTGCTTGCATTTGATGCTTTTTCCATCAAGTGAAAATCCGCCACCACTGGAAAACCACTCCGAGATAGCCAAAAATGAGAGAGGTTTTTGTAGATAGGCTCAATGCAATCCTATAGGATTAGACAAGAAGTTTCTAAGAGTCATGACATCTAAGTAATAGCATGCTGAAGTTTGCAGCCATTTTGCACTTTGGACCCTTAAGGGATCGATTCGGTGGAACATAGCTCAGAGTGATTCCATGTGTTTTGGTGTGAAAGAGGACCATGCCTAGTGTAAAAATACATATTTAGACGTGTTGGAATAGTCCGCTTGGTCACACGAGTTGCAGAGCGAAAGTTGCACCACTTTGCAACTTTGCACAACTTGAAGTTGACATGTTTTCCATCAAGTGAAAATCCGCCGCCACAAGAAAACCACTTCAAGATAGCCAAAATCGAGAGAGGTTTTTCTAGAGGGGCCCAATGCCTTTCTGTAGGATCAAATGAAAAGTTTCTAAGTGTCACAGTATCCAAGTAATAACATGTTGAAGTTTGAAGCTATTTTGCACTTTGGACCCTTAAGGGATCGATCTGGTGGAACATAGCTCAGAGCAATTCCACGTGTTTCGGTATAAAAGAGGACCATGCCTAGTGTAGAAATACCCATTCAGATGTGTTGGAATAGTTCGCTTAGTCACACGAGTTGCAGAGTGAAAGTTGCACCACTTTGCAACTTTGCACAACTTGAATTTGACACCTTTTCCATCAAGTGAAAATCTGCCGCCACGAGAAAACCACTCCAAGATAGCCAAAATCAAGAGAGGTTTCTCTAGATGGGTCCAATGCATTTCTTTAGGATCAGACAAGAAGTTTCTAAGTGTCACGGTATCCAAGTAATAGCATGCTGAAGTTTGCAGCTATTTTGCACTTTGGACCCTTAAGGGATCGATCCGATGGAACATAGCTCGGAGCAATTCCACATGTTTCGGTTCGAAAGAGGACCATGCCTAGCGTAAAAATACCTATTTAGACGTGTTGGAATAGTCTGCTTGGTCACACGAGTTGCAGAGTGAAAGTTACACCACTTTGCAACTTTGCACAACTTGAATTTGACACCTTTTCCATCAAGTGAAAATCTGCCGCCATGAGAAAACCACTCCAAGATAGCCAAAAATGAGAGAGGTTTTTCTAGAGGGGCCCAATGCCTTTCTGTAGAATTAAACGAGAAGTTTCTAAGTGTCATGGTATCCAAGTAATAGCATGCTGAAGTTTGTAGCTATTTTGCACTTTGGACCCTTAAGGGATCGATCCGATGGAACATAGCTCAGAACGATTCCACATGTTTCGGTGTGAAAGAGGACCATGCCTAGCATAAACATACCTATTCGGACATGTTGGAACAGTCTACTCGGTCACACGAGTTGCAGAGCGAAAGTTGCACCACTTTGCAACTAATCACAACTTGAATTTGACACCTTTTCCATCAAGTGAAAATCCGCCGCCACAAGAAAACCACTCCAGGATAACGAAAATTGAGAGAGGTTTTTCTAGAGGGGTCCAAATCCTTTCTATAGGATTAGACAAGAAGTTTCTAAGTGTCATGGTATCCAAGTAATAGCATGCTGAAGTTTGTAGCTATTTTGCACTTTGGACCCTTAAGGGATCGATCCGGTGGAACATAGCTCAGAGCGATTCCATGTGTTTCGGTGCGAAAGAGGACCATGAATAGTGTAAAAATACCTATTCAAATGTGTTGGAATAGTCCGCTTGGTCACACAAGTTGTAGAGCGAAAGTTGCACCACTTTGCAACTTTGCACAACTTGAATTTGACACCTTTTCCATCAAGTGAAAATCCTCCACCACGATAAAACCACTCTAAGATAGCCAAAACCAAGAGAGGTTTTTCTAGAGGGGGCCAACACCTTTCTGTAGAATCAAATGAGAATTTTCTAAGTGTCACAGTATCCAAGTAATAGCATGCTGAAGTTTGCAGCTATTTTGCACTTTGGACCCTTAAGGGATCGATCCGGTGGAACATAGCTCGCAGCGATTCCACGTGTTTCGGTCTGAAAGAGGACCATGCCTAGTGTAAATATACCTATTCAGACATGTTGGAACAGTCCACTTGGTCACACGAGCTGCAGAAAAATGCGTACAAATTGTTTACATGACCTTTATATGACCTTTTTCACATTGTTTACATTTCAAAATTCAAAGTTTGCTAATTTTCCTACTTAAGGCATTTACAGAACAAGGTGCTACTAAACCAAACATGAACTTCAACCTTACAATATTTGAGTATATCTTATTATGTAATTAAATCTTATTACAATGCCTCTGGCACTTCGTTCTCTCAGATCTTTTACAATGTCACTCATACATTCAAGATTCTCTTTAAATGTCTACATCATAGGTGCTCATCATGAGGTTAAATTCAAATGAGTAACTTGAGATTCCCTCGCTAAGCTTCACATGCTCTCTTATAATGGCTTGAAATCAAAATTGAGATTTGTCAAAATCATCAAAATAAGTATGTTGCATTGATTTTTTGGTTGAGATTTTCTTTGATGGCTCTTAAATCAACATTTTCTGCAACGAAAGATCAATCAACCCTTAGTAGTTTACTTACAAATACGCAAAGTAAAAGAGAAAAAGAAAGAGAATCCAAAATGGAAATTAAATAAAAATAGATGGAAGGCACTTACAGATGTTGCATGCAGGCATCAAAATAAGGATGTTGCATTGCTTTTCTTGTTGACATTCTCTTGGATGGCTCATATATCTGCATTTTTTGTAAGGGGACACCAATCAATGTAAAAGAAGATGATAGCATTGGAATCAAACAAATTAATGTGCATATAAGTATAAATTAATAAGAACCAATGTGCATATACTTACAAATTAATCCAACGAACCATCCGGGTCTGCTCTACTCTTTATTGTGTCAAGTATTGCCTCATGGTTAGACTCACGGACCTTCCATAACATCTTGTTCAAAGGTCCACCCCCACATTTGGTCAAATGAACATTGGATGCCATGACAAGGTTCGAGTAATGAAGAATCTTACGATGCATGTCAAAGTCCTGAAATAGCCAATGTTTAACACCTGAATGTGGGTACCTTCTAAGCCATGTTCCAGTAACCACAATTGAGCCTGCAAGGTATTCGATGTTTTCTCCATCTATAACTGGGGCGTCCAATTTATCTTTGGTCTCAACACAACGACACAAGTAATAGTATGTTCCCTCTTCATTGTCTTCATCTGCAATAACTGCATAAACATGCCCTGCATTGATATGTGCAAAAAATCTCTTGAAATTTGTCAACATTACGAATACAGTACAAAGTAAGATCTAACGATATGGAATTTCAACAACTAAGAAAGTAGATATATCACCTCATTGAACTAGATATGATATGTGGTCAAATTCGATCGATGATTCTATCTATGTCAGTTCCAATGCCATTGGAGGGCGATACGTGTGAAGTGGGCTAAGATAACTTGTGAACCATTTGTCAACCCACTCCCTTGACACAATCATTCTAGTCTTGCATTGTACATGAAGAACAAAAGCATGCCATATTTCATGTATCGATACTCCATGAACCTATATTTGAGATAAGGAAAGAGTGTACCTCACTCGATCCTATTAGTGTACAATAGTCTTCATATGGTGTAATGTTAGTATCATCCATCAACCAAAAAAATCTACGAACTGAAGACGTACCTTCAATACCTCGACCCATCAAAGCATTACACCACTCGACGATTGATTTTGCATCTGTCAACTTTGCACTGTCTTTATACTTTAACTCTTCTCATGCTAATGCTCTTTTCACGCATGCTCCTGCACCATCATGCTCCCCCTTTCCATGTCTAGCCTCACAAAAGTTCCACATATGTTGAACACGTGTAATGAAATGCATCCTGCACAACCAGTAGAACATGCGTGAGCTCTTGAACTGTGCTACACAGTTATTAGACCATATTATATGTTGATCGTATTCTATGCCCCTCTGAGCCAAACCACTGTAGAACATCTGGAAGCAACCTTGCACAAACTCTGGAGAATGTGTGCGATCATCACTAATGTAAAATTGGTACTCCCTCAATACCTTCCTTTTCTCATCTATACTATCAGATGTATGAATGAATGCTATGTGCACAAATATCAAAACTTGTGTAGAGTTGTAATATTGTGACTGCACCTCATGTTGTGGTTGTAGAGTGTAGTTCTCTGCAAATTCAACCACGGATACTATGCTTCCAACTGGAAAGGTGTCCTTGCATATCTTGAACTGCGTGTCTAACCATCGGGCTCTATGGGTATGCATTGCATACTCAAATAGTATACTGTCACGAAATGTGGTCATAAATTTGTACACTAGAATCTTCTCAATAACCAAATCACACCTTTTTTCTTGAGACCCATCTTTTGTAGCATATGCCACTGTTTTATACTTCCCGAACTCTACTAGTTTTTGTCCCACCTCATCTGTGCTTTGCATATGTTGACATATTGGCATACGCTGGAAGCCACCACAATGCTCGCATGAACCATCCAAGCATGTTGTCCTATAGAATATATGGCCATCCTCTATTTCACATAAATTTTTTGATAAGAACTCTCTTGAAGATTTTGTTGGGGCTTCTATGCCACAATCTTGCAAAACATTATTAGTATGCAAATCTAAACATATAGAATGATAAACATCGTAATGGTTAGAAAATTCAATATGTAGTCTACAACAACAAGTAGTGCGTGTGTGATTTATCTTGACATAAAAAGGTTTAAGCATTTCAAAAAATCTTTGAGAAATACTAATTTGAGGATAATCATTTTCAAATTTCTGAAAAAATTGGGTTTGAGTCATATCCAAAAAATGCTTTGGATGTGGCTCATGATTCTGACTACCGATTCTCCTTCTTACCACATCCCTTTGATTTGGAGATGGCCTTTTGTTATTTTTCAAATATTCTTCAATTAGTGTTCTCAAGGCTTGAACAACTTCTTTATCTTTTCGTGACAGTCTCCCCGAGAATGCCCATAATTCATTTGTATCATTGCCCTCAATTCTTTGCTGCCTTTGAATGGCTCTTGATAAAGTTTTTCTACTAATTCCTATTTTTTCACTAGTCTTTCTAATTAGGCGAGCTCTCTTTGTTTGACAACTTACCAAAGTCGATGTAATGACACGTTGGGTGACATTACTATCCTTTGAGCATGAGGTCTTACCCACACTCTCATAAGCATCCATTAGATTCTTCACAATAGTGTCTTCACTCGATGCATTCGATGTTCTCAACCCAAGAGTCTTCATGATGTTCCTATACTTTACGGCCCGCATCATTTCAACAAATAGTTGACATCTTGCAGTCTCATTTAGCCTTTCAAAGAATCATTCCCAAATCTTATCAGCATATCTTCTACAAGTGCATGTTGAAATCTTACCTTCCATGTGCTGCAAAATCTCATCATCAATATTAATCAAATACTTTGGCTTTCTACGCAAAATTCTTGGTGGTGTTCTCCTAGGTACATACATCTCAACATTAGGAATTTCATTAATATTTAATTGAGGTGGGCTAGATTGCATACCTTCAATAGAGGGTGGAGAAGAAGACATACCTTGAGGTTCATATGGGCATGATGGCATACCTTCTTCATCAATTTTGAGTGATGATGTACTCTCAACTTGAGATGTGTTGGATGGTGTCCAACAATATTCACTTGCGGTAAATGATGTCCCTCCATATTCACTTGCAGTAGATGGTGTCCATCCATATTCACTTGTGCTAGATGGTGTCCCTCAATATTCACTTGTGCTTAATGGTGTCCCTTCATATTCACTTGTCGTAGAGGGTGTGTTTCCAACTGCAGTATCTGAATATGTCTTACAATGATGCTTTCACATTCATGCTTGTTGTGCTACCAATTCCCATTCTCTTTTTGAAGGTTGAGGTTCCTCTACAATTAGGTTGTTTTCATCACTCATTTCCAATTTCTTCTTTTCACGATATGCCACCACCTGAACTCTCTCTTCTTTCAAGGTTTCGTTCTCTTCGTCTGTTAGTTTCCTCTTTGTCTTTTTATTCGGCATGGCGGATAATTTTATCTGTACCATGGTAATGAGATGAATATTAGTTCCTAAAAAATGTATCCATTCAAGATAATTGAAAAATATATGTCATTGAAGGCTTCATTTAAATAATACTTACAATCATCATGTACAAAAGTAGGGTCTTTTATTGTTGAACATGCCTTGGAATGAAACTAATGACAATAGGATATGTGGTTCTTAGCTCAAACAAGCACTTTTCCATGAGAATTTGAGGAACCAAGGAGTGAATTTAAAAAATTGTTGGTGCAGGAGCACCTTAAAGGTCTTTTGGAAGATCTTGGCAATTTTGGCTTGTAGGTGGTTCTAGCCAACCACCAAGGGAATAAGGACTATGATGTAAAGTCCCAATAGTTTTTTTGATGTGTGAGTTAAGCCAAACTTAGGGTAGTCTAGAGCCTTGAAGTTTGGAGAAGCTTGAATGATGAAATTAGGCAAATTAGTCCATGTAGACTTGGCAATTTGTCCTAAAAGTGGGAAAAGGGCATTAATGATGCTCTAAGCCCAACCCAAGGGTCCTAGCACGTGGGAGAAAGGTATATAAGGTTAGAAAAACTATAATTGATCATGTGGGAAAGCTATTGTACGATTTGGAGTTTTGGAAGGGGAATTTGTGAGTTGGAAGAGTGCAAATTTCATTGAATTTTTGTTTTTGTGCCTTCATCCAGTCAAGAATGGATTGAAAGGACCTATCTAATGCTTTGAGTCTTTCAATTGTGTCACTTAATTACTGTGTGAAGCATTATATTGGCCATTTAGTTCAATTACTTTCTGTTTTGCAAATTTTTAGAGTTTTTGGTCTCATAGCCGGTTCAAGCCAGTTTTTGGAAATAATGATCCCCACTTGAATTACCGCGGAAAGGATACCATGGCCACTTGGAATAAAGTAGGGTACTATTTTTATAGTGTACATATGGTGTGTGGTGTCTTGATTTGCAGGGGAGATGGTGAATTCATCAAGAACTAGGCGAGTGCAAGTGCATTCTGGCTAGTGGCTTGGAGAGGACAGCAGTAAAGAAAGTTGCTAAATGGATTGGTTTGTTCCAATGAAGAGCAAGAGAGTGTGGGCACATGTATTCCAGAAATGTGCATGCAGGGAGGAGAGTTGAGGAGGTCATTGAAGCCCTCAAAGTTGGAAAAAGGAGCCAGAACCCTAGAAACCCTTAAAAATAGGGGTATGAGGACAGTCCTATGTATGGATGCCAAAGGGACTAAACACTTGGTAAATATTGAAGCCTAGGGTACCAATAGAAATAATCTATAAAAATATTTGGGGGTTGTTAAGACCGTTTTTGAGAAAAGCCAAGAAAATGGGTTCTAGGAGGCTTAATTGGGCAAAAGGCTACAAGGCCTAAAATTAGGTTTTTCAAGAAAGCGATGGGTACAAGGTGAAAGAATCTTATGAGATGGATCAGTGAGGAGTCAAATCAACAAGGGGATAGTGAGATTACCATTTCCTAGCCCCTGGAGTGGTTAGGACACTTTGGGTCAGTGTGGAGCCCAGGGAAGCTTAGTGGTGAATTGAGAGCAATGGTGGAGAATTTGAAATTGGTGGAGAGTCTTATGAGGTGAGAGGGGTGTAGAAGGGATCCTTGAGTAGGGTAGAGAGGAATACACTAGAAAGACTAGAGAATAGGTCTTGGGAAGAGCAAGATTTCTCTTGAAAGATAAGACTCCCCATCAATTGTTGAAGGAGTGGTCTATGTAATGAACTTTTGACCTTGTGCAGGGTATTTTGAAGATGTTTGATGCTTTGGAATGGTCTGGGAAGGCCCAGGTATAGGAGTTTCTATAAACCCTCCCTCTTTGCATTGAAAAATGGGGGTTTTTGTATTGGAAGCCTAGTGGAGCGGGTAAGGTCCTAAGACCTTGAAATTATCTTGTTTTGAGACCTAATTAAAGACTATTTTTGGGTTTGGAAGTCTGGTGTGAAGATCTAAGGGTAGTTCCTTTGTAAAATTGGCCTACTTGGAGGCCTAAAATAGTGAAAAAGGTCAATTTTCTTAATTTTGTCCCAAAGGAGTCATGTGATGGGTTAAGGTATGTCTTGCAACTCTGAAATTGGTGCTACAATCATTCTTTTATTTTCTTGGTGTTTTCGAAAGTTTTGGAGTTAAGGGCCCAAAACTGGTTTTGCACAATAACTAGATTCCAAGGGTGAAATTTGGGAAATAATGTTTTTGTTTGTTGTCCAGCTTGGAGGAGTGTTGGGATTGGTCCATTACACCTTTTTAATCTTCTTAGATGGCTCTTGAAGGAAAGTTGACATCTTCAAAGGTTTTGGGTCCTCTCACTCTGCATAAAATATGAGTATCACAGTTTGAAGTGTGTGCATGGTTTGGGAGATACATGTGACAGTTTGTAGATGCTTGGCTACTAGTAATGTGGATAGTGAACAAAGGAACTAAGTTTGTGTGTAAGGGAAAACTTCTGAAATGTTTCATTCTTGTTGTACTAACTCAAACAAAGATTTATTAAGCAAATCATGGTTTGGTTGTGCCTTAAGAATTATAGTTTGTGTTTGTAAACAATGGTGCCATTATGGAAGATTTAAGACAACTTGTGAATGATATAATTATTGGTTGATGTTTTGAGGAACCTAGATGATTGTAATCAGTTATTTTCAATATTTTCAAGGTGTTTTGAAGGTCCTTAAGGAATTGGGAACTCTTAATGCTAATTTGAGTATACGAATCAAATGTTTTGTGAAGGGAAATATAGTTGAATAAGTGTGTCAAGAAAGGGGTTGATTTCTTCCTTTGTACTACATCAGTTTGTATAGAGGTATTGGAAGGTGTTTGGACCCTTCAGAGGAATGGGAGAGGCTTGGAGTTGTCTTAAAGGATGAATTTTGGTGAATGGTTCTGAATTTCTATAATTGGCAAGTGTAAATAAT
This sequence comes from Sequoiadendron giganteum, assembly GCA_007115665.2. Classification (NCBI taxonomy): domain Eukaryota; kingdom Viridiplantae; phylum Streptophyta; class Pinopsida; order Cupressales; family Cupressaceae; genus Sequoiadendron; species Sequoiadendron giganteum. Next base: position 764,475,536 of record CM021100.1, read on the forward strand.
TGTGTATATAATTTGGTAATTTAAAATGTGCATTGACAACCTAAGATTATAATGACAAAAAAAAATGAAAGCAAGCCATAATAGAATGAAAGAAAATTTGTAAGGACTTCACATACCTTAGAAACCAGACTTTCAAATGGAGGAGTTCAACCCAATTATGTAGCCTTAGCTTCTTCTTTCTTCAAACTCCACAACAATTTGATTGTTCAAAAGCTTGTTCCCTTCCACACTTCAATTGTATATCAGTTTTTAATGGAATTCAAACTTCAATTGATATTATATGTCTTTCAACGTGGAAACTCTACTATTTCATGCAAAAGGTGATGGAATGTGAAAAAGATGCTTGCACACTTCACAACATCATCAAAAAGATATTTTTTGTCCGAGCACACGCAAAACCAGGGGAATATGCAAAATGTGGGCCTTCAAATCATGGGTATATAAATTTTTTTACCATTTTAGTGGAGTACAAAATATGCTCACGTTATTTGAAATTTGGTTTTCTTAGTGTATTTTTGAGAGTATAGGAGTTTTCGAGAGAGTGGGAGGGAGAGAGGGGGAGAGTGGAAGATAGAGAGGGAGGGGGAAGGGAAGAGTGGGAGAAAGAGAGAGGGAGAGAGTGGGAGATAGAGTGGGAGGGAGAGAGGGGAGAGTGGGAGATAGAGAGGGAGGGAGAGAGGGGGAGAGTGGAAGAGAGTGGGAGAAGGGGAGAAGTGGGGAGTGGGAGATAGAGACCTAAACCCTAAACCCTAAACCCTCAACCCTTAAACCCTAATCCCTCAACCCCTATACCCTCTTAATCCCTCAACCCTTAATCCCTAATCCCTCAACCCTTAAACCCTAATCCCTCAACCCCTATACCCTCTTAATTTTAAACCCTAAACCTCTAACTTCAACCTCTTTAAAACCTAACTCTCTGAACCCCTATACTCCTCTAATCCTCAACCCTCAACCTCAACCCTAAACTCCTCAACCCTCAACCCTCAACCCTTAAACCCTAATCCCCTTCAACCCCTATAATTCTCTTAATCCCTTTCAACCCTAAAACTCCCTAATCCCACAACCCATATACCTTTCTTAACTTCTCAACCTTAAAACTCTAATAATACTTCAAACTTAGCCCCTATACCTCTTAATCCCTCAACCCTCAACCCTCAACTCCTCAACCCCTATACCTCTCATCCTCAACTCCCAAATCCTCAACCCTTAAACCCTAACTGGAATCCTTATACCCTCTTAATCCCTCAACCCCTCAACTTTCTCAACCCCCTAAACCCTAGTCCTCCCCTATACCTCTTAATCCTCAACCCTAAACTCCTAATCTCTCAACACTATACTCCTAACTCCTCAACCTCAATCTAACTCCCCTAAACCCTAATCTCAACCCCTATACTCCTCTTAATTCTCAACCCTAAACCCTAATCCCTCAACCCTATACCTCTAATGCTCAACCCTGTTCTAATCCCTGGAACCCCTATACCTCTAATCCTCTAACCTCAACTTCAACCCCCTAAACCCTAACTTTCAACCCCTATACCTTCTAA